>CM050418.1:6718337-6893191 GCA_027564155.1 Gymnocypris eckloni scoliostomus | reverse complement strand
GGACCCTTACCAAATATGTGAAGTTTGGTGCAGATTGGACATCGCATGTTTAAGTTAGTGTAAAATAAGTAATTTCCTGTGGCCAGCAGGTGGCGCTCTGATTATAATGGAATATTCGTATTTAGATGTGTTCAGGCCTGGATTCTTATCGAGCGTGTGAAGTCTGGGGCAGATCGGACATTGTATGGCTGAGTTACAACAACTTTTATTCCCATGGCGAGACATTGAAATTTGTGATGCCGCCATGGACACGCCCGCGAAAACTCTAGATCTTCACAATTTAACATCACAAAGGCCTTTAGGTTAGACTGACCTAAATATTATGTTGATGTCATTAAATCTCTAGGAGGAGTTAGTTACAGAGTAAAACATGTCACTTCCTGTTGCCAGCAGGTGGCGCTATGACTATAACTGAATATGGTCACTTAGATCTCTTCAGGTCAGGATTCTTATCAAACATGTGAAGTTTGGTAGATCGGACATAGCATGCCTGAGATATATCAACTTCCTGTTTCATGGCGAAACATCAAAATTTGACAGGGCCACGGACCGCCCTCCGATGAAAACTCTAGATCTTCGCAATTTAACGTCACAAAGGGCTTTAGATTACAATGACCAATTTTGGTGTTCATCCGAATAAATCTCTGGGAGGAGTTCGTTAAAGTATGACACCTGAAAATGGCAAAATGACACAAAATATGACGAGAAAATTCAAAATAGCCGACTTCCTGTTGGGTTTCTGATTTTTACCTGGAGACTTTTGTAGGTATTGTTAAGTTACATAAGTGTACCGATTTTCGTACATGTCGTGAAAGCGTAGCTCGAGCGCACTCCGCTGAATATTTATAGGTGGCGCTGTCGAGCCATTTTGCCACACCTACTTCTGAAACCCATATCAGACGTAAATTTTCACCAGTTCTGACGCGTGTGCAAAGTTTCCTGACTTTTCGAGCATGTTTAGGCCCTCTAAAATGCGATTAAGTTTGGAGAAGAAGAAGAAGAAGAAGAAGAAGAAGAAGAAGAAGAAGAAGAAGAAGAAGAAGAATAAGAATAATAAACGGAGCAGATTCAATAGGGTCCTCGCACCATCGGTGCTCGGTCCCTAATAATAAACGGAGCAGATTCAATAGGGTCCTCGAGAATGACAGGGAACAGTGAGCAATATGCATTTAAAAAGGTAAAATAGAGGAATATGTCAAAGTCATTTATAAGTGCCAAACCTGCTGCCAGCTGGTGGCGCTATGTCCATAACTGAACATTGGTATTTAGATGTCTTCAAACCAGTACTATTATCAAACATATGAAATTTGGTGCAGATTGGACATTGTATGTTTGAGTTAGTGTAAAGCCTGGCATATCCTGTTGTCAACAGGTGGCGCTATGATTACATCTGAATATTGCAATTTAGATGTCTTCAGGCCAGGAGTCTTACCAAATATGTGAAGTTTGGTGCAGATTGGACATTGCATGTTTAAGTTAGTGTAAAACAAGCAATTTCCTGTAGCCAGCAGGTGGCGCTATGTCTATAACTAAACATTAGCATGTAGATGTCTTCAGGCCATGGCTCTTATCAACCATGTGAAGTTTGGGGCAGATCGGACATTTTATGGCTGAGTAACAACAGCTTCTATTCCCATGGCGAGATATAGAATTTTGTCACGCTGCCATGGACACGCCCATTAGCTCAAGCTCAAGCTCTTCGCAATTTAACATCACAAAGGCCTTTAGATTAGACTGAACTAAAAATTATGTTGATGTCATTACATTTCTAGGAGGAGTTAGTTGCAGAGTAAAACATATCACTTCCTGTTGCCAGCAGGTGGCGCTATGAATTTATATGAATGTGGTCACTTAGATCTCTTCAGGTCAGGAGTCTTATCAAACATGGGAATTTTGGTGCACATCGGACATTGCATGCCTGAGTTATAACAACTTCCTGTTTCATGGCGAATCATCGAAATTTGACAGGATGCCACGGACACGCCCTCCGATGAAAACTCTAGATCTTCGCAATTTAACGTCACAAAGGGCTTTAGATTACAATGACCAATTTTGGTGTTCATCTGCATAAATCTCTGGGAGGAGTTCGTTAAAGTATGACACCTGAAAATGGCAAAAATGAAACAAAATATGACAAGAAAATTCAAAATAACCGACTTCCTGTTTTGGGTTTCTGATTTCGTACCAAGAGACTTTTTGTAGGTATTGTTATGTTACATGAGTGTACCGATTTTGTACATGTACGTGAAACGTGGCTCGAGGCGCACTCCGCTGAATATTTATAGGTGGCGCTGTCGAGCCATTTTGCCACACCTACTTCTGAAACCCATATCAGATGTAAATTTTCACCAGTTCTGACGCTGTGCAAAGTTTCCTGACTTTTCGAGCATGTTTAGGCCCTCTAAAATGCGATTAAGTTTGGAGAAGAAGAAGAAGAAGAATAATAATAATAATTAAAGCTGCAAGCAGCGATGGAAGGACTCTAGACCTCGCACCCAGCACCGCCAACCGGTGGCTTCAAGAAAGACAGGAACGGTGAGCAATATGCATTTAAAAAGGTAAATATAGAGGAACGTGTCATAGGCATTTATATGTGTCAAACCTGCTGCCAGCTGGTGGCGCTATGTCTGTAACTAAACATTGGCATGTAGATGTCTTCAGACCAATACATTTATCAAACATATGAAGTTTGGTGCAGATTGAAAATGGTATGTTTGAGTTAGTGTAAAGCATGATATATCCTGTTGTCAGCAGGTGGCGCTATGATTATATCAGATTTTTGGCCTTTAGATGTTTTCAGGCCAGGACCCTTACCAAATATGTGAAGTTTGGTGCAGATTGGACATTGCATGTTTAAGTTAGTGTAAAATAAGTAATTTCCTGTAGCCAGCAGGTGGCGCTGATGATTATAATGGAATATTCATTTAGATGTGTTCAGGCCTGGATTCTTATCAACGCGTGAAGTCTGGGGCAGATCGGACATTGTATGGCTGAGTTACAACAACTTTTATTCCCATGGTGAGACATCGAAATCTGTGATGCCGCCAAGGACACGCCCTTTAACGAAAACTCTAGATCTTTGCAATTTAACATCACAAAGGCCTTCAGGTTAGACTGACCTAAATATTATGTTGATGTCATTAAATCTCTAGGAGGAGTTAGTTACAGAGTAAAACATGTCACTTCCTGTTGCCAGCAGGTGGCGCTATAACTATAACTGAATATGGTCACTTAGATCTCTTCAGGCCAGGATTCTTATCAAACATGTGAAGTTTGGTGTAGATCGGACATAGCATGCCTGAGATATATCAACTTCCTGTTTCATGGCGAAACATCAAAATTTGACAGGACGCCACGGACACGCCCTCCGATGAAAACTCTAGATCTTCGCAATTTAACGTCACAAAGGGCTTTAGATTACAATGACTAATTTTGGTGTTCATCCGAATAAATTTCTGGGAGGAGTTCGTTAAAGTATGACACCTGAAAATGGCAAAATGACACAAAATATGACGAGAAAATTCAAAATAACCGACTTCCTGTTGGGTTTCTGATTTCGTACCTGGAGACTTTTGTAGGTATTGTTAAGTTACATGAGTGTACCGATTTTCGTACATGTACGTGAACGAGCTCGAGGCGCACTCCGCTGAATATTTATAGGTGGCGCTGTCGAGCCATTTTGCCACACCTACTCTGAAACCCATATCAGACGTAAATTTTCACCAGTTCTGATGCGTGTGCAAAGTTTCCTGACTTTTCGAGCATGTTTAGGCCCTCTAAAATGCGATTAAGTTTGGAGAAGAAGAAGAAGAAGAAGAATAATAATTAAAGCTGCAAGCAGCGATGGAAGGGACCTCGCCGGCACAGCCGACCGGTGGCTTCAGAAAGACAGGGAACAGTGAGCAATATGCATTTAAAAATGCAAATATAGAGGAACATGTCAAAGTCATTTATATGTACCAAACCTGCTGCCAGCTGGTGGCGCTTATGTCCATAACTGAACATTAACATGTAGATGTCTTCAGGCTAGCACCTTTATCGAACACATATGAAGTTTGGTGCAGATTGAACATAGTATGTTTGAGTTAGTGTAAAGCCTGACACATCCTGTTGTCAACAGATGGCTATGATTACATCTGAATATTGGCCTTTAAATGTCTTCAGGCAGGACTCTTACAAAATATGTGAAGTTTGGTGCAGATTGGACATTTCATGCTTAGGTTAGTGTAAAACAAATAATTTCCTGTTGCCAGCAGGTGGCGCTATGTCTATAACTAAACATTATCATGTAGATATTATGAGACCAGTCCTTTTATCAAACATATGAATTTTGGTGCAGATTGAACATGGTATGTTTGAGTTAGTGTAACGCATGATCTATCCTGTGGTCAACAGGTGGCGCTATGATTACATCTGAATTTTGGCCTTTAGATGTCTTCAGGCCAGGAATCTTACCAAATATGTGAAGTTTGGTGCAGATTGGACATTGTATGTTTATGTTAGTGTAAATCAAGTAATTTCCTGTGGCCAGCAGGTGGCGCTCTAATTATAATTGAATATTCGTATTTAGATGTGTTCAGGCCTGGATTCTTATCGAACGTGTGAAGTCTGGGGCAGAACGGTTATAGCATGGCTGAGTTGATTGGACATTGCATGTTTAAGTTAGTGTAAAACAAGAAATTTCCTGTAGCCAGCAGGTGGCGCTATGTCTATAACTAAACATTGGCACGTAGATGTCTTCAGGCCATGGCCCTTATCAAACGTGTGAAGATTGGGACAGATCGGACATTTTATGGCTGAGTAACAACAGCTTCTATTCCCATGGCGAGACATCAAATTTGTCACGCCATGGACACGCCCATTAGCGAAAACTCAAGCTCTTCGCAATATAACATCACAAAGGCCTTTAGATTAGACTGACCTAAATATTATGTTGATGTCATTAAATCTCTAGAAGAAGTTACTTACAGAGTAAAACATATCACTTCCTGTTGCCAGCAGGTGGCGCTATGTATTTATATGAATATGGTCACTTAGATCTCTTCAGGTCAGGAGTCTTACCAAATATGTGAAGTTTGGTGCAGATTGGACATTGCATGTTTAAGTTAGTGTAAATCAAGACATTTCCTGTGGCTAGCAGGTGGCGCTCTGATTATATTGGAATATTCATATTTAGATGTGTTCAGGCCTGGATTCTTATCGAACGTGTGAAGTCTGGGGCAGATCGAACATTGTATGGCTCAGTTACAACAACTTTTATTCCCATGGCGAGACATCAAAATTTGATGCCGCCATGACACGCCATTAGCGAAAACTCAAGTCTTCGCAATTTAACATCACAAAGGCCTTTAGGTTAAACTGACCTAAATATTATGTTGATGTCATTAATTCTCTAGGAGGAGTTAGTTACAGAGTAAAACATGTCACTTCCTGTTGCCAGTAGGTGGCGCTATGACTATAACTGAATATGTTCACTTAGATCTCTTCAGGTCAGGATTCTTATCAAACATGTGAAGTTTGGTGCAGATCGGACGTAGCATGCCTGAGATATAACAACTTCCTGTTTCATGGCGAAACATCAAAATTTGACAGGACGCCACGGACACGCCCTCCGATGAAAACTCTAGATCTTCGCAATTTAACGTCACAAAGGGCTTTAGATTACAATGACCAATTTTGGTGTTCATCTGGAAATATCTCTGGGAGGAGTTCGTTAAAGTATGACACCTGAAAATGGCAAAAATGATACAAAATATGATGAGAAAATTCAAAATAGCCGACTTCCTGTTTGGTTTCTGATTTCGATGTAGACTTTTGTAGGTATTGTTAAGTTACATAAGTGTACCGATTTTCGTACATGTACGTGAAACGAGCTCGGCGACTCTGCTGAATATTTATAGGTGGCGCTGTCGAGCCATTTTACACACCTACTTCTGAAACCCATATAAGACGTGAATTTTCACCAGTTCTGATGCGTGTGCAAAGTTTCCTGACTTTTGAGCATGTTTAGGCCCTCTAACATGCGATTAAGTTTGGAGAAGAAGAAGAAGAAGAATAATAAGAATAATAAACGGAGCAGATTCAATAGGGTCTCGCCATCGGTGCTCGGTCCCTAATTAAAGCTGCAGCGATGGAAGGGACCTCGCACCGGCACCGCGACCGGTGGCTTCAGAATGACAGGGAACGGTGAGCAATATGCATTTACAAAGGTAAATATAGAGGAATATGTCAAAGTCATTTATACGTACCAAACCTGCTGCCAGCTGGTGGCGCTATGTCCATAAGTGAACATTAACATGTAGATGTCTTCAGGCTAGCACTGTTATCGAACATGTGAAGTTTGGTGCAGATTGAACATGGTATGTTTGAGTTAGTATAAAGCCTGACACATCCTGTTGTCAACAGGTGGCGCTATGATTACATCTGAATATTGGCCTTTAGATGTCTTCAGGCCAGGAATCTTACCAAATATGAAGTTTGGTGCAGATTGACAATGCATGTTTAAGTTGGTGTAAAACAAGTAATTTCCTGTAGCCACCAGGTGGCGCTATGTCTATAACTAAACATTGGCATGTAGATGTCTTCAGACCAATACTTTTATCAAACATATGAAGTTTGGTGCAGATTGAACATAGTATGTTTGAGTTAGTGTAAAGCATGATATATCCTGTTGTCAGCAGGTGGCGCTATGATTATATCTGAATTTTGGCCTTTAGATATCTTCAGGTCAGGCTCTTACCAAATAATGAATTTTGGTGCAGATTGGACATTGAATGCTTAGTTAGTTTAAAAGAAGTAATTTGCTGTTGCCAGCAGGTGGCGCTATATCTTTAACTGAACATTGGCATTTAGATATCTTCAGACCAATATTTTATCAAAAGTGTGAAGTTTGGTGCAGATTGGACTTTGCATGCTTAAGATAGTGTAAAAGAAGTCATTTCCTGTTGCCAGCAGGTGCGCTCTAATTATAATGTAATATTCGTATTTAGATGTGTTCAGGCCTGGATTCTGAAACGTGTGAAGTCTGGGGCAGATCGGACATTGTATGGCTGAGTTACAACAACTTTTATTCCCATGGCGAGACATTGAAATTTGTGATGCCGCCATGGACACCACGAAAACTCTAGATCTTCGCAATTTAACATCACAAAGGCCTTTAGGTTAGACTGACCTAAATATTATGTTTATGTCATTAAATCTCTAGGAGGAGTTACAGAGTAAAACATTTCACTTCCTGTTGCCAGCAGGTGGCGCTATGACTATAACTGAATATGGTCACTTAGATCTCTTCAGGTCAGGATTCTTATCAAACGTGTGAAGTTTAGATCGGACATAGCATGCCTGAGATATAAAAACTTCCTGTTTCAACATCACAAAAATTTGACAGGACGCCACGGACACGATGAAAACTCTAG
Organism: Gymnocypris eckloni scoliostomus; assembly: GCA_027564155.1. Lineage (NCBI taxonomy): Eukaryota > Metazoa > Chordata > Actinopteri > Cypriniformes > Cyprinidae > Gymnocypris > Gymnocypris eckloni. The sequence goes on along the minus strand of CM050418.1, from coordinate 6,885,776 downwards.
ATCTTCGCAATTTAACGTCACAAAGGGCTTTAGATTACACTGATGACCAATTTGGTGTTCATCTGAATAAATCTCTGGGAGGAGTTCGTTAAAGTATGACACCTGAAAATGGCAAAATGACACAAAATATGACGAGAAAATTCAAAATAGCCGACTTCCTGTTTGGTTTCTGATTTCGTATGGAGACTTTTTGTAGGTATTGTTAAGTTACATAAGTGTACCGATTTTTCGTACATGTACGTGAAACGTAGCTCGAGGCGACTCCGCTGAATATTTATAGGTGGCGCTGTCGAGCCATTTTGCCACCTACTCCTGAAACCCATATCAGACGTAAATTTTCACCAGTTCTGATGTGCAAAGTTTCTGACTTTTGAGCATGTTTAGGCCCTCTAAAATGCGATTAAGTTTGGAGAAGCAGAAGAAGAAGAAGAAGAAGAAGAAACGGAGCAGATTCAATAGGGTCCTCGCAATTCGGTGCTAGGTCCCCATTAAAGCTGCAAGCAGCGATGGAAGGGACCAGCACCGCCACCGGTGGCTTCAGAATGACAGGGAACAGTGAGCAATATGCATTTCAAAAAGGCAAATATAGAGGAATACGTCAAAGTAATTTATAACAAAACCTGCTGCCAGCTGGTGGCGCTATGTCCATAACTGAACATTGACATTTAGATGTCTTCAAACCAGTACTATTATCAAACATATGAAATTTGGTGCAGATTGAATATGGTATGTTTGAGTTAGTGTAAAGCCTGGCATATCCTGTTGTCAACAGGTGGCGCTATGATTACATGTGAATATTGCCATTTAGATGTCTTCAGGCCAGGACTCACCAAATATGTGAAGTTTGGTGCAGATTGGACATTGCATGTTTAAGTTAGTGTAAACAAGCAATTTCCTTTAGCCAGCAGGTGGCGCTTATATCTATAACTAAACATTAGCACGAGATGCCTTCAGGCCATGGCTCTTATCAACCATGTGAAGTTTGGGGTGAGATCGGACATTTATGGCTGAGTAACAACAGCTTCTATTCCCATGGCAAGATATCGAATTTTGTCACTGCCATGGACAATTAGCTCAAGCTCAAGAATTTAACATCACAAAGGCCTTTAGATTAGACTGAACAAAAATTATGTTGATGTCATTACATTTCTAGGAGGAGTTAGTTGCAGAGTAAAACATATCACTTCCTGTTTCCAGCAGGTAGATCTCTTCAGGTCAGGAGTCTTATCAAACATGGGCGGACATTGATGGCGAATCATCGAAATTTGACGAAAACTCTAGATCTTATTTAACATCACAAAGGGCTTTAGATTACAATGACCAACATCTGAATAAATCTCTGGGAGGAGTTTCAAACCACCAACTCTGTGAAACACAGTTTAAACAGAAGCTATCTCTCTCTCTCTCTCTCTGTCTCTCTCACACATGCATTTACAGTAACCCTCTGGCAGTCTGGTTTTAAGGGATACAGCAATTAAAGGGTCAATCCAAACCATTAAGTCTGCGCAATACATACACACACAGAACAACATATAAAACTTTAGTAACACTTTCGAAAAGGTTTCAGTTATTAACATTAACTATATTAATTAACATGATCAATACTTATAAAGCATCTAATAATGCCTGACTATTTTTACTAACATAAAAAAAAATGCTGTAAAATATATTGTTCATTGTTAGTTAATGCATTAGCTACTGTCAACCTAAGATAATTTATTGTAAATTTTTACAAACTCATTTTTGAGCAGCTATTCAGTCTGTATTCACACAGCGTGATGAGAGACGTTTTGCTGCTCCGAAACACAGAATATGTAGAGAGGTGGTACTGTTATTTATTTATAACCTATATTTTTTACATGACTTAACAGGCGAGTCATAATATTAGTGAATATATTATATTGTAGTTTTATCTCTCGCCCCCCTGGTTGAGAAACACTGACCTAAAGCGCATCTTCCAGCATTGTCTTCACGATCGATCTATTAGGCATCACTGATGTGATGTTTAAAAAAAAAACATTTGTTTCTCATTTATTTGGTTCCACAGTATTTGCTGATTTTTATTTTATTTAAACACTGCTTGACGCAGAATTGCCGCTGATAACAAAGTCAAAGTAAAACGCGACCGGTGCTTACAGGCTATTTAAAACCTAAGAAAAGGGGAAAAGAGGGAAAACTCAAACGACCCCCCACCACGGTGATACCATTATAACCAGTGTGACATCAGGTCGATTAACCGGTGGAAAATTTCTCACCGACACAACCCTAGCAGGCACATGCATTACAGTGACCCTCTAGCAGTTTGGATTTAAGGGATACATTAATGGAAGGGTTAATCCGAGCCATCAAGACACACACACACACACACAAAACAAAATAGAAAACTTTGGTAATCCTTTTAATAAGGTTTCAGTTATTAGCATTAACTATATTAATTATCATGAACAATAATTATACAACATTTATTAATGTTAGTCTCTCTCTACCCTCTCTCTCTCACACACACGCCACACACACACACACACACACACACACACAGAACAATATATGAAACTTGTGTAGCAAACTGTTTTCAATAAGGTTTTAGCTTATAACATTATATAAGTTAAAATGAACAATAGTTTTATAGCATTTATGAATCTTAGTTAATATTATGTTACAAATTGACTACTACATTATAAATAAAAATGTGGTAATGTACTTTTGTTACTATACCATGACCTAAAATAAAATAAAAAATACTTACACAAATACAGTAAAAATATGTTGTTAGTACTAATACTCATGTTTAAAACAATATTATTAAACTATAGTTACAGCAGGGTATAGCGATAGTTACCCTAACCCTAATTGCAATTCCAGCAATTCTAGCAAAATCACTAGCACGTCGTCCCGGAATATTGGTTTAATACCAGTCGGCTACCAATATCACCCTATGGGCTACCTTAAATACAGGAACTCCTTATTTTAGTTGTATCAAATTGAAGGCTGTAAAAAGTTGTAAATCGTTAAATGGTTTAAGAAATGTCTTCATTTACAATTTCAAGAGGTCTTTCTGTTTAAATCGTGAAAGGGCTGATTAAACTTCAAAAACAATATTGTCATTGAATATTTATTTATTTGATATATAAATCAAAAACAGAGCTGTCAAATCACTACATGGTCTAGTGTCTGTGATTAATAAAGCAAAAAAAACACTGCTATATAAAAATATAATCTGTTTGTTTTGCGTGTCTCTCTGAGTGAGCGGTTGTCATGTAACGTTACTTACTCAAATATGCTCGCGCTCGCTGCTCAGTGTTTAACAGCGTCTGCTGAGAGCCTCACTGACATTGAGAGAACAATTAATAATCCTTTCTTCCTTTTATTTGAGACAACCATTGTCAAATACACGCAAAGATCTTCACTAACTTCACTTTACGTTACCCGTCTTCTCCTTCTTCTCTGATTTGCGGAAGTTTAGACGATTAAAATACGTATTACTGCCCTTCACTTCTACCCGTCAAAATAAAAGTCCGCTTTTTAACTTGAAGAAATTGACAGAAATTACGATTGTATTATAATGTAGACCACTTCTAAAATAATAATAACAAATAGAAAAATTTAATGAATATGATTTCCCCCTCATTTTAATTTACTAAATCTCTATTGTGCAGTCCTTTATGAAAGCATAAAATGATAAAACTTATTTTCATTTGATTACATTTAAGGCATTAATTAAATTGTTAAAGCTTTATACATTAATTTCATTACCACCATTTTTGATAGTATATTTGTATTAAGTCATAAAAATACAGAATCCAGAAAAATTAAGTCAAACAGGAATTTATGAATTGTTATGAATTATATTACTGATGAATATAAGTTTTAAACTAATATATAAATCATTGATGAAATCTACTTGAATGTTTTGATGTATTAAATTTGACTTTGTAAAGCAAAAACCCTGCTCAAATTTTTAATACCATGATACCATGCAAAAAACACCAACCAAAATGACTGATAATTTTTCTGGTGATTAAAGATATGTTTAAAAGTCTCTCTCTCTCTCTCTCTCTCTCTCTCTCTCTCTCTCTCTCTCTCAATTTTTCAATTTAAGTGTGCTTTATTGGCATGACAAAACTATACATTTGTATTGCCAAAGCAATTGCAGCTGGGCTGCTCACAAGTAGTGCACATTTGAATTAACAGAAATAAAAATAAAAACAATAATAGTAATAAAACAAATATTTAAACCAGTATTAAATATGTAGTGCAAAATGAATGACTATTGTAAGTATGTGATAGAAATAAAATTAAATAAGGTACAGTATAAGATTTATACAGGCAAAATATACATTTAAGTAATATAAAGGGGTAATATGTCATAATATAATCTACATGTGCTGGAAACATCAGCTCAGGGCAGACGGGGTGTCTTCTCTTCTGTGGTGACAGAGAGACACATATTGAGAAACAAACACACAGCAGGTCTCTCTCTCTCTCTCTCTCTCTCAGGTGGAGTGTCTTCTCTTCTGTGGTGACAGAGAGACACATATTGAGCAGCAAACACACAGCAGGTCTTGTGTTCTCCGAGCAGATACGCTAGTTTCTCCTGGTCTGGAAGAGTTGTGAATGTGGGATGGATCTGCTGTATTTTGTCGTAGTACACTCTCCGTATATCTGTGTATTTGGAGCACTCTGTTAGGAAGTGCAGTTCTGTTTCCATCTGATTCAGGTCACAGTGTGAACACAATCTCTGCAAGCCATGTTTGTCTCCCTCTCCCTCTCCCTCTCCCTCCCTCAACCCTCCTCACTGTCACACTGAAAAGACAGCCCCCTCCATTCCACTTCACACACACAGGGCCGGCCTTGCACACACACACACAAACACACACACACACACACTCATAGAAGAGAGTAGACTGAGATGAAATGCATGATAGTTTTTTAATTTTCTCTCATCCATAGAGTTTTGTAAAGTCATGAAACTAACCATACTTCCTCAGAATGACTTTTTCCCTGCATGTAAAAAGTTTCAAAGTTTTAGTAAACTGCACTTTAAAGATATAAGAACATTTCTGCTATCTTTTTTTACCCTCACTTTAATAAACCACTATTTAAACACCGTTCAAGCTATCCGCAAGCAGTTCGCAATTTAGCATCTTCAGTGTCTTGGCATCATGTTGACAAAGTTTGGTGTGAACTACTTGTTTCTTCTTGGAGGAGTATGAATTAGTTTGCAGCTTGATTATTCCAGAAATTGACATTAAAACAAAAATAGCCGGCTTCCTGTTGGTCGTAGCTAATGAGTGTAAATTAGAAAGTTGTCCGGCATGAGAACAATATATGTACTGAGTTTGGTGACTGTAGCTAAAATTAACCCCCATGTTTTGACAAAAGGTGGCGCTATAGAGTGCCTCCTCCACGCCCGTTTATGAGCTTTTGCCAGTGCCTATCTATAATTAATACTGATGTGTGTGTTGAGTTTTATGAAATTCTAAACATCTTAAGTGCCTCAAAATCACCAGAAGATATATTGAGGTTTGACACGTTGCCATGGCAACAATATTTTAGATATCAATATTGCCTTGACAGTTTCACATCGGCCGTTTTTTGACATTATTCTGATGAAGTTTGAAGCAAATTGGGTAAAAGTAAGATGCTGAATTCAAAGCATTTTGAAAATGACACACTTCCTGCTGCCAGTTGGTGGCGCTATAACTTTGCCTCATAATTGTCACATCGATGCGATCGGCTTCATACACCGAACAAACCACTAAATTGTGATCAAAATCAGACAATGTATGTGGACTTTATTAGACACTTCCTGTCTCTCAATCCTTGCCATAACTTCATCGCCTCGCCACGGGCAAACCATTTGAGATATCAAAAATCCCTCCGCAATTTAGCATCCCCAATGTCTTGAGATCACGTTCACCGGGTTTGGTGCTCGTGTGTTGAAAATCCTGGGAGGAGTATTTCAAATTCCAGAGCATGTGCTTTTTAAACAGCCCTGAATAGCCGACTTCCTGTTGGGCGGAGCCCATGACATGTGACACAAAAGTTGTTCAGCTCGATAAGATCTATATGTGTACCGAGTTTCATATGAATAAGTGCAAGTATGTGTGAGCTACACATCAAGTTTTCTGATGGTTTTCCAGGGGGCGCCGTAGAGCCTCTGTGCCACGCCTGGGTCCCAGCCTCAGCGGCGTCCTAAATGCCGCGGGTTCCAATGTGTGTGCACATTTTCAAGAGTTTTGACCATGTTAAGCCCCCCAAAAATGCCCGGATAGTCGGTAAAAAAAAAAAGAATCCTAAGGAAAACAATAGAATAGCTGACTTCCTGTTGGGCGTAGCCCATGACATGCGGTACAAAAGTTGTTCGGCTCGATGAGATCTATATGTGTACCGAGTTTCATATTAATACGTGCAAGTATGTGTGAGCTACACATCAAGTTTTCTGATGTGTTCCAGGGGGCGCCGTAGAGCCTCTGTGCCACGCCCGGGTCCCAGCCTCAGCGGCGTCCTAACTGCTGCGGGTTCCAATGTGTGTGCACATTTTCAAGAGTTTTTGACCATGTTAAGCCCCCCAAAAATGCCCGGATAGCCTCAAAATCACCAAAAAGAAAATTGAGGTTTGACGTTGCCATGACAACAGTATTTTAGATATCAATATTCCTTCACAGTTTCACATCGGCCGTGCTTTTACAGTATTCTGATGAAGTTTGAAGCAAATTGGGTAAAAGTAAGATGGTGAATTCAAAGCATTTTGAAAATGACACACTTCCTGCTGCCAGTTGGTGGCGCTATAACTTTGCCTCATAATTGTCACATCAATGCGATCGGCTTTATACACCGAACAAACCGATGAGATCTATATGTGTACCGAGTTTCATATTAATACGTGAAAGTATGTTTGAGCTACACATCAAGTTTTCTGATGGTGTTCCAGGGGCGCCAGAGCCTCTGTGCCACGCCTGGGTCCCAGCCTCAGCGGCGTCCTAAATGCCGCGAGTTCAATCCAATGTGTGCACATTTTCAAGAGTTTTGACCATGTTAAGCCCCCAAAAATGTCCGGATAGTCAAAAAACTAAAAAGAGTCCTAAGGAAAACAATAGAATAGCCGACTTCCTGTTGGGTGGAGCCCATGACATGCGGTGCAAAAGTTGTTCGGCTCGATGAGATCTATATGTGTACCGAAGTTTCATATGAATACGTGCAAGTATGTGTGAGCTACACATCAAGTTTTCTGATGTGTTCCAGGGGGCGCCGAGAGCCTCTGTGCCACGCCCGGTCCCAGCCTCAGCGGCGTCCTAACTGCCGCGGGTTCCAATGTGTGTGCACATTTTCAAGAGTTTTGACCATGTTAAGCCCCCAAAATGCCGGATAGCCTCAAAATCACCAAAAAAAGAATATTGAGGTTTGACACGTTGCCATGGCAACAGTATTTTAGATATCAATATTCCCTTCAGAGTTTCACATCGGCCATGTTTTTACAGTATTCTGATGAAGTTTGAAGCAAATTGGGTAAAAGTAAGATGGTGAATTCAAAGCATTTTGAAAATCACACACTTCCTGCTGCCAGTTGGTGGCGCTATAACTTTGCCTCATAATTGTCACATCGATGCGATCGGCTTCATACACCGAACAAACCACTGAATTGTGATCAAAATCAGACAATGTATGTGGACTTTATTAGACACTTCCTGTCTCTCAATTCTCGCCATAACTTCATCGCCGCCACGGGCAAACCGTTTGAGATATCAAAATCCCTCCGCAATTTAGCATCCCCAATGTCTTGAGATCACGTTCACGGGTTTGGTGCTCGTGTGTTGAAAATCCTGGGAGGAGTATTTCAAATTCCAGAGCATGTGATTTTTAAACAGCCCTGAATAGCCGACTTCCTGTTGGGCGGAGCCATGACATGCAGCGCAAAAGTTGTTCGGCTCGATGAGATCTATATGTGTACCGAGTTTCATATGAATACGTGCAAGTATGTGTGAGCTATTCATCAAGTTTTCTGATGGTGTTCCAGGGGGCGCTGTAGAGCCTCTGTGCCACGCCCGGGTCCCAGCCTCAGCGGCGTCCTAACTGCCGCGGGTTCCAATGTGTGTGCAAATTTTCAAGAGTTTTTGACCATGTTAAGCCCCCAAACAATGCCCGGATAGTCAAAAAAAAAAAAAAAGAATCCGGAGGAAAACAATAGGGCCCTGCGCCTTTCTGGCTTGGGCCCTAATAATAAACGGAGCAGATTCAATAGGGTCCTCTGCACCATCGGTGCTCGGTCCCTAATAATAAACGGAGCAGATTCAATAGGGTCCTCTGCACCATCGGTGCTCGGTCCCTAATAATAAACAACACAGATACAATAGGGTCCTCGCACCATCGGTGCTCGGTCCCTAATGAACACAAAAACCATTTCCAAAATGTTGCCAAAATGTCCAAAAGACTGAGTTTAATATAACATCTGTTTAACTTATAACATGAAAGTAAGGTTAATAATATAACTTAGATTACACATTTTTCAGTTTTACTCAAATTAACCCTCAAATTAGGGTGATGCAAAAATGAGTACACCCCACAACAAAAACTACTAAATCTAGTACTTTGTATGGTCTCCATGATTTTTAATGACAGCACCAAGTCTTCTAGGCATGGAATGAACAAGTTGGCGACATTTTGCCAGATCTATCTTTTTCCATTCTTCAAGAATGACCTCTTTTAGAGATTGGATGCTGGATGGCGAGTGATGCTCAACTTGTCTCTTCAGAATTCCCCATAGGTGTTCGATTGGGTTCAGATCAGGAGACAGTAGTCTTCATCTTTGTCAGCATGGGCCCTGGCAAAATCTACTCATTTACGCTGAGCACTGTAACTTTGTTCGTTCACAAATTAAACTCCTTGGGGATAAAAGATATATATTTTAATTTAGGGCTCCATGAAATCCATTTTATATTCCCCTAAATTATATTTTTCCTTTTTCTTCTGAATTTTGTGTTTTTATAAATTCAATAAATATATCATAAAATAAATAAATTAATACAACTTTATCAGTTTTTAGTATTCAATGGTAATATATTTCAGTCATAATTTCTTCAAGTTAAACCAGACTTTTATTTTGACGGGTTGTCGTGAAGGTCTTTCAGTGTATATTTGTGAGAACATTTTCTCTTATGAAATGACTCTCAGAACAGCTCTGTAGATCAAAGTTCATATGTTTATGTTGTCATATTTTGAAACGCAGACATTGAAAACACTGAGCGTCATGTGTTTGTGTGTAACAGACAAAACCGTGTCTTTCATACACAGAGACACAGAACATGCAGACCAACATTATCCTGTGACCAATTTGCTGTCGCTTGTATTTCTGCTGTGTAATAGACTATTAGATTAATCCATATTGAGTAAAAGTGTCCAGAGCGTATCATCGTGACTGACACATTTTATTGTGATCTTGATAAATTATTTTTGATAAGTTGATAATGGACACTTGATAAGTGTCCATTTCAAGTTGATTTGGTTTTCATGTGATTGAATGGTCTTTGTGCAATACTGTCAAACTGTGTTCACATGCAGACACACTTATATATTAGAAACTTTTTTCTCAATATTTCTCTGTCTTTGTGCTGCTGTCACAGTGAAGATGATTTTAGTAGTGAAGGGCAAGGATGCGACTCTAAACCCTGATACCGAAACACAGAGAGATGATCTGATCCTGTGGATGTTTGGAGATGAAAACAATCTCATTGCTCAAATGATTGGAGAGACCAAAGAGACCACATACGCTGATGCCGATGAGAGATTCAGAGACCGACTACAGCTGGACAAGAACACTGGATCTCTGACCATCAGGAACATCACAAGCGGTCCTTATAAACTACAGATCGTCAGCAGCAGAAGGACCTCGTACAGGAAATTCAGAGTTTTCATTTGTTGTGAGTCTTTCAGTTTCACTTCAATATCTTTTCTTCCAGCAACATATTAAATTAAACTAAGCTGCAAAAACTAATCGTAATAAATCCTCATTGAATTTGAATTATTATATAATTTGGCCTGCATACAGTGGATGGAGATCATTCGCACTTAAACATAGCTTTGATATTCTACAGACAAGTAAATGAAAGCAGTAATAGTAATCAGAATAATTTATTATCAAAATAACAGCTGCAGTAATACTTAAACTGCTATTTATATTTCATTATTGGTGTGATTATTTCTGAATTTGGATTGCATAGAACATGGGTTTTCAAATCGGGGTCCAGGGACCAATTAAGCATATTTAATACTGGAAACTATATGTTAACTTAATATAGTGCTTTTAGACTATATTACGTGGCATGGTACCTCAGTTGAATTTGACTATAATATCAAATTTATTTCAGTACGAGTTACTTTCTCTGTTTTGTTCTTCAGGTGAGTCTGATCCCAAGACAGTTTCAGCGATGGTGGGAGAATGTTTAATTCTAATCACTGACTTTAACATAACAAAAGGTGAGCGGGTACAGTGGAGCTTTCAAGATAAACCCCTAGCAACTGGAATGAATGGGGAAATCAATAACACCTCATATGGTGCTGATGTGAGATTCAGAGACCGACTGGAGCTGCATCATCAAACTGGATCTCTGACCATCAAGAACACCAGAACCAGTGACACTGGAGTTTATCAACTAAAGTTCCTCAGCAGATGCGGAAAGAACATTTGCTGGGAATTCAATGTCACTGTCTCTGGTGAGCAAATCAACTCTAACAATATGATACGTGTGGTCTGAACATCCATCTATATCAGGGGTAGGCAATGTCGGTCCTGGAGTGCCGCTGTCCTGTAGAGTTTAGCTCTAACCCTAATCAAACACACCTGAACAAGCTAATTAAGGTCTTCTGGATTACTAGGGCTACAGGCAGGTGAGGTTTTTTCAGGGTTGGCGCTAAACTCTGCTGGACATCAGCACTCCAGGACCCCTGATCTATTTCATCCAAGTAAACGTTCCACTTGCTTTAGTATGTTGTGGAGACTGAGTTCACACATATAATAATGTCATCATTTGTGAGAAAAGAACAAGTTCTCAAATACTACTGAACTTAGTAATTGGCAATTTTATGGTAAATTCAACAGAATTGATCTCAAGATCTTCTTTTTAACGTCTCTTATGTTCTTTATATTTCAGATTCTACAATGAATAAATCAGCGATTGTAACGATGAATGGAGCGGCTTCTGATTAAGTGAATATGCAGCAGATGACAAGTTTAGTTTGATGAAATAAGACACACCCACCAGTGTCAATCATTCTGAAATCAACAACTGATTTTTATGCACCTCTTGAATACATCCATTGAAAGTGAGAAATTAACCTGTGCGCTTCTTAAACATGTAAAATGAGTTTTCAGATGAATTAGAAAATGTTTTGATGAAGCTTTCTTAAAGGCACAGTATGCAATTTTCGGCGCATATTCAAAATAAAGAAACAGGCTAGAAATCTTGGGTGCGTGACACTGGCAGGGTGACGCAATGACAGTCTTGTTAAACTAGTCACATCTGTATTTCTCTACATTTTCTTTGTTTCTCTAGATTGAAACATTCATGGAAACATTTTGGATAGGCCTAATATAAGTACACTTCTAAACAAAATATTTAACACTGTTCTAGTGTTTTTATGGATATTTTAATAAAAAATAATTACATTGTGCCTTCAATTGATTTTATTAATGTTATACATAATACCTTTTACCTCTTAGACAGCTTTGATATTTGTGCTTGTAGACAATGAGTGTCAGAAATATAATATATGCATTTTAGAAGATGTGTGAACCACAGCAGTATTTCTAAACTATGCATGTGCTGTTTTATATAATAATCAAATTAGTTCACCATGTATCTGATCATGTTTGGATTGACGTTCTTTGTCCTGTAACCAAATGTGAATGTCAAATGGGAGCCCATTGCTCTGCACATTTTCTCTTTTATCTCACACACGCACTACACGTGGTATCGGAAACTTTCTGCTTCCCAGTTCTGAAGTTATGATTATGGGTTTGTCATGTTCAAGTGCTTTAAATGTCGAAAAGTACAGAAATCATTGTGGACAGCCTATTCATTCTTGCCCGTTTCTTGGGGAATCTTATTAAAGCCAAAATAAATTTAGTCAATATCTTACAGGTTTTGAATAAAATGTATCATCACCTTCATTGGTAACTATATAAACATTTACAGCACTATCTAGATATTCAGCTGGCAGGCGATTCCTAAATTTCAGTCAAATAAATGCTATTTGAACTGTGTTCAATACATAGAATATGCATCGAATGGTTATTTATATACATGACTGTAATGACAGGAGAAAGCAATGTACATGTTGTGAGAAATGAATAAAACCGTAAACTACTACTGCTATGTTTCTCTGGCTCGCCCAACTCGGAAACTCAGGTATTGAAATTATCTCAGCGGTTCCCGGTCATATATACGACTAGAGAGCCTGGTTGTGTTCAATTTAAGACTAAGTTATATTTACAATAATTCTGATAGCACGTGAAGGCAGCATTAATTAGTTCACATCATGGAGCTCTTTCCTAATGAGCTGATGATCTGAATCAGGTGTAATAAATAAGGGAGTTCTGATGAGTTTGGGAAGATGTTTGTCGCAGGTATCGCATTGTCACATGCCTTTAAAAAACGATTACAAATGTTACTGAGCAGTTCATCACTCCATTACTAATTCATTACTAATCACTCCACTATTTACCTTCAATTTATACGAAACGTGTTTTTTTTTTTCAAATTCAGCGGCTGCACATCGGTTCAAAAGATGAGCTAAATGTGTCTCGAGCCTTCAATTAAGAAAATAATTAGGCCTATATTTAAACTTAATGAAGCTAACAACAAAATCATATTACACCATACATTTACATAGATCTTCATTAAACATACTAATCATTGATGTCAATGGGATGTCAACATGACATCAATTGGACGTTTAAAACTTAACGTTGATTTGACGTAAACTGAAAGTGAAACATATTGGCCTACATATATATTAAATCAACTTCAGTGTGGGATAACTTCCTATTTTTAACCAATTAACCACCGGTAGTCCAAGCTTAATTTAATACGATGCTATATATCTTGATCAAAGCTTGACTAATATTTGACGTCAAATTGATAGTGATGTGACGTTCGACACCGAGGCTTCGAATTTTGTATCAAAAGGCGCGTTCGTCTTTAAGCGGCGCTGTACAGCATGGTCAGTGTGACATCAAAGTACCGCGAGAGCCATTCGAAAGCGGTACTTTGATGTCATACACTGACCATTCTTTATTTATTTTGTTATTAATGCAATACAAAAACACAGAGTTGACATTAAAATAATGATTGTACACAATACACAAAGTATCATGAATATACATTATGTCATTTGAAATCAAGCACTAAAGATTACAAGAGAAAAAGTAGGAAAATAAAAAAAGACACAAACATAAGAACTTGAGGGTAATACATTTAAATATCAATTACAGTATACAAATTAAAGTCATTGCAGAATGAAATAGTTATTCTTGCTTTCTAAAACACTGACCATTCTGTGCAGCGCCTCTTAAAGTCGAGTGTGCGTCTTGGATGTCTCGGCTATTCTGACGTCACAGATCACGTGGTTATGGTACACCGGTACAACGCCTCACTGCGAGATGTTTCGTTTTCATTTTTTTTTTCATTTCTTTTTTTGTTGTTGTTGTTGATATCACATCACTAAGAAACACCGATCATTGTATATAGTTTACTGTAGACTATTTTGTGAGATATTTGCATTTGTTGCTCGGTTTGAATGCGGCTCAGGAATGAAGAACACAATGAGATTAGGCGGAAGAGAACACTATTAAATAATTTCCATCGATCATCTGTATTACATTCACAGCTTTACAAAAAAAAAAACATGCAGAGGATATTATTTTGGTCTCTGTTACTTCTCTGCGGTAAGTGGATTTATGTTATTCTTTTAGTTTCATTCATGACACAGTCACTTCAGCTAAGCATCAACAAATGCATGAACAGGTACTGAAAGAACAACGTGTTTAATAGCCAAACCAACATTTATAACATAATGTGGCAAACATAAAAAAATGAAATCGCATCTCAGTCAGACGTCGATATCTGCTGAAAATAGCTTGTCACTGGCATATTACCATCGTGTGTCCACTACAAAAAATATAAATAATGTGGTTTAACGTACACACACAGTAAAATTGAATGACCAAATTCAGTGTAGACTTCAGTGCAGCCATGCATGTTAATGCATAATTTGCTTAAACAAAACTAAAGGTAAAATGTAACACAAATCAAACATAACAAACATTTTAGGACAAGTGGTATTTTAAAATATGACTGTAAATTTCAAATATGAGGAGAATGAGGAAATAACCTGTGTGTGTGTGTGTGTGTGTGTGTGTGTGTGTGTGTGTGTGTGTGTGTGTTTTATATAATAGAACTGCTTTACATGTAAACCGGTAAAACTGGTTAGTTCATTAAACATTGTTTGCTCAAATGAGGTTAGTGCTGTGGTGTCAGATTAAGCAGTCTATATCTATTATGTTTAATTTATGTTTTGCAGGTGTGTTTAGTGCAGAAACAGATGATACAATGTCAGTGATGGAAGGAGATTCTGTTACTCTACACACCGATCTTACTGAAATACAGAACGATGATACAATACTATGGTCGTTTGGGCCAAAAGAATCTGTCATTTCTCAAATAACCAGAAAAAACGACTTGACCTCATTTTTTGTCACCGATGATGTGAGATTCAAAGGCAGATCGCAGGTGGATCAAGACACTGGCTCTCTCACCATCAGAAACACCAGAAAGAGACACTCAGGACAATATAAACTAACCATCTCAAGAGAACAAATCACATCCAGGATATTTAGTGTGGATGTCTTTGGTAAAGAGTATCTCTTTCATTAATGTAATAATGATCTTGTTTCAGGTTTCATGATTTGATGCTTTAAGCATCTTACATGAATGTTCTTGTTGATTCACATATGCATGACATGAATTTCTGGAGGAGAGTAAAACAAAAAATCTGTACAAATCAGTTCTTGTCCGATTTTTTTTCCAGGTGTGGTTAGTGAGACGGGTGGAGTGAAGTCAGTATCAGTGATGGAGGGAGATTCTGTCACTCTTCAGAATGATGCTACTGAATTACAGGAGGATGATCTGATCGTGTGGAGGTTTGGAGATAAAGGCATCCTCCTGGCTAATATTGATGTAGAAACGAATGAGGCCTCAATAAATGTTGATGATGTGCGATTCAAGGAGCGACTACAATTAAATCAGACTGGATCTCTGACCATCAAAAACGCCAGAACTGAACACGCGGGACTTTATGAAGTACAGATCAGAGGCCGTGAGAGCTCGCAGCAATTCCTTGTTTCTGTCAGTGGTGAGTTTCAAATGAAAGGTTTTTAGCTCAAAATATTTGGAAATAATTCATACATTAATACATTATTATAATGTGTGAAATATAAGCTGACTTCTATGTCAATTACTCTATTAAAATGGTTACAGATAAAAAAGGGCTCTAGGTAAATTTGGATAATTTGCGCTCATCAGGCAGCTGCTATCAGTATGTGCGATATGCGTGCTCGCTTTTTACTTTTGCTCTTGAAGCTCAGTGGGCAAGTAATGTAATTGGACGTACTCTGCAGGGGCATACATTTTGTCTAACAGTGGGGGGCAATAAACATAAAATCTCTTAAGATAAATTTGAAGGGGGCACAAATGATACAGTTTAAATTGTACTTGTAAAGTTATGTATTATACACAGAGGAAAGCCTTCCTACTATTAGTGCAGCCGGTAGACCATGCCAAATTAGAAAACTTCAAGCTGTTGTGGTCGTGTCCATTGTAGACATCACAGTGTTGCCAAGTCTGCTGTTTTCCCGTGGAATTGGGCTACTTTATCACTGTTGCCACAGGTTGTTTTTTCATATCCGCGGGTTGAAGCGACCCCAGTAATGTGTATTTTAGCCCCGGAACATGATTTTTACTCAAAACGCGGTTAGTTTGGGCTTGATTTGGGCTAGTTTTGAGTAGCAATTGGATGGGTTTTGTTGTGGAAACCTGGCAACCCTTTCCGTTATTTTTGCTAGCATAGAGATTAATCAAAAATACATTGGCATCATCTGTATTAAAGAGAAAGTAATCACTTCATCCAATGTTTAAGTGAATAAAATAGGCTTGTGTGTGTAGGTTATGTTAAAGAGGAAAGCAGGCATTTGGACCAAAGCACTGTGAGGCAAGGGACTTGGAGACTCAAAATGTTTCAAAACTTAAAAAGCATTATATGTACAAATAAAATGTATAAAACATTGTTATTTACATTACATACTGTGGTTTTTATTCATATTTTTAGGGGGGACAAACCTCAGATGGGGGGATATTGTCACCGCTGCATGTTAACAGCGTAAAACCATGTTTTGGCCTGTTACGGTAAACTAAAACTTACACTACCGTTGAAAAGTTTTGGATCAGTAGGACCTGTAATGTTTTTAAAGAAGTCTCTTATGCTCACCTAGGCTGCATTTATTTGATCAAAAATACTGAAAAAAAACAGTAATCTTGCAAAATGTTATTACAATATAAAATAATGGTTTCTGTTTTAATATACTTTAAAGCATAATTTATTTCTGTGATGCAAAGCTGAATTTCCATCAGCCATTACTCCAGTCTAAAATGTCACATGATCCTTCAGCAACAATTTTACTGCCAAATATTTGTTTTTGTAAACTGCAATACTTTTTTTCAGGATTCTTGAATGAATAAAAGTAAAAAGAACAGCATTTATTCAAAATTGAAATATTTTCAAACAATATAAATCTTTGCTATCACTTATTATCAATTTAACACATCTTTGCTGAATAAAAGGTTTAATTTATTTCTAAAAAAGAAAGAATAAGAAAGTACTTACCTCAAACTTTTGAACAGTATTTAAAATATTTATATTATAAATAAATGCTCTTCTTTTTAACTTTTTATTCATCAAAGATTCTTGAAAAAAGCATCACAGGTTCCAAAATTAAGCAGCACAACAGTTTCCAGCACTGATAATAAATCATCATAATGTTATGGTTTCTGAAGGATCATGTGACACTTTAGACTGGAGGCTGATGGAAATTGCAGCTTTGTATCACAGAAATAAATTATACTCTACAGTATATTAAAACAGAAACCATTATTTTATATTGTAATAACATTTTGCGAGATTACTGTTTTTTCTGTATTTTTGATCAAATAAATGCAGCCTAGATGAGCATAAGAGACATCTTTAAAAACATCACAAGTCTTACTGATCCAAAACGTTTGAACGGTAGTGTATATATATACACATGTCAACTGAGTGACACCTATCAGTTCTTCATCATGATAAATATTTTGTCCTGTAATCATTCACTGTCTCCTTACAGCTGTTCCTGATCAAGGTCTGTCTACAGATGTCATCATTGGAATAGTTGTTGCTGCTCTGCTGGTGGCTGCACTTTTAGCTGCAGTTGTGATTTACTATCGCCGCAGAATCACTAAACTAAAAAAACAAGTGGGTAAGTATTACAGCTGATACAAGCAATACACAAATAATGAGTTGTATTATGCTACAGTAGAGTTTAAATGCATAAAGATGTTTAGAATCAATAATATAATTAACCAAGACTCATAGGAAATATACTGCCAGTTTTTCAACACTTTAAGATCTGGGTTTGCTAACACTAATGACTGAAATCAGTGCAATAGGTCATTTAGGTTAAATGGTAAATTAGATGAGAAACGTTTTAGCAGACATTATAGTTTCATTCCCTGAAGTATTCTGACACAATTGTGTAATTATTTGCCAGTTTTATTTGGGTTTGAAAAAGCCAGCATACTGTTATGCCAGTAAAGTTCTTCTGAGACTAAAGTTTCTGACATGTTAAATCATACTAGCAATACAGCTAAAATATGCTAACAATGAGGTAAAACAAAAAGTTCTAAAACATGCTAGCAATGTGCAAAAACATGTTTAGAAATGTGTCAAACATGTTAACAGCATGCTCTTTGTAAAGTTAGGCTAGATCAGCTGAACACATTTCTGTTCTCTGCTTCTATGTGCCACTGTGACAGCTGAAGAAAAGAAGGTGGAAGGGACGGAAGGGAGATCTGTCAATCTAAAGACTAAGACTGTACTACAGAAAGGTGATGAGATAACGTGGTGGTTTGAGGATCTCATCCTCATTGAATTCACAAAAAAGACCAATGAAAAAACTGATACAGAATGTGTTGTTCCTGATGGGAGATTCAGAAACAAACTGGTGCTGAATGAGAAGACTGGAGATCTCATCATCAATAACATTAGGACCATTCACTCTGGACTCTACAAACTACAGCTCAGTCGCAAAAACAGACAAACCAAATACATGAGATTCATTGTAACTGTCACTGGTGAGTAGATCAATACTCATGCACTGTGTGAACAGTTTAGATCATCTGAACTTAGCCCATATTCCCAGAGTACAACATACGTTAAGTTACTTTTAGATTTCTTAATGTTTTTAATTTGAATTAGTGTCATGATAAAATTACCAGAATAAATGTATTACTCTATATATATATATCATCACCAAATGTGAAATATTGTATTGCCCTGCTCTGAACTGAGGCATTAATATACATTTCAAACAGTAACATTATGAATGTCAGTGAAGCTGCTTCAAAACTATGTGTATTGTGAAAAGTGCTGTACAAATATACTAAAATTATGAAACTAAAGGTTCAATAACACCATGGACAATAACAATACAGATATATAAAAAATAAATTATATTTTTAAAGTTCTCTAAATTCAAAATAATAGAGTCCACATAGAGTCTGCACCACAATTATAATGATAACGACACAGAACAATATAATCGGAATAACTTTCTAATATTTTTCTAGCCGATTTCTAGCCATATTTTTCTAGCCAATTAGAATCCATCTTGCAAGAGCTTGAGCATTTAAAGCTTGAACTTACAGTCTTGGGTGTTAGTGTGGAGGCTAATATAGTTATTATTGTATTTATCTTTATAGTTATTGTTCTTGGTGTTAATGTGTTTTAAAGGAGTAATACTGCACAAATGAAGTAAATATGTTTTGTGAGGAAAGAAATCATAATATTACAAGAAACGTTGTGATGAAGAATCATAGTTAGTCATTGGTAATTCATAGACAATCATAGGAACTCAGATTTCTGTTGCCTAAAAAAATCCATGTAAGATGTTACAGCATATTCTATGATTTGTGAATTTAGGTAATATTTTCCTAGACAGATGAGCTGAAACTATGAACATGACAAACTAGGTTAAAAATTGCATCTAAATGAATTAGTCGAAAATTCAAATGATTTTAATTCACACTTTGTTTTCTGTATTTCTGTTTCTGTGCATTGCTTTGACATGAAGTGAAGGAAGTGCCAGTGAAGGTTGGAGAAGATGTCACTCTAGACCCTGGTCTTGAAACACTGAGCGGTGATCTGATACTGTGGACGTTTGGAGCTAAAAACTGTCTCGTTATTAAAGTCGAAGCAGGAACGACTGTTAGGGAGAGAATCGGAGACAGAGAGCAGCTGAATACTAAGACTGGATCTCTGACCATCACAAACATCACAAATACAGACTTTGGACTTTTTCAACTACAGATCATCAACAGGGACCGGACCAGATACAGGAGATTCAATCTGACTGATTCTGGTGAGTAGAATAACATTTATTATAATAACTAGACTATATATGCATTTTTAACAAACAGACATTTTCCACACATTTAGATGTGACGTGAACAGGCCCTAAAAATGCAAATACTGTAAGTGGTGCAAGTCCGTATCTTAAGTCATTAATTGAATCATTTATTAGAATGATTAATTCAAATGACTGATTCATTTAGAAAGGAAGCCAGTGACAGTCTTTATGAATGGACGATAAAATCATTGACTCACTCGATTCATTCAAAGACAGATTCATGAAACACTTCAATGTTGCTCTGAGACACACAAATGTGTCTCTTTGTTTGGAAATATTTTCGCTGGTGAAACAGACAAAATTGTGTCTATAACAAAACCTACTCTGTAATAACTTTGTATTTCTTGAACTGTTGTATAAAATCGATATCACATTTGTGATAACGCTCACTGGAAAGTGCACTCTTGCTTGTGTGATATTACTTCACTGCATTTTATAAATATGAAAAACAAAAACTCACACAGGATGTGTTTTGCTTTAATTATTGGGTCGTTAACTGCATTAATAGGCATCATCGTGCAGTGAATGCTTTTGGGCTCTCAAAATCCCAATTGTTTTGAGTGCCAGACTAAATAGAGTCAGCTCGCACATCCGTAAAACAATAACTGATATCAAAGATGATAAATATCGCACATAGTAAAGTAGATCTGAAAATGCTTTATTCATTGATAGTGTTTATTCATTTTTTTTTAGCTGTTCAAAAAAGATTTCGGCAGATTTATATTGTAAAAATGTTATCTTTGTTTTTTTTCTCATGATATTTTGTTTAATGTTCTCTTGTTTTCAGCATGTATATGGACTCTTGAGTAGATCTGTAAAATCATCATGTGTCGATGTATATGTAACAAAACTGTTTCTTTCTTTCGTTTTAATTTCTGTGTTCAGTTTCTGTTGAATCAACTTAAGTTAACCTACTGCTGAATAAAGAGGAAGAGCAGCAGTGGTCTTCAGTTTAATAAGACATGCCCACCTTTAAAAAATCTATTAGTAAAGATTAAAAATGATTAAAGTTGCTGTCTCACCTCAATGAGTATTTCAGCGATTAAACAGCAGCTGTCCTGAGAGAAATGACCTTCTGTTGAAGATGTAGAAGTGTAAAAGATCCTAGTAAACTTTTGCATTTCAGATTGCATATTCTTGTAGATGCTCGACTGAGTTTATAAATATAAAATATATTTATTTGTCAGAATAGTGCTTCATCAAATGAGCCAAATGTGCTGCTGACAATCTGTTAAATGAGTTTGTACATTGTAAATGCTTCACTTTAGTTTTGATGTCTCGTATGAAGAAATCTTCAGATCAGTACATCTTCTCTGTTTTTAATTCATCATTGTGTCTGTATTTTCCTTCAGACTCCACAGAAAAGCGAGTGAATGAATCAACGACTGTAGTGATGTCGCTGTTGAATGGAGATGATCTGGATGTAGTGAATAAGGGGACGAGTTCACTTTAATAACATAAGACCCGCCCACAAGTGTCAATCACTCTGACATCATCAACACTTCAGCTCCAGCAAAACATTTTTCATTTGAAAGATGCTATTTGTTGACTCTACCAACAAATCAAAAAAAAAAAATTGCAACTTTTTTATTTCATTTGGCCATTTTTTTTATCCATAAACAAAATGTATGGCCTCAATTCCTACTCTTTCACATTTTCTGATTGAGGTTGACTCACTGCTAATTTTTTTGTTTGACTAGCAGTAAAAAATGACAGGTTTTTGAAACTATATTCATTTATATTGACTCTGATTAAGTTCTGACAGCTCTCTATCATTGCTCTTTTATTTTTATTTTTGTATTGTTATATTTTTCCCTTATTGTAAGCTACTGGTGTTGGGCAGTAACTAGTTACTATTAACTTAGTTACTTTAATAACATTACTTTTGCAGTAACTAGTAGTGTAACTAATTACTAATATGATTTCAGTAATAATATTACCGTTACTATCCATAAAACAGCTTAGTTACTTTTGATTCCTCAACCCTGCTGATTTAAAATCCAACAATTAAATAATTCCTAGATTTATTTTCATAATTTTCACGACTCACACATGTGAGCAGGCAAGCTTAGTGCAGCAGGCAAGCTTGGAATGTGGAAAAGCTTACATTTAGCAGATAGAAATATTGCATTATATTGATTTTGTCAGGAAAAAAGATGATCTAAATACTGTTGTGTAAATTGTGGTTTACTTTACTCTGGAATTACATCCCACCCACATCCTTCCAATAAACATGTACATTATATTACTATAATTAAACATATTTTTGGAAACTTAAACAGTTTCTTACAAACTTATGTGATTTGATCAAATACATAATGAAATATAATTGTATATGGGTAATGGAAAAATTACTTCAAGCTACACATGACAATTAATGAGATGAATACAACACTTCTACTTGAATGTCACTATCAATCACTATTGAGTGTTTGGAATAACTTCTGACTACGATCCAATGTGGATTTTGGTCAAATGATGAGGCATAAATATGTTGTTAATATAATTCTAGTAGACTTTTATGTGGAAGATACATATTACGCGATCATATTTTTGCATGAATAAATGGCAGAGACGCGTGTTTTCCTTTAGCACACACACACTGAAGCACGTGTGACATCTCAATAAGGACATAAACACACGAACAACATCTCCAGAACTGCTCTGAGAGTCACTTTATGAGTGTTTCTCCGTATCATTTGAGTAAAACTATCCTCATATCATATACACACCGAAATGTAAAGGTATTCACGGCAACCCGTCAAAATAAAATAAATATTTGTTCAGCAGAATGTACATACTACTACTACTACTACTAAAATTATGAAAACTGTATTTTTTCAAGGAATGATCACACAACATTTCTAACATGTTTTAATTTTAATAGTAAAATCCCTTTGCTTGCCAAAAAAAGTTTAATTTTCAATAATTTAAAGATAAATGAAATTGATGTGTTATGCCTTTTTTGATAACCAGATACACAACACAGAATTTATGAGGAAAAATAAAACATTTAATTTGGCTATTTTAAAAACAAATAACAATAACACATTAGGTGAGAGAAAATAAAACATAACTTTATAATTGTCATTTTCTTCAATCATATATTTATGATAACACCTGAAATACATTGCATGTAAAGTGTTGAAGGGTACATTATGTGCACATGATCAGGATGGTACCACCTCCGCCTCAGAGAAAGAAGAAACTCTGTTTGCAGGACTATACATTATTTGGATAATTAGTCAAAAACAACAATCGCAACAGTTATGTCTGATTCTGTTGCATATAACTGAATACAAATTATATATTGACATTTAATATTAATATATTTTCTGTCCAAATTTCTTTCAATAAAAGTGTGGTTATTTTATTGGCTTGTGTTTTTTAAATTCATTGTCATTAAAATTGAGTTAAATTAAAAGTCTTACAAAATGACTTTATACTATTTAATAAAATAAATAATTATTACAAAGCATTTTCGGTTTTGGTTTTTGACCAAGCACATCCAGAATTCTCTGTTTCGGCCCAGAATTTACATTTCGGGGCATCCCTACCATTTACTGTAACTACATCCAGAGCACTGTTTGCAACCACGTGCTCCTTTAAAGGATTACACACACACACGCACACACACACACACTCACACTCTCACACACACACACACTCACACACACACACACACACACACACACACACACACACACACACACACACACACACACACACACACACACACACACACACACACACACACACACCAGTATGCAGAGAGACATTTAAGAGGGTTTATTCTCAAAATAACTTTAAATTCATGTTGCTGAGAAATGTGTTAATGTTATGTGTATGGACTGTAATGTGTATGGATTGTTTTTGTTCCACATTAGCTTCCTGTCCACAAATTTTTGCCTCTTACAAAAGCCACAATTCTTCTAAGAAGACAGTAAAGGCTTGTCATGCTTGAGCTTTAGTCAGGATCAAAGGTGGAAGTTAAGTTGCACAAGGTTTAGGTTTTAATATTATTATTATTATTATTTTGATTTATGTCTTAGTTTTAGGTTGTACTATTGGCGCTTTTCCACTGCATGGTACGGTACGGTTCGGCATGGCTCGGTACGGTACGGTACGGCTCAGTTCGGGTCGGTTTGCATTTCCACTGCAGTTTAGTACCGCTATAGAGTGGGCGGGATTAGTGTTCTTCACTCTCGGCATGTGGATGTTTTTAACAGCAATGGAGAGGTCTATGAGAATGCTTGTGATTTACCCCCAGCAGCAGAGACTGTGGTGCAGTGACACGGGCTGTAGAGGAGGAGTGCAGGGATGTGTTTAACAGCAATGGAGAGGTCTATGAGAATGCTTCTGATTTACCCCCAGCAGCAGAGACTGTGGTGCAGTGACACGGGCTGTAGAGGAGGAGTGCAGGGATGTGTTTAACAGCAATGGAGAGGTCTATGAGAATGCTTCTGATTTACCCCCAGCAGCAGAGACTGTGGTGACAGTGACACGGGCTGTAGAGGAGGAGTGCAGGGATGTGTTTAACAGCAATGGAGAGGTCTATGAATGCTGATTTACCCCAGCAGCAGAGACTGTGGTGCAGTGACACGGGCTGTAGAGGAGGAGAGCAGGGATGTGTTTAACAATGCGAAGAGGTCATGTGATGTGTATCCCTTGTTTTTATTTATTTATGTGATGGTTTTTATAATCGTGGCATTAATCATTTGTCTTTTCAAGAGGTTCATTACGTGCTCATACAATGATACATATTTAATATAGTCTGGAGGTACACTTATTCGATCAGATTGTTTTTAATTGAAGCAAAACACAGATACAGAGGTAAAAATATAAACAGAAAACATACTCTGTAAATATAGCAAGTTCAAAAGTAACGTTATACATAAGGCTTTTCCTTGATCGCGCCATCAAGCTCTCACTGGATCTGCTCCTCGGCTATCAATGAGAGGAACGTCTGTACTTCCTCAACAGACAAAGACACTGCTATTTTGTGGTTGATGCAAAAATGTGCGTTTGTTTAAACAGAAGTTGTGTCCGATCCTTCGCTGGCTGTGCTGGTTTAAATCTAGCGGGTCGGGCTGTAGAGGAGGGTCTCGTGTCGCAAGTTCAGTGACGCAGTAATGACGATTTTCTCCGGCCAATCAGTGATCAGTAGAGTTTACACGTCACGTTTTGGTAACGGTACGGCTCGCTTGGAACCTCGGCCGAAGTGGTACTAAAAAAGTATCAGGTACCAGGTACAGTGCCCAGTGGAAAACCCCCCAAAAGTGAACCGTACCGAACCTTACCGTGCCGTACCATGCAGTGGAAAAGCGCCATATGTTTACCTTTTTTAAAGTAATTTTATATAGATTTTTATATATTTGTATTTGCATTTTGAATGTAATATTACAATTAAATGCACTAAATGGGTTTAGTTTGCAGATATTAAAATATGCAATTGCAGCAATAACAATTATAATTTTTCTAAAAAGAAACAAATTACTTGTTCATTTTAAGAGACCTGTGTTATTTTCTCTTGTATATTTAGGATTGCTCTTTAAAAAGAAAAAGTAGTTCTTATTCAGATTAATCGATTTCATTTTCGGAAGAATACTCGATTACCCAAAATATTTGATAGCTACAGCCCTAATAGAAATGCAGATTATGGTGCATACACAGTTCTGTTCGGGACTGACAGCAGTTGTTTACAGGTGAAAGACTTGAAAGGTTTTATTTATTCAGCAGGTTAAAACATCTCCTTTAATACATATCTGTATATGAATGAACAGCTGAAGTCACAACCGCATTCAGGACACTAGAGTGACAGAATAAAAAATGGCGTCATAACACCGTTTTATCACAGCTGAGCCATTTTTAAATAAATTATCCCAGTCGAGGCTTGTCCTCTCATCACAGTTAAACAACTAACAATGACTTTAATGCTTTGTTAGGAATGCAGAGCGTGTTTGGTGCGCGCGTGACAACATTGACGGCAGCTCCGGTTTAAGATGAACTCAAATAATTTCTCATTCTCCGTCTCTGATGTACAAATCAGTTCTTCAAACCAGACTGAATCTGACCAAATACAGTTAAACCGGATAAAGAAAACACAGTAAAACATTATTCTGTAGTTTTGCTTTGTAGATGGCAGCAGAAGACTAGAAAGTTCAAATGAATGACCTATGACCTACGAATCTGCATAATAGAAAGACATTTGACCAGTAAAGCATCTAAACGTGGTCTTTTGGCCACACATGATGAAGACTACATTTAAATTATACACGTTTTGCAGTGTTTCATGTTCAAAAACTAGGCTTACTGCACCTTTTGACCTCTACAAAAGAGGCTTGTACAGTTTCAGGTTTACACGTTTCATATGAGCAGTGAATGGAAAAGAAGCCCTTTATACATTACAGAAACAACACAAACATTCAATAATAGACATGCTCACAAGCACAAACTATTTGCCTTCAAAAAAGATCAAACCATTGTTTCCAGATCCACCTCGGACCACAGCAGGTTTCACATTGACTCACTTCCAGTGCATTTAATAGATTAACTTTAACATTATTCTCACTGAATGAATATACTTAACAAATGAATATGAATAACCACACATCTTCCAAGGTTTTATTCCTAAGATTTTAAGTACATAAAAGGTTTGTGTGAATATTAAATCTTTAATTTTGAAATCAAATGTCACAGTTTAAATTCTCTCTCCACTTGCTATTTTATTCTGTATAAAATCACAACGATATTACTATAATAAGAGTGTAATAAGCATGCCTTACAGGGTTTGCTGCTTTTCTGACTCATTTTCAGACTCACAGGTCATCTCATTTGTAAGCTTTCACTTCTCTACTATGGCTAATGGCTGTAAAGCGCACATGTTCAGTCACAATGAGAACGTCTCTGTTCCTGCTGTGAAAGGTGACAGGTACATGAGTTTAAAAGGTTTCTGCATGTAGATGAAAACATCTGAGAACGTTTTATCAACTGAATCTGATAACAAGAAATGCAGTCACATTTGTTACCATAATTGTCAAAGAAACTCTTTATCTTTCGAGTGTCTGTTGAATAACTTCTTAAAGCTTTGTAACGTCAAATTATTCTGACAGTGTTTCACTCTGAGAGTTGGTGGTGACATTTGTACTTCCTGTAACATTTAATCTGGTAAAACTGTTTCAACACTTTCAGAAACACTCTTTTCAGCTAAACATAAACACACTTTTCTTATAGTTTGAACAACATTCCTCTCCAAAAAAAATTGTCTTATCCCTATCCCTAAACCCAACCCTATCCATAAGTTATCCCTTAATCAGAGGTATAATAAATTCATATGAATGGTACAGAAGCCCCTAACCCTTGTTATAAGCCTAAACTTAACATTCACTGTAAACCTATCCCTGAAATCTGATTGGTTGACTGGAATGATGTTCCCATGTTGATCAAGGAACATGTTCTACTAAGTGAAATCACGTTCACCCAAATGTCTGCATGACGAAATCAATACATGGCCAATAGGCCCAACTCTTTTGTCCTTATGATTATTTACATGATTAGAAATGTCTTTAAGGTTTAATATTGTGAACAAAATAGAAACAGGAAAGTCTGTTATTGACAAAATGAACAAAAATGCAAGCAGCATCTACAGTTGTTTTGCTTGCAATAGAAGAAAAAGTATTTCTGTCCTCTCTGTCAACCCCGTCTGGATTTGACATCATAAACCAGCACAGCAACAGCAGCCACGCCCACCAGAGCAGAGAGAGCCAATCGGATCACAGCTTCGGTAAACCCACAAGAGTGGACATAGTCTAAGGATTGAGAGGAAAATTATTTGTAAATTGACTTAGATAATTACTACTAAAATAGGCTTTAACAAAGCAAATGCACAGCTAGTTCTCTTCTGAGTGTTTGTTTGTGGCAAAGAAGGCAGGAAAATGCGCAACTGAATCCCGTAAATTGTAGTTTAGAATGTGTCCAGTTTATTTCCATAACACATACAGTGACAGTTTTGGCTATTTTTTGAAAGCAGCTTGTGTATGACTTTTGTCTATAATGATGTCAAGTTCAACACCAAATCTACGACCTTTTGTTTATTATTTATGATGGCCGAAGCCTCGTTCACTTCAGAGCCACAGATGGTAGATTCCACAGTTGAAGTTACCTGTTCATGTTCTGTGAATACTATGGGATGTTTATAGCCTATTTCTATGCACAGTGTTGGGGAAAGTTACTTTTAAAAGTAATGCATTACGATATTGCAATACTCCCTAAAGATTTTATGGAAATTATTGCGTTACGTTACTTTTGCGTTACTTTTTAAATCTGGGAAGGGCTTGCTTGTTTGACTTTAATATAAAAAAGTTTTAAAAAAAATTGGTAAACGTAAACGAGGCCTTTCACACCTAAAGTGAAATGAATAAGCTTCAGGCTGAAGGAATAGTAAATTCACGTCTGTACAGTAGAACGCAGAAGAAGAACATTCAACACACTTCAGCAATTAAAATAAATAAACACAAATGTTTATCTAGAGTAATTGTTGCTTATTAGTATGGTTGAACTGGATCATCGAAGGTCAGCAGCAAACACATTGGTTAATAAAATGGGATTAAATACATAAAGGATTTAATTATTGCAGGTTTGCATCATACTCTGAGTTGCATTTCACTGTTTTTATTCATTTTGATGAATCTGATGTTTATTTGGAAGAGAGATTAATTAATTCATGTTCACATTTATTCTAGAACTACAGTAACATCTTACTCTGGATTTCTCTCAACATGGGAACAGGAGAGCTGTCAATCATTAAATGGGGGAAAAAGCATCTGCCGTTACTTATTTGAAAAAGTAACTCAGATATTTTATTGTAAATTAAAAAGTAATGTATTACTTTACTAGTTACTTGAAAAAAAGTAATCTGATTACGTAACTCGCGTTACTTGTAAGGTGTTACCCCCAACACTGTTTATGCAGTCGGGAGTTAATTCGGTTGTCATAATAAAAGCATGTGTGTACAGAACGAGAATAAAGCACTCAAAAGAGGAGTGACAGTCGTATTTAAAGGAATAGTTCATCCATAAATAAAAATGATTTCATCATATCCCTTATCTCACCAGCTGAATGTATCTGACAGAGTTGAGTGATGTCCAGATGTGTGGTCTGGTTTGCTGATGGGATTGTTGAGCACACAGCTGTAGGTGTTGTTATCCTGATATTCCACCTCCAGATGTAAAGAGAAGCTGCTGATGAGATCAGATACACTGATGCTGGACAATAAACTGTTTCCTTTGTACCAGGAGAGAGTCACATGACCCACATTCACCACTGAACACAGCAGCACACATCTGGAGACTGATGTTGAATGATTTTGTGGACAGGTGATCACAGGAACGGGGAGATGAGCTGACGAACACAAGAAAACAGGAAAAACAGTAAGCTTCTTTGTTTGCCAGTGGTTTATTACGACAGTTTATAAACCCAGAAATATTAGGAAAATAAAAATGCAAATGCAAATAAAATTGCACTTGTGAGATACACTAAAAAATAGTAAAATTTTGAGAAATAAAGTTGCAAAGACTGCTTATAGAAGGTGCCAAGCTGAAAAATGGAGAAACAAAATTCTTGTAGAAATGGTATACAGTGTTGAGTAGTTCCCATATCTGAATCGCTATTTGACTGAACGGAGAAGTGATGGCTTTTGTGTCCTCGACTTCCCCATCGAAAGGATTTGATTTCTCTTTCATAGAGGTTTAAATCTACTAAAAGCCTTTTAGTTGAAGGGTCCATTCTGGGCTGAGAATTAAATTATGGCAAAGATCCTGGCCAACATGAAAAGCACCCAACCACAAATGCTTTTTAAATGACTTTTAGGAATGTAGATTATACCACAACAACAAAGTGGAAACTTTGCCAGACATGTCAAGGATGAGGAAATGTTCAAAATAATACACCATATTTAAAAATAATATAATGCTCTGTATTTAAAAAAAAACAAGTGTCCTGCTTGTAATTCAATCATTTTGATTTCCATTTTATTCAAAGCAGCTTTACTGAAAATCACATTACCATATTTGTAATTACTGTTATGCTATTATGAATATTCGCTGTAATTTTTTTTAATACTATATTTAAAATAAGATTATGCAAAAGGGTAGAAATGTGCATAATAATAATACTCTGCTTACCATAGATTTTAACAATGAAATCCTTACTTGAGACCTTATTTTCATTAACGATTTCTACTTTATAAAGTCCATTGTGTTCTGTGCTGATGTTTGAGATGGTCAGAGATCCAGTCTGAGAGTCCAGCTTGAGTCTGTCTCTGAATCTCTCATCAGCACCGTTGTGAAACGTCTCATTGTGGACTCTGTTGATTTTAGCGATGTGAGTGTTTTGAGGTCCAAACGTCCACAGTATCACATTATCTCTCTGCAGTTCAGTAACATCCGTGTGTAGAGTGACAGAATCTCCCTCCGTCACTGATATGGTCTGTGTTTCATCGATCTCAACACCAAACGCACCTGTGGAACAAACATTGGAACAGTTTCAGTCAAAACTGATGCTGGTTTACTAAAACTGTAACTAAAAAACATTTAGAACTTACCAGTTAGAGATAATAAAGACAGACAAGATAAAACAAACATGTTAAACATTTTGTTTAAGAGGTCATAGACTGCTCGAATAACCCTCCACAAGTCAAAAACAGCAAAGACTTATTTGAAACAAACTCTGAACCTAATTCTAGATGACAGAGGTGCAGTTCCTTGTTTAGTGGCGAAGTTGTGTAGAGCAACTTCAGTGCTGTCTGATTATTATAAATAATCTTACCGTTATATTACTGCTTATGAAATAATAGCCCTTATTGTTGTCAAATATCTTTTTCAGTTGGCTTATATCTTTTTTTATGTGTTGGTCTACCTTTTATGTCAAATGTAGACATTACTTAGTCGAACAAATAGTCTCTTAACAACATATTGATCAAAATATGAGTCGAATTCAAAACGCTACCCTACTAATGAACATTTATTATAACTAAGTGAAGCCCTGTTTGTTTTGTTCATTTGTATTGATATAAATTAGCTGATCAGAAAATCTATATGCCTAATAGACATATCTAGTAGTCTTATGTTGATTTCCTGTTTAATGCTCAAATTAAAACAAGTATTTCCGAGTCTGGGGAACATATGAATTCAATGGCAAATAGATACTGATCCTCTGCCCTCATGTGCACAATGACAGAAACTACAAGCAAGAACAGAGTTTGGATACCATATTTTAGGATTTTAGGATATTCCTAATCACTCTGTCATTGAAAGAAAATAATTAATTTAGAATAAAACAACATGTGTGCACAACTTAAACTTATGGACCAACATTGGTTGTTTAATGATGTCATTAAAATTAAGGTGATAAACTGTTACATTTTCAACATTTTGTTTTAATCCATAAGTATTTACAATGTACTTATTTTATTGCTGCCATATATGGTCTACTCTCCTACACTACATGAGGAAGCAGTGGCCATTTTGAGTGAAAAATCACAACCCCGTCGCAAATATATGTATTTCT
This sequence comes from Gymnocypris eckloni scoliostomus, assembly GCA_027564155.1. NCBI lineage: Eukaryota > Metazoa > Chordata > Actinopteri > Cypriniformes > Cyprinidae > Gymnocypris > Gymnocypris eckloni. The sequence goes on along the minus strand of CM050418.1, from coordinate 6,854,440 downwards.
CATTGTTACGGGGTTGTAAACTTATGAAAGGGTTGAGTTATTTGCTTCATTTTTTAATAATTTTAATGAAAAAAATATAAAATAGTCATGGGGATATATAGGTGGGGATATATGATTTTTTGGAGGTTTGATAAGTGCCTAATGATGTGTGATATTTAGAAGTTTAAAAATAAAAATGTATATTCCAAGTTGAAATGTGAAACTAGCCTGTGCTTTTGATGTCCTTTCAAGTTTGCATTAAGTAAGTTGCATCAGACGTGCAGCCAAATCAGCCATAAAACAGGTCGGAAATACGATTAGAGGCAATCAAAATTGATTGTGATGATGATAAACTCATTTTTAAAACTTCAAAGACATTCACAATTATATTTATTAAAACAACTACTGTTCCGTAAACAGTCATTCTTGAGACATGGAAAAAACATGTCCAGCAATTGTAACTGCTATCAGGTTTAAATAAAAATATTTTCAATTGAAGAGTTCAGATGCAAAAGCCTCTAAGTGCCGTCTGAAATTTTCTTTTAAATTGAGCATTTTCATCAAGCTCCTATGTTTTGGTTCAGTAATTTTGCTTTAATTACAAAGCATACGTCCTTTACTATGCAATTAAAGTCAAATAACTCATTTTTGCATCACCCTAATTTGAGTAAAACTGAAAAATGTGTAATCTAAGTTATATTATTAACCTTACTTTCATGTTATAAGTTAAACAGATGTTATATTAAACTTAGTCTTGTCAACATTTTGGAAATGGTTTTTGTGTTCATTGAGATATTGTTTAAAATTTAACTTTTCAAAGGGGGTGTACTCATTTACGCTGAGCACTGTATTGACGGGGACACTATACCGTCAAAAAGCATCGTCTTTCGGATGAGATGTTAAACCGAGGTCCAGACTCTCTGTGGTAATTAAAAATCCGATGGCACTTCTCGTAAAGAGTAGGGGTGTAACCACGGTGTCTTGGCCAAATTACCTCAACTGGCCTTTGTCAATCATGGCCTCCTAATAATCCCCATCCACTTGATTGCCTCTATCTCTCCACCTGTAGCTGGTGTGTGGTGAGAGCATACACTTGATTGTCTCTATGACTCTCTCTCCTCTCCACCTGTAGCTGGTGTGTGGTGAGCGCATACACTTGATTGGCTCTATGACTGTCTCTCCTCTCCACCTGTAGCTGGTGTGTGGTGAGCGCATACACTTGATTGGCTCTATGACTCTCTCTCCTCTCCACCTGTAGCTGGTGTGCAGTGGTGGTCAAAGTACACAGATCAAGTACTTGAGTAAAAGTACAGATACGTATAATAAAATATTACTCCAGTAAAAGTAAAAGTTCTGTTTTTTCAATTTTACTCGGTGAAAGTACAAAAGTACTCAATTTTTTATGTACTTAAGTAAAAAGTACTGATTGACAGATTTATTTTGCAATTTTATATAGACTACTTTTATTTAATTTTATATTAGCACATATTTTTATAATCCTACTGCCCAAAATACCTGGGTTTTTCCCAAAATAACCACTATATAGAGTCAAGATATATATTTTGTTGATATGGACTACGTTGATGAGAGTGATGTAGTAATGTTCACTGTGAAGCTTAGTCCATGTACCTGAGAGAAAACAGATTTCACCATCTAATCTTCACCAGTAAGAAAAAAATAACTTGTTTTAGAACTTGTTGTTTTGCGTCAGTTATATATGACATGAGAATTAGGCCTGAAATTGGGAGGAACATTTTAAGGAAAATCTAATTATATTTTCATAATGATAAAAATAATAAAAACACCCTGGCCAAATGCCCCAGAGGGCATCACTTCCCACTCTGATAATTACTGTAGTTACTATGTTCTGAACATCACATCCTTTCTTTTTCCTTCAGATGGAATCTATCTGGGTGGCTGAATAAAGCTATTTGGACTTTATATCAAAAATTTCCTCAACTTAGCACCAGCAAGCTTGTTAGCTAGACAGCTAGCATCAGCTAATAATATTTACTTATTTTCAGTATGGTTATGAATAAACATTCATATCAGTCTACTCGGCTAGTTGATCTAAACAATATAAAATGTATACTGTTGATAAACAATATAAAAACAGACGTTACATAGGTCTAAATGCATAGCATTTTAATAAAACTGCTAACGTTACAGCAGCAGGAATAAGAACGCATGAGTTATTTTTATTTAATCGGTGTTATTTTAATGTTTTGTTTTTGACCTAAAACATAACGTTAGAGACACTGATGTTGATCTGTCTGCATTCAAGCATTTCAGTGGGCTTAAATAGATCACCCTTTACAGCAGATTTAGTTCACAAACAACTGACAGTTTTGACCTAAATATTATTTTCAGTTACAATAACTAATCCTAAAATTCGACATTAGTAACTTACTTTTCACAGCATCAGTAGCGCTCACAGGATCTCCGGTTCTTTACTCGTGAGTTCAGTTCACTGGAAGACTCGCCTAAGCGGATCATTTGAACCAGTGAGTTTTCGACTCGAGAACAGCTGCAATCGGATCATTGCAGTTCGTGAATGAATCGTTTGTTGCGATTTGCGAACCGATTGAACAGGTTCATTGAAAATAATCAGTTTGTTCATGAATCATACACCGCTTCTGCGTCTCGAGCACGTGATGTATTATAAGAAGTAACGATATGTTTTATGAAATGTAGTGAAGTAAAAAGTACGATCTTATGCTTTGGAATGTAGTGAAGTAAAAGTAAAAGTTACTCAAAATAAAACTACTCAGTAAAGTACAGATACTTGAAAATGTACTTAAGTACAGTAACGAGTAGTTTTACTTCGTTACTGACCACCACTGCTGGTGTGTGGTGAGCTCATACACTTGATTGGCTCTATGACTCTCTCTCCTCTCCACGTGTAGCTGGTGTGTGGTGAGCGCATACACTTGATTGCCTCTATGACTCTCTCTCCTCTCCACCTGTAGCTGGTGTGTGGTGAGCGCATACACTTGATTGCCTCTATGACTCTCTCTCCTCTCCACCTGTAGCTGGTGTGTGGTGAGCGCATACACTTGATTGGCTCTATGACTCTCTCTCCTCTCCACCTGTAGCTGGTGTGTGGTGAGCGCATACACTTGATTGGCTCTATGACTCTCTCTCCTCTCCACCTGTAGCTGGTGTGTGGTGAGCGCACTGGCACTGTTGTCCTGTGGCAGCCGTCGCATCATCCAAGTAGATGCTGCACACTGGTGGTGGTTGAGGAGAGACCCCCACATGATTGTAAAGTGCTATGGGTGTACAGCATTACACAATAAAGCGCTATATAAATCATTCATTCATTCATAAAACAACGAGGCAGGGTAATTGTATTCTTATGCATATTACACAACTATATGTATATGAACAATATATATAAATGACTACAGTTATCAATTTGTTAGCAAATGTGAAAGTGACTGTACTTTGAGGGTTCAAATGTATATAGTGAGAGGTTTTTACATTGTATGTATGTGATGCAGTAGACCCTTGCAGATCTACTGCGGGACGTTTTAGGTCCGGAAAACAAAAGAAAGTGATGGCTTGACCCGTAGAAGTATATGAAAGGTGAGTTTTATTTACAGTGCGCCGTAAATATCCAGTGGTGAGAGTATTTACACAAGTGCTCAGTCAAAAAAATATAGCAAAGTACCAACAAACAAAAATAAAAGAACAAAATAAACAACAAATAATATGTACAAATGAGTGTCCACAATATACTAGAGGTCTAGTTTTGCTTACGGCACCACAGTAGCACGTTCGCTGACTTGGTAAACAAGCAACTTGATGTGAGCCTGGCCTCCCTTCTTATAGGCCAGGCTCCACCAGCTACCCGGAGGGTACCATTAACAGGTAAGTATTTAATCTTGTAATTTCATTTCAAATGATAAACTTCATGTACAACAATCACATTATGAAACACAAAGACTAGTAAACCATTATCGAAACCATATATATTAATAACACAAATCATTAACATTTAATATATTTTCTCTCCTCAGAAAAGACGACAGTTCCCCACACAAAAATCAACAATGGTTTCATTGGTCTACGATCGTATTGCGCCGGCGCGGCGCGGTGCGGCGCGGCTGTGACGTCATAAGCAGGCGCCGCTCGATCGTTTGGTTTCGCCGGCGCAACATGGGAGTCTACTTCCCACACACACCCACACAAGACAAAACGAACAACAATAAAACTTCAAACTGACAACAGTGTCTCTGTGTGGTTTATCCGGGGTATGTATACTGTAAAGGGGAAGAAGAGTGTGTGAAATGTCCGTGTGCCATCGAGATTACGTGTGCACCCGCTCTCCGATGGCTAAACAGCAGGGGTTGGAATGAGGTAAGTGTGTATGTATATGTATAATGTGTGTGCCAGTACTGCCGTTCCCAGCGGTGAAGACCAACTCTTCACATCACCTTCCCCTCTCCAAGCCGCGTACTGTCCGGGTACCGGGACAGGTAGTCGGCAACCAGGTTAAGCCTCCCAGGCAGTCCCGGCGCCATGGGCGGGCAATGGGGGGCCTGGCCCGCCCTGTGAGTCACTAGTGCCCGCCCTGGACGAGCCTGCTGAGTAAAGAAAACGCTGTACTATTCAAACATCAGTTATTATTTATTTACGCTGGCACTGCGAAAAAGCGGAGATCTGTCTCCTCCAGGCTGTGTGCAGTGCGTCAATCTGAAAGGAGGCGGGGTGAAGTTACGAGCTTTCGCTGAGAGCTTGAGGAAGTTTTACTGACAAGCTCTTTTTAATGATCGGCATTGGTTAAACCCTCTGATTTAAAATAATAATGATGAATTATAATAGAGATATGAAGTATGGATATTTTTTCACGGCACACCTGACTGGGCTAGGGCATGGCAACTGCCTTAAGTTGCGGACGCGAATAATTTTGCGCAATTCGCGCGTGAAATTCAATACACAGACGCAAATTCGCGTCATGGGAGGGGCTTCTGCCAGGCTGGTGCAGAGGACTCGCTGCTGAGTCTCGGTCAGGTTGCAGCAAATAATTCTTCCTCACTCACTTTCTTCCAAGCAAGAGCCTTTTTATTCCTGTTTTTATAAAAATACGAAGTAATATCATAAAGCTCCGGGTACCCGCACACAACCACGATTAACTTGTCCTCCATTGTTGTTTCGGATTTTCTGCCTCTGCTCGTAATCACGTCACTGCTAGAGCAAGCTCCTGATTGGTTAACACGGTGCGAATATACGCCAAAGTTACAATTTTTCAACTCGCGCCGCCTCATTCGTGCGAATCGCTTCATTCGCGTCTGGTGTGAACGCACCTTTACTCTGCCATACGGAAACGCCGCCCCTGCTCCCTTCACCTCCACGTCCCGCCAACCATCAGTCCTTGCTTGTTTGCACAATTATTATAATGTTTTTATCATTAGGCTACTGTTATCAAAAGTTATCGTTTTGTATATATATAACTCCTGAATAAAAATAAAAATGTGTTGGTCTGATTTAAAAAAATATAATTTTAAACGTATTTGATTAGTTTGTCGAAAGTGAGCGCGGAAATGTTAACGTTACGTTAGTTGTAATTTTGTATCTGTGAGATGAGGCGAGGTTATGGTTCATCAAACCTTGACTGGGCATTAAGCTTGCGGAAGTCAACACAGACACGCAAGGACCCATCCTTCTTCGGGACGATGACGAGGGGGCTATTCCATTCGCTGTTGGATGGTTCGATTACATCCAACTGTTTCATCATCTCAATTTCCTCCCCCAAGGGCTTCAGTAGTCTCTCTGGTATTCGGAACGGCCGCTGTCTTGAAGGGGTTGTATCTGTAAGGTGGATGCTGTGCTGTACCAGTTCTGTCCGTCCAGGCCTCTGACGGAACAGTAATGGGAAGCGGTCCAGGAGGTCTTGTATTTCAGCCCTTAAGGGATCATTCAGATGGCTCAAGTTCACCTTTGCAGGGTGTCTCTGAGGTCTCACCTCTGGAGCAGGCTCATCCTCTTCCTCATCATCCACCTTTCTTACCATCAACAACCTCTCTGGTGTCTTATTCTGTGTTTCTTTCCATTCCTTCAGCAGGTTTACGTGGTAAGTCTGGTGCGATTTCCTCTTATCAGGGTGGTGAATCTCATAGGTTACTGGTCCCATCTTCCTTACCACAGTGTATGGCCCTTGCCACTTTACCAGGAGCTTGTTTGTGGAGGTGGGTAACAGTAACAGCACCTTTTGCCCCGGCTGTAGTTGACAGAATCGTGCCTGTTGATCGTACCACTTCTTTTGTGACGCTTGTGCCTGCTGTAGTTTTTCATTGGCTTCTTCTCTGTAACGCTCGAGACGGTTTCTCATTTCCAAGACGAACTTAACAATGCTCCTCTCGTCTGTCTTATCTGCTGGCGCCATCCAGGCCTTCTTCAGCAGTTCCAATGGGCCTTGGACCTGCCACCCATACAGGAGCTCGAAGGGGGAGAAGCCGGTTGAGGCTTGAGGTACTTCCCTGCAGGCGAACAAGACGAAGGGCAGCCACTTGTCCCAATCGCGTCCTGTGTCTGCGACGAACTTCCGCAGCATGCTCTTCAGTGTCTGATTGAATCTCTCCACCAGTCCGTCGGTTTGTGGGTGGTAGGGACTGGTTCTCACCGCGGTGATACCCAGTTGCTGGTGGAGCTGCTTCATCAGGCGGGAAGTGAAGTTCGTACCTTGGTTGGTTAGAATCTCCATTGGGATGCCTACTATGTAGAACAACTAGATGAGAGCGTGCATGACTTCCGGCGTAGTGATAGTGCGAAGTGCGAATGCTTCCGGGTACCTTGTCGCGTAGTCACAGATGACTAAGATGTATCGGTGTCCCGCACTGCTCTTCTCAAGTGGTCCCACAATGTCCATGGCGATGCGTCGAAAGGGGGTAGATATGATGGGTAGCGGATGTAGTGGTTCTCTGCCCCGCTGACGCACAGTACTGGTCTTTTGGCATGTGGAACATGTAGTGCAGTATGTTTGGACATCAGTGTACATGGTTGGCCAATAGAATCGTGAACTAATGCATGTGTATGTTTTGTGTTGGGCCAGATGGCCTGCCCATGGAACTGTATGTGCCAGATGTAACACTAGGGGGCGACAAGACAGGGGAACAATTAAACTTAAAACATCACCCGTTTGCACATACAACACATCATTCTGCAAAACATACTGTTCATTGCCCACATTAGGATCACTTGTACAACCAACTTTTGCAAACAATGGTTTCAAGGTTTCATCTTCCCATTGCAGTTCACTAATATTTTCTGGGACCTGCCAGCCATTAACCTCAAGACCCTCCGTGGAAGGTTTAGGGACTGGAGTACCCATGTACTTTATGAGGCGCCGCTGGCGGCGTGTCTTTCTCAGGCCTTTAGTCCCACCCTGCAGCAGACTACTGTCAAAGTCTGGCAAGGGCTGAACACCTGCCTTAGCTTGGGCCCTTGTCACAGCAGGAAAAGATTGTTCAGTGCCATAAGTGGTCACATTAACATCAATTTCGACATTTGTGTTAACATCATGGTCAACATTCACATCAGCAATCAGCAAATCAGTCAGCACAGGCATGTCCCTTCCCAAAATCATATCAGCAGGCAGATTGTCCACTAATGCTACGTTTAGCATGTACACCTGGTCCTGCACACCAACTAACACTTCTGCCCGGGGATACCTCTTTACATCCCCATGTACACATTGTACTGCCGTTGTAGAAGCATAGTTGACGTTAGAGACATGACACGACTTAATAAGAGACAATGAACTACCAGTGCCCAGCATAGCTTTCAGAGGGTGTCCGTTAACAGAAATGTCCAAAACCATTTGACTAGTTTGTCCCTCCCCACCAAAGTCAGTGACATTGTCTTCTTCTCTAGGGACATAACAAAATCCAGTCAACTTGGACTTCCTTACCGGGCACACTGAAGCCTTGTGCCCCAGTTGCTGACATGAAAAACAAATGAGTCGTTGACCAGTTGTAATTTTAAGCCCTTGTGTACCTGCTGTAATCTCTTGGGGTTGGTGGCTCAGTTCAGACCCATGATCACTAGCATGTTGGATGTAGCGTGCTTTACCTTTAGGGGTTACAAGGGTTACAGCTGATTGAATATATGTTCATGTAAGATAAAATTATATTAAAACCTTGAATAATTAAGTGCACCACTGAATTTATTTAATGTTTTTGATCAAACTGGATTAAACGAGGACACAAATGGGGGCTCATCCGCTTGTTTTTTTTCTTCTCTTTTCCCCCTTTATATCAATTTGTTTGTAACAAGTGGAAGTTTGTACCATTATTGGTCTCTTTCCAGTGGGTAACACTTGTTCTTTATTAATTGTGGTGTTCTTAGGAAGGTAAAAAGCACTGAGTAAATATGGAGCTAGATATTGGAGCATTTGTTTCTAAACCTAGTATACAGCAATTTAATTTGTTTCGTAAGAAGGATCCTTTGCAAATTGCTGACATTTTGGATATTTCTGTATCAAGTTCTGCTGCTAAGAAAGTAATTAAAGCTGAAGTGTATGCTAAACTTGTCGAGCAAGGTTTATTGTCTGCAGAAACTGATTTAGAGGGTGAGGGGAAAAAGTGATGGATTAGAAATGGGTGGAACAATTGATTTTTCCTCATCTAAATCAGACCCTTTGCTTCTTTTTAAATTAAAGGAGCTAGAATTGCAGATTAAACAACAAGAACACGAGAATCGTAGATTGCATTTGCGTGAACATGAAATGATTCATGAAGAAAAAGGCAAAGAAAGGGAGTATGCGCGAACTGCTATGCATGTAAATGTGCCTCGAGCTGATCAATCTACAGGGACTTTTGCTCATATACGTGATGCTGTTGTTCCATTTGATCCTAGTAAGCCTATCAAGCTTGTACCTCCGGTTAGGGAGTCAGAGGTTGACGCTTATTTCATTGCATTTGAGCGAATTGCAGCTAAACTTATTTGGCCAAGGGATATGTGGGCATTAATGATGCAGTGCAGTTTAATGGGTAAGATGCAAGAAGTATATTCTGCTTTACCCATTGATGATTCTCTTAATTATCTCTCTCTTTTTAAAATGATTCAAAAGCAGCCCAAGATTAGATGTAGTTTATTGTACATGTTTTTGTCCATTGCAGATGTTAAAACTTGGTAAATGGGGGATGTTTGTCTTTCAGCCTCTCAGGTTTTCCTGCTTATCCAATGATCTGAAATAAACAAAATGGCACAAGTATTAAATGATGCCACTGTCTTACATGACTTTTACTGTTTGTTAAAATCTTATTTAAAGTTTATTATAATGACGATATAATCTAATGAATTGTACGTACTCCATTAATCCAGCTGATGTAGGCAGACACACGAGTGAAGACTGTTGGCTTCTTGTAGGTGTTACAACCCGATGAAGACACGAAGCTGGTCACACCATGGACAACATACTGTCCACTGACCTGGCAGTTCAGAGGGCCACCAGAGTCACCCTAAAAACAGGTGCCAAAATTAAATATTTTACTGCATTACCAAAAACTTCTCACAGGAAATAGTTCATGATCTGTTTGATAGTCTTTCTTACATTACATCCAGAGTCGCTTCCACCACCAGCGCAAACCATGGTGTTCTTCACGGTGCTTCCCCACCAGTCACTACGAGAGCAATTACTGTAGTCGACCACGGGCAGATAGGCCTGTTTTAGCTGAGCCGAGAGTGACCCACCAGCTGCATGAAGATCAGAGGAGAGAAATAGATATGAGTTAGAAATGAGTACATACAAATCATTTCAGGCAACATCATGGCTTATTTGTTGTTCTTGAAGCTAAACTGACTCTGTGTGCGGCCCCAGCCGGTGATGTAACAGGGGTTGTTGTGGGGCAGAACCTGTCCAGAGGGTGGTAGGCTGGCCAGCTGCACATATGAGTTCAGAGAGGCGCTGGAGGACAGGCGCAGAAGGGCAACATCATATCTGAAATGCACAAAATGGACAGTCTACAAGTTAGATTTCACACATTTGTGATTCTAGGGGGTGCTATAACTTTTGAAAATATTTGATACAATCAAATGTACGTTGTGTTGATGTGTGTAATTGTACATTTGTTGCATTAGGTATAAAAGTTGATACAGCCTATTAAGCAGAACAACGTGAATTTGTAGATGTATTGTAGCCTATACGCTGTGTCCAGTTATATTGCATGATTGCTGATGATATGTTGAATTTACTGTATTTAATGTTTTAGGGATAATTAGTTAGCAGGTCATTGTTCCCATACAGCCTTTTTTTAAACATATTTTAAACAATATACAAAAAATATTGCTAGTGCGTGCCAGGGCCAGTCGCGTTTCCACTGTCACTTCCGGGGCTTGATCGTACCTCGTTGGTTCTTCCTCAGGGCCAACGGCCTGGGTTTTTTGGCCCAACGAAAACCTTGGGCCAAGGTGGGCCAACTGGGGCTAGAGGAGTGGTTAGTAAGACCTTGATTAGCTGGTTCAGGTGTGTTTTATTAGGGCTGGAGCTAAACTCTGCAGGACACCAGGGATCCCTGCAGTAATTGAAGAAGTCCTCTGATGTTATTTCCATTACAATCAACATCTGAAATGCAAGATGGCGTCGGTTGCGTTGTATGAAACTAAATAGCACGAAGCAATACGAGAGACATGAAAGTAGTGACGATCAGCAGAGTGATATACAGCTGTGCTATGGAGTAGCCATAGGCCTAGTTGCTTGACGGTTATTAATTACAAAATCGCTGACAGCGGATTGCCATTGATACATTTGTGTGCCGATATGTGTAAGTCAATATAGTGTTTGTGTTCATTGAAGTTATGTATAATTGTCGAGTTGAGTGTGTTGCATTAAAGTTATACCTGTAATTATATGTATAATTGTCTCCACAGTCATGTATGTTTTGTATGTAATGTTTACATACCCAGAAGACACACTGTTGCTGTTCCAGTTGGGGTGGATGTAGACGGCGCTGACGCTCATGTACTGCTCGCGACCCTCGTTGGTGTTTATGTTATGGTCGCCCAGGATAACACGCCAAGTTCTCGAGCTGCACAGGAAACACGTTTAAGTGGACACAGGTTTTGTTTGTTTGTTTATTTTCTTCTTAACACAATTCCAGCATCTGAGGCTACAAGTTGCTATATTCATGGCGAGAACCAGTCAATCCATACACAAATCTGTTATACACGCATAACAGAGGGAGAGGGAGACAGAGGGAGAGGGGGAGGGAGAGGGCAATTAGAACAGGGTGTCAAACTCAGTTCCTGGAGGGCCACAGCTCTGCACAGTTTAGCTCCAACCCTGCTCCAACACACAAACCATGTAGTTTTTAAATAAGCCTGAAGGCCTTGATCGTGACAAAAACTCGCAATTACAGGTTATAAAGTCAGAATTGCAAGATATAACATTGAAATTGTAAGAAAATATCAGAATTGTGAGCTCACTTTTTTCCCCATCAGAACTGGACTTTATAACTTGCAATTGAGATTTTAGGTCTCAATTCGTCTGAGAAAAGTCAGAATTGCAGAATATCAAACTTGCAACTGTGAGAAAAAAGTCAGAATTTCAAAATTTTTGCTTAAAATATAAAACGTTATCCCCCGGTTTCACAGACAAGGCTTAAGCCTAGTCCTAGACTAAAATGTAAGTCTGAGCCGTTTCAACTGAAAGAAACATGCACTGACTGATCTTAAAATATATCAGTGCCTTTATTTTGTCTCAAGATGCACCCCGTAATGTTTTTTTCTAAGCATGTTTATAAAAATTACGTTTACTGTCCTAATTGAACTATCTCCTAATCCTGGCGTAATCTGAGCCCTGTCTGTGACACTGGGCCTTTATCCTGCAATTCTGGCTTTATAACTATATGAGAAAATAAATTGTGAGAGAAAAAGTCACAAGTATCTCTTAATTGTTTTGTACATAACACATTGAAAGTGAGTTACAGCTGCCACCAGAGGGCAGACTGTATGACACAATCGTGTGAAAGTGAAAAGGCCCTTTTTATTGTCATACATAAGTCTATACACTGTCTCATAACCATATAGATACTGAAAACTTTCATTACGTGTCAACGCAGTGGGCGGCGGTCATCACCCAATTAGCTCTGATCAGAGTCCCACCACAGGTGTGATAGTAGCTGCTGCCAGACAGGTACTGGAGAGAGATCTGAGAAAGAGACAATTCATTTCTTAGAATACCAAAGATTTGAGTTGGGAAACAATAGAAACACCCTCATTTCAATATGAGGGTTCTTTGAAACTTTATTAAAATAACCCAGCAAGTGGACCAGAATTAATTAATGCTGAAAAATGCAGCTTGAAATGGTTTTACTTTGTCAAGATTGTTAGTGAGACAGCAACCAACCTTCAACTGTATTAAGAAAAATATCTTGACCACCTTAACCTTGTACAACCATATCCATTTAGATGTGGAAAAACACCAAAACAGATTATTTATTGGGTTATTGTTAAGATGTTTTACCTGCCAAGGCCAAGAGTTGGGTCTTGCCACCTCTCCACCAACGACCCTCTCCTCAGGAGCCTCCTCCAGATATCTGGGCTCAGCCAGAGCTGGATACAAAAAAACACTCTTAGACATGCTAGCACTACAGTATTATTGAAGTTTGAGTCCACATAGACTCGATTTTTAAAGTTCTGAGTATTGCATGCATTTGTTAAATTGGCAAAATCTAAGCTAAATGCACATTATTCTCTCAATAGAAACGCGTCTTACCCAGAGTGACCAGCACGCTCAACAACAGGATCCTCAGCATGTTTGCAGTCTGTCTGTACTTTCTGCACTGTTAACACTTCTGTTATCCATATATATGCCAGCAGAAGTTCACAGAACAGGTGTTTTCTCATGGCTGATGCACACAGGTGTGTGAATCCCACAGATTTCACCACTGCCAAGGCCAATGTGCAAGTTGCAGAATAAACTTGTTTATCTAGCTTGACACAAATGCTTGATCTGAGTTAGTTCATTTCAGTATCACTCTAATGCTCCTTATATAAAGTTCCTGTACAGTATAATTGAAAGTACAAATTGTTAGTTTTTTTTGCAATTTTTATTTATATTTTGTTTTTTTTCTTAGTTGTTTTTATGTATTATGTTTTACTTTTTGTTAATAGTCCATTAAGAGTTTTTATAAACATGATGACAATCGGTTTATCGATTTTATATTATATTATATTATATATTTTTTTAGTTAAGTATTTAAGTAGGTTTATAATTATTATAATATTATTATTAATAAAAAAATATTCCGTTTATTTAGATTTAGATGCAGCATATCACATTATATATATATATATATATATATATATATATATATACACATACATACATATATTTATATATACATATACATACAGTGGGGCAAAAAAGTATTTAGTCAGCCACCAATTGTGCAAGTTCTCCCACTTAAAAAGATGAGAGAGGCCTGTAATTTTCATCATAGGTATACCTCAACTATGAGAGACAAAATAAGAAAAAAAATCCAGAAAATCACATTGTAGGATTTTTTTAGAATTTATTAGCAAATTATGGTGGAAAATAAGTATTTGGTCAATAACAAAATTTCATCTCAATACTTTGTTATATACCCTTGGAGTATAGCACAAGCACAAACGTCAGACGTCAGACTGGTCGTGGCGGCGGTATCACAACAATATATAGTGATATTCTCAATGTTACTCAGAAAACAGGATACAGGTTTGACTCATTCGAAATACTTATGCTCAATGTTAAACTGTCAGATAAGCAAAATAAATCTGTCCTATCTCTTGCTCTGGCTACTGTGTATAGACCGCCAGGGCCATATACAGATTTTCTAAAAGAATTTGCAGATTTCCTCTCAGACCTATTGGTTAATGTTGATAAAGCACTAATTGTTGGAGATTTTAACATTCACGTTGATAATACAAATGATGCGTTAGGACTTGCGTTTACTGACCTAATACACTCTTTTGGTGTCAAGCAAAATGTCACCGGGCCCACGCATCGTTAATCATACGCTAGATTTAATAATATCGCATGGAATTGATCTAACTGATATAGATATCATACCTCAAAGTGATGATGTTACTGACCATTTCCTTGTATCATGCATGCTGCATATTACTGATATTAACTATATGGCTCCGCGTTATCGCCCAGGCAGAATTATTATTCCAGCCACTAAAGACAGATTCACAAATAACCTGCCTGATTTATCTCAACTGCTCTGTGTACCCATAAATACAGATGAACTAGACACAATCGCAACATGGGAACTATCTTCTCTAATTCGTTAGAAACTGTTGCCCCCATCAAATTAAAAAAGGTTAGAGAAAAACGTGCTGCGCCATGGTACAACAGTTATACCCATTCTCTCAAGAAAGAAACTCGTATTCTTGAGCGCAAATGGAGAAAAACTAACTTGGAAGTCTTTAGAATTGTATGGAAAAACATGATGTCCAGCTATAGACAGGCTCTAAAAACTGCAAGAACCGAGTATATCCGCAAACTCATAGATAATCACCAAAACAATCCAAGGTTTTTATTTAGCACAGTGGCTAGATTAACAAATAAACAGATGTCACCCGATCTAAATATTCCCTCACAGTTTAACTGTAATGACTTTATGAATTTCTTTACTGATAAAATAGATAATATCAGAAATACAATAACAAATGTAGATTCTACAGCGTCTAGTACTTCAGCTTCATTCATCGCACCCAAAGAAAAAATTGCAGTACTTTACAACTATAGGACAGGATGAGCTAAATAAACTTATCACTGCTTCTAAACCAACAACATGTTTATTAGATCCTGTACCCACTAAATTACTGAAAGAGTTGTTACCTGTAGCAGAATAACCGCTTCTCAATATTATTAACTACTCGTTATCTTTAGGTCACGTCCCAAAACCATTTAAGCTGGCAGTTATTAAGCCTCTTATTAAGAAACCAAAATTAGATCCTTGTGAACTGGCAAATTACAGGCCCATTTCAAATCTTCCGTTTATGTCGAAAATATTAGAAAAAGTAGTGTCTGCTCAACTGTGCTCCTTTTTGCGAAAAAATGATATCTATGAAGAATTTCAGTCAGGTTTCAGGCCCCGCCATAGCACAGAAACTGCACTTGTTAAAATTACAAATGACTTGCTTCTTGCGTCAGACAAAGGCTTCATCTCGTTGGTAGTTTTACTTGATCTTAGTGATGCGTTCGACACTATAGATCATGACATACTGATAGATCGATTACAAAACTATACAGGTATTCAAGGGCAGGCTTTAAGATGGTTTAGATCCTACCTGTCCGATCGCTACCACTTTGTTTATTTAAACGGGGAGTCATCTCAATTATCACCAGTAAAGTATGGAGTACCACAAGGATCTGTCCTAGGTCCTCTATTATTTTCATTATATATGTTGCCCCTTGGTAATATTATTAGAAAATACGGGATTAGTTTCCATTGTTATGCTGATGACACTCAACTATATATCTCAACAAAACCAGATGCAACTTCTAAACTATCTAAGCTAACGGAGTGTGTTAAAAATGTAAAAGATTGGATGACCAATAATTTTCTCCTATTAAATTCAGATTAGACAGAGATATTACTTATTGGACCTAAAAACAGTACTCAGAATATCTTGGATCACAATTTGCAACTAGATGGATGTAATGTTACTTCCTCTACAGTCAACAATCTGGGTGTTATATTAGACAGCAACCTATCTTTTGAAAATCATATTTCCAATGTTACAAAAACAGCATTCTTCCATCTTAGAAACATTTCCAAGCTACGGAACATGTTAAGTGTTTCTGATGCAGAAAAGTTAGTTCATGCATTCATGACATCTAGACTGGACTATTGTAATGCACTGCTAGGTGGTTGTCCTGCATCTTCAATAAACAAGCTACAGATAGTACAAAATGCTGCGGCTAGAGTCCTTACCAGGTCAAGAAAATATGACCATATTACTCCAATTTTACAGTCTCTGCACTGGCTACCTATTAAGTTTCGTATCAGTTACAAAATATTATTACTTGCCTATAAGGCCCTAAATTATTTAGCTCCTGCGTACCTAACTAATCTTCTATCACGCTACAATCCAACCCGCTCCCTAAGGTCGCAAAACTCTGGACTCTTGGTAGTACCTAGGATAGCAAAGTCCACTAAAGGAGGTAGAACTTTTTCATATCTGGCTCCTAAACTCTGGAATAGCCTTCCTGATAACGTTCGGGGTTCAGACACACTCTCTCTGTTTAAATCTAGATTAAAGACGCATCTCTTTAGCCAAGCATTCATATAATGCATCTCACAATCTTGTACTGCCAGTCTATCTGAACAAATGCACATTATTATGCTTTAGCTTGGGTTATACTGATAATTTCATCCAGGGTTATTCCTGGATGGAACAACTGCTACGCTAATTGTCTTACTGTTTCTATGTTTCTGCCACGGGATTAACATCCCGTGGTAGCTAGGAATTACACAAGCTTCAGTCTGGATCCAACCCTTAAACGATCTGAGATGACCGAACACCTGAGAAGAGATGATGACAACCCCTCGGAGGACCTCAGAGGAAGCCAACCATCAGCGATTATACTGACTTAACCAAAGTCTACCATAAATGGAGGATCAGCACCTGGAGACAACCTCTACAGCCCTGACCGTCAGCGGAGTCTAGGACACATAGATGAGCCGCAGAGACAGATCTCCAGTGAGGACCTCGTCACCTAGACATCCATCGGGGAAAGACCCCTGGAAACAGTGGACCACTTACACTCTGACTTTGCTGCAGTTGGAACAAACTACTGATTCGTCTGGCCGGAGGGGAACTGGCCCCCCGACTGAGCCTGGTTTCTCCCAAGGTTTTTTCTCCATTCTGTCACCGATGGAGTTTTCGTTCCTTGCCGCTGTCGCCTCTGGCTTAGTTGGGGACACTTCATTTCCAGCACAATCATCGACTTGATTGCACAGATATTATTTAAACTGAACTAAGCTGGACAATGCCATTACTAAATTCAATAATGAAATGCATTCAGCTGATAATTGAGTGTTAAATCCTGTCATTTTACATTATTGACACAATTTGCCTATTTTGATATTGTGCAGTGCTTTGTTACAATTTGTATTGTTAAAAGCGCTATATAAATAAAGGTGACTTGACTTGACTTGACAAACGAGCTTCCTTCTGAAGTTCGCGGGAGAACCTTTAAACCAGCAATGCGAACGCTGATTGGACGAAGAGGATGACGCCACACCAATGATCAGCAGGCAACACATCCAATCAGGAGCAAGCAGCAGAGCAATAACAAAAGAGGGAGGGACGAGAAAGAATACAAACACACACACATATGCGCATAGCACGTAACACACACATACGCAGAGAACACTTATCTGTTCTTCAAGGTTGCCGGGCTCTGCCCTGAATATTAGGAAATATGGTTAACTACACACACACACACTTCTTAGAGAGTAATAAGGCAGACTAAAGCCATATTCAGCTTATTTTCTAACATGCATAAATGTAACTTTGATAAATAATTATTCACAAAATATTATCATTAACATTATTATGAGGGCCATTGTAGATCTACAATCCACTCCTTCAACTGAATATGCCAAAGATTGTTTTTGGATGAGCCAGGAGTTTTTTTCTTGAAACCAATTTGAACAACATGTGGTGATGTAGGGGCTGTTTGATATATATTTTTGCCACAGGTCACAATTTATGCCAGATATCAAACTTCACCTAACTATTAAATCAGTCAACAGTTTACAGAAAACATTTGTTTACTTATCATGGCTTAACTCTACCGTTGTTGGCACAATGTTGGCGCTAGCCTGCGGCTAACTACTAGCAGCTGGCTACGTCTGTAGCATGACACAGGTCCATGACATTTACAACACTATTAACTTGCATAGCTTAACATACAGAAAACTGTTCGTGCAATCCAGGCTTTCGAGTTTAAGCAAACAGAAAGGGATGATAAAGGATGACTTTAATGTTTCCTGATATGAAGTGAGCGCTACCAACACGAGCCTCTTTGATTGTAGTATTGTCCCAGTCTGCCCGTTTAATAGCTTGCAGTCACAGAGCTGGTGCGATTTTCACAGTCCACTACGCAACAAGTAGGCATTTTGTCTAGGGCTGTGACGGTGGCCGTGACAACCGTGTCACCGGCGGTGGTCGGTTGCCACCGCGGTTGTGTATTGCCACCGGCGGTAGTGCACATGACGTCACACACTCTATAACAAGCATAATACAAAGTTTTGTAAACAAGTGTAATAATAGTAAGGTTCAAGGTTCAAGGTTCTTTATTATTTGTCACATACACAATCATGCAGGGTATAATCAGTAGTGAAATGTAGGTCGGGACAGGTCCGCTCAATGGAAAGTGCAAAAAAAATTAAATAATAATAATAAAATAGAAAATAAAAACAACATAAGCAATAAAACAATGAAACATAACACAAGAGAATATATATATAAATATAGGTGAGAATGAAAAAGGGAACAAATAATAAAATAAAAAGTGTAAGATGTGCAATGAGATAAAATGTGCAATACAGTATACTGTGGATAATAAATATTAATAAAAAACACGGATGTGCAAGAGAATGTGCAAATAGGTTGTACCGGGTATGTACACATAGCAGTGTGGATGATGATTATGAGACTGAGTTTAGGAGCCTGATGGCCTGAGGAAGAAACTCCTCCAGTCTTTCAGTCTTTGCCATCATGCTCCTGAAGCTCTTGCCAGATGGCAGTAAACAGAAATGATGGTTACCGGGGTGAGTTGAGTTCTTGATGATTTTATCAGCTCTGCTTTTGCAGCGTTTGAGGTAGATGTCCTGCAGAGAGGGGAGAGCAGACCCTGAGATGCGTTCAGCTAAACGCACGACTCTCTGCAGAGCTTTGCAGTCCTGGTTTGTGGCATTATTATACCACACTGAGATGCACTGAGTCAGAACACTTTCTATGGCCCCTGAATAGAAAGTTTTCAGGATAGCTGGTGAGACCCTGAATTTCCTCAGCTGACGCAGATGGTACAGTCTTTGCCTGGCTTTCTTGACCTGTGTTTGGATGTGTGCAGTCCAAGTCAGGTCCTCGGAGATGTTTACACCGAGGTACTTGAAGCTGCTCACCCTCTCCACAGGGGTCCCACTGATCATAAGAGGGGTGTAGGGCTGCTGCTGTCTCTTCCTGAAGTCTACAATCAGCTCTTTGGTTTTGCTCACATTCAGAGAGAGGCAGTTGTCCTGGCACCATGATGTGAGTCTCTCCACCTTATCCAAGTATGCGGCCTCATTGTTGTTGGAAACGAGGCCCAGAACCACAGTATCATCCGCAAATTTAATGATAGAAGTGGAGCTGTGTGAGGACACGCAGTCGTGTGTGTAGAGAGAGTATAGCAAGGGGCTCAGGACACAGCCCTGTGGGGCTAATACGTTCAGGGTTATGGAGTTGGAGGTGAACTGGCCGACTTTCACCACTTGTGGTCTGGCGGTGAGGAAATCTTGAATCCAGTCACAGAGTGAAGTGTTTAGGCCAAGGTCTGAGAGTTTGACAGCTAGCTTGGTGGGGACTATAGTGTTGAAAGCTGAGCTATAGTCTATGAATAGCAGCCTGACATAGTTGCCATTCTTGCTGTCAATGTGAGTGAGGGAGGTGCAGTACCTGGGAGATGGCATCATCAGTAGACCTATTTGGCCGATAGGCAAACTGAAGAGGGTCCAGAGTAGCAGGAATGGAGGAGCAAATGTGTTTCTTTAAGAGTCTCTCAAAAACCTTCATGACTGTCGATGTGAGGGCAACTGGACGATAGTCATTCAAGCAAGAGGGTTTACTGTTCTTAGGCACAGGGATTATAACAGATTTTTTAAAGGAGGTGGGAACAACAGAGGTAGCGAGGGACTCATTGAAGATGGAAGTAAACAAACCAGCAAGCTGATCAGCACAGGACCTCAGAACGCGGCCAGTAATCCCATCAGGTCCTGCTGCTTTCCTTACGTTCACTCTCTTTAGTTCCCTCCGAACGTCGTCCTCTGAAAAGGTGATAGCATAATCATTGCTGCTCTGTCTGCTGCTTTCTGACGCTGCTCGGCAGAGTCGCGCCGCCGCCATTACATTCAAAGCGGCCGTAGAAGGTGTTTAGCTCTTCGGCCAGCAACGGATCTGCTCTCACCTCTGCGGAGGAGTTATTTCAAGAGGAACAGATGGTCTTCAGTCCCTGCCACATGCGTCGAGAGTCATTGAGCTGGAAATGTGACTCAATTCTCTCCCTGTATCTGAGTTTAGCAGCTCTAACTGCCCGACGGAGAGCGTAGCACGAAGCTTTGTACTCGCTCATGTTTCCCGACAAAAGACCAGCGTTGTATGCGGCAGTGCGATGGTTAACCGCATCACGGATTGATCTGTCCACCCACGGTTTCTGATTGGAGAATGTCCTTATAGTCACGGTTTCAGTGGCTTGCTCGGTTAGCGTGTTGATAAAGCTTACTGCTACATCCGTGAAATTCGCTGACGTCAGATGAACTCGCCCGGAACATGTCCCAGTCGACTTCATCAAGAGACGCCTGTAGCATAGCTTCAGAGTGGGAGGACCAGCGTTACTTCCTCTCCACCGGCGGTTCATGAGTGATCCGTTGTTTGTATTCCGGTGTGAGAAAAATGGCGACATGATCTGATTTGCCAAAAGCCGGCAGTGAACGAGCTTTGTAGGCATTCTTAAACTGGGTGTAGCAATGATCCAGTGTATTCTGTCCTCTAGTTGGACAGGATATATGTTGGTGGAAGTTTGGCATGACTTTTCTGAGGTTGGCTTTGTTGAAGTCTCCCGCGATAATGGAGGCAGCGTCAGGGTGTTTGTTGATGTTGCCGCTGAGCTCGTCGTGGAGTTTGGACAGAGCCAAGCTAGTATCTGCTTGAGGTGGAATATAGACGGCAGTAACGATGATCGATGTAAACTCCCGGGGCAGGTAGAATGGGCGGCAGATAATGGAGAGGTGTTCCAGATGAGGCGAGCAGGAACGCGACAGAATGGGGATATTTCTGGGGTCACACCATTTCTTGTTAATCATGAAGCACACTCCACCACCTTTGGTTTTTCCGGCCTCGGCTGTTCTGTCCATCCGTAAAACAGAAAAGTTATCAGACGGCGTTACAGCGGTGTCCGGGACCGTCGGCGTGAGCCACGTTTCGGTCAAACAAAAGATGTTGCAGTCCCTAATGTCCCGTTGGAAACTAATCCTGGCTCTAAGATCGTCCATCTTATTCTCCAAGGATCAGACATTAGCGAGCAGAATACTCGGTAGAGGAGGACTGTGAGCCCTTTTCCTCAGTCTGTTACGTAATCCAGCGCGTCTCCCGCGATGTTTCCTACGCCGCCTGGGATTATTGAGGCGGCCTTTGTTAACCTCGGTGCTCCAAAGTATCTCCAATGGCCACGCTGGGTCCGTGGATAAAGTGTCCTGAAGCAGGTTAGTGCAGTGGTGCCCAATGTCCAAAAGTGTTCTTCTGTCGTATATAAACAGTGCAGACGTTATGCATGTAAAAAGAGAAAGTAAAAATACGTAAAAAATAATATTAAAGCACAAATTGAGCGGAGCCATCCCTAACGTCGACTGTACAGCGCAGCGCCGGAAGCGGAAGCCGGTAACAGTTGCAAATTGTTTTATTTAGACTATAAATCTGCTAATTCACAAATGACCTCAAACGCCATACAGGGCGCTTCCTTTAGATTGGCAGGTTTGAGCGCAAGAAAATACAGTTTATTCTGCATTCAGCATATTTATTTTGTGATGAGCGATGGACCTTGTTGGGAAACCAAATACTAAATCGCTGATCTGGAATCATCTCCATTCATGTCACCCATCCGCGTTTGTACAAGTGTCTTCAAGTTCACGTCATCGCAAACACCCGGATGATCAGGTGTGTATTGGTGAGGATTTCTCCAAATTGGCCAAATACGAATAAGACCGCGGTAAATGGAAGATGTTAACAAGAAATGTGGCAACATACGGCGCGATTCCTATTCCACAGAGAGCACGTGCAGCAGACGAGGAGTTAACGCGCCCGCTTGCTTGGTGGAAGCCGCGTCGCAACACAACAGGTTGAGTTTGTCCACAGGACATTTTAACTTAGTTTCAGTTCGTCATAAATAGGACGAGACAGTTTACAGCGACCGATTTGTCGTGTTGTATCACGCATCTGGTGTAGACAGCATCACTGATTATAATGGGTTCTTGCCGTGCGTGAGGTGACCGGTGTATTTAACTTTCTCATTTAAGGCTACTTTCCTATTTAACTGTATTATTTATTTTATATTTATTTTAGTGTTTTTCAGGTTGAGTGTTCACTGACGTAAGTGCTAAAATAAACACGTATGTTTGTTAATAGATGATTGAGCCTCATTTATTTATTTTTGTGTTTCAGAATTATATATATATATATATATATATCACAACACCGCACCACCTGCGGTAGTTGGTCCATTACCACCGCGGTGGTAAAAATCTGCCACCTTCACAGCCCTAAGTTTAGTCTTGATGAGAAATTCTCTGGTTAACACACAATTCAATGGGATGGAATTAACTTTCTGACCCCAACATGCGCACTGCGAACTTCGAATTTTCCTGTGACGTATACCGTGAAGGGATCTATTGCTTTCTATAAAAGGTGCCACCCATGACGGCGGTGGTTTTGACCATTGTTCTGTCGATTTGTCCTACCCTGTCAGATTTTGCTACCTCTCATTAAAACAGTGGGTAGTACAATTCGAAAAGGAAAAATTCTACCTGTTAAATTATGTTTTATTAATGTGTACACCTACCACAACCTTAAACCTACCCTTACAGTATACAGCAATTATGTGTTATATTCGCGGTTGTGGATACATCTAGAACCGGAAACCAACAATACATATTTTTTTCTACCTATTAGATTGTTTTATTAACGTCTACACCTACCACAACCCTAAATCTACCCTTACATTAATGCAGATACATTAAATACTGTTGTTCAGCGTTAGAAAAAGTATGCAATAGTGATGTGCGCATGCGCAGTAAACCGAGGTTGGACAATCTGACAGGTCGGATTAAAAGTCCGGACATCATCACGGATTTGGATGCGACACAACGAAAACACGACAGTAACTCTACTGAACGATCACCTCATCAACTCATGGTTATGAGCTTGAACTCTTCAGTACAGCAATATGAATAAACTGGAACTGCTCTTTTCCTTCGCATTATTTGTGGACGGTAAGTCGATTTCGGTCAGCCTAGCCTACTTTCGGTTTCACATCTCGTGCATGAATGGCAGAAAAATAAACTAAATTGCGTCTCAATCACTAACACTTGCTTAATAGTAGCATAATAGTAGCGCGTTGATGAGTGTAGGACATTCTTAAAATTCGCATTTACAACAGACACATTCACAAAATCAGTGTTGGAATCTGAGGCGGGTTTGTGGTTAATGTCGTCTGGTGGGCTTTGACGTACTGCCCCCACATGAAAGTTTACGTCATCAGGCGTGCAGCCAAATCAGCCAGATAACACGGGTCAGAAATCAGATACCCACAGAATAAGAGGCAATCAACGTGTAATAAACTCATTTTGAAAATCATATAGGCATTAACCAGCATTTGAACTTGCAGTTTCTTAATGTACACAAGAAATAACCTATAGGCAAATTCGAAAATAGGCTAAATTGGTTCCTTATGTTTTCAGTGCAAATATTTAACAAACATGGACAAAATCCACAAATGACAATATAGGTTCATTATATGATTAATTATATAGTCCAGTATTCATAGTATTCTATCGTAGTGGGCTGTACTATTAAGATAATTAACATATTCACTGTTTTGTATTGCATGACTGTATCTGCAATACTTTACGTAGAGTTTTCTGATTTAGAAAACTTTCAACTACTGTTTCTGTTCGTTTTAAGGTGTGCTTGGCAATACGAAAAAGGTGTCAGTAAAAGAGGGAGATTCTGTCACTCTACCCACAGATGTCACTGAAATACAGAGAATATTTTTTTTAATGTGGATGTACGGATCTCAAAACACTATTATCGCTAAAATCGATGGGAAAACTCAGGCAGTCTCGTTATATGATGTTGATGATGAGAGGTTTGAAGACAGACTACAGTTGGACAATAAGACTGGATCTCTGAACATCAGGGACATCAGAACCAAACATTCTGGAGATTATCATCTAAAGATCATCAGCAACGAGACCTTCCTCCAGACATTCAGTGTTACTGTCCATGGTGAGGAGTACATTTACATAATTCCTATTAAATTAAAGGTTAATCAATTATTATTATTATTTTATTTTACTTTATTTTTGTATTTTTAACCCAGCTGCATACATTTGTACTAATTATTTTTCTGTCACAAAGTACACTGCAAATCTTGTAATAGTATGTGTTTGTTTTCCAGATGTGATTTTTGCAGGCTTAGAAAACAAGAAAGAAGGAGATTCTGTTACTCTACACACTGGTGTTACTGATTCACAGAAACATGATCTAATACGGTGGACATTTGGACCTACGAATCCAGACAGTCTTGTAGCAGAAATACAAACAAAGAAGCATGAGATCACACTGAATTCAGATGATATATACAGAGGGAGACTACATCTCGAAAATCAGACGGGATCTCTCACCATCAGAGACGTCAGAACCACAGACACTGGAGTTTATCAACTACAGATCTCCAACAGTAAAGAGACTCTATACAAGAGATTCAATGTTTTTGTCGGTATGTAGTTCATGTTAAATCATATTTAAAGAGTGTAATTTAGATGTTCCTCATAATGAAATTGTTTATGTGTTTGACTTGTCTCTCTTTAGCGGTTCCAGATCCGGGTCTGTCTGCTGGTTATATTGTGTTGATTTGTATTTGTGTCCTGCTGTTAGTGGCTGCAGCTCTGGGTGTGATGTGCTACATGTTAAAATACTCTAAAAAACGAAAAGGTGAGTTATCTACAGCGAATATAGGAGTAGAACAGTTTAAAAGAGTAAATCGTTTTTACATAACCATGTTTTCACAAAAATTACCTTTGACTAGTTGAACAATGAAACATGGTTTGAATATATATATATATATATATATATATATATATAATTTTTTCATCTTTTCCATTTGCTTTATATTTGAGACAGAAAAGAAGAATGTGTCAGTGAAGGAGGGAAATTGTATCACACTAAAAACCGGTTCAGTCGAGATCCAGAGAGACGATGAAGTGGTCTGGATGTTTGGAAATCAAGAATTGGCTATTGCAAATATCCACAAAAATGCCAGTAAAATCTCATACTCTGATGATGAGCAATTCAGAGACAAGCTGCAGCTGGACCATCAGACTGGAGATCTGACCATCAGCGACATCAGGATCCCAATCTCTGGAGATTACCAGATGAAGATCACTGGCAGTAAAACAACAAAGATGAAGAGGTTCAAAGTTATCGTGCGAGGTGCACCACTCAAATACTTCAGATATCCTACTCTATTGTCTGTCAATATGTTACTTTATATGTTTTTGAACTTTGTTGGGCTCTTCAGTGGGTTTTGAGTTGTTCGTCTCCACATGTCAACATGTTTTATGTGTCTCTGTTTCTTTATGAAATGAAGAGGACACACGGAAATTCACAGAAGGAGAATCTGTCCATCTCCAGACCGGTGTTACTGAACTACAGAAAGATTTTGAGATACTGTGGAATTTTGAGCCTAAAAATGCCCTTATCGCCAAAATCGATGGACAGACCAATAGCACTGTCTATGATGTTGGCGATGATGGATTCAGAGACAGATTAGAGCTGAATGATCAAACTGGAGATCTCACCATCACAAACTCCAAAAGCACTGACTCTGGAGTTTACGAACTGCAGATCAAGTGCAGCAATAAAGTCTCATACAAGAAATTCAACATTCTTGTTTGGAGTGAGTAGCTCAAAATAATAATAATAATAATAGTTATCTAAATATTAATAACTGTGTTCATGTTCACATTCACACGTTTCTTCTACATGTTTCTCTCATGGTGGCAGTGCATACGCTGAAACATACAGTGGGAGATTCTGTCACTCTACAAACTGATGTTACTGAGCTGAAGAATGATGACAGGATACTGTGGAAGTTTAGCGATAAAGACACTTTCATAGCTGAACTCAACCAAGCCAACAATCAGACCAAATTATATGAAGGTCCTGATGGGAGATTTAGAGACCGACTGCAGTTAAACCAGCGAACTGGAGATCTGACCATCAGGAACATCAGCAGAGCTCATTCAGACGTTTATACACTTCAAATCACAAGTGGCAAAACGAGCACATGCAAGAGATTCATGGTTATTGCCAATGGTGAGTAACTCAATCATATTTATGACTGCTTTAATGACTTTAGTGCTATTACTAATAGATAAAGATACAAAAACTCGAAGTCTAAAAAAAAATATTATGTTAGCAAATGTTCATTGCTGCATCAGAAATTAGGGGCATTTTACAGTGAAGTGCAATTTTAGAAAATGAAAATAAAGGTAAACGTTTCATTTGAATACTTTTGGGCTATTAATTTAATTTAAAAAGCATTAAACAATAAATAAAAAAATACCACAATATGACTTGCAGACACACATTTTGCATTGCAAATTTCTACCATAAAAGTGGATTCACGTAGTAAAAAAAATAATAATTATAATGCAGCATAGAGGTGATATAAATGTACACAGGAATCTTTTGAACAGAAAAGATGCAAGCCAGGTTTTGCTTAAAGTGTTGCTCCAAACGTGTACAGTTCTTTCTTATGTGCAAAACAAAAATCAGATTAATTTTGTTATAACGTTCATGTTTTCACTCTTCTGTGTGGTGCTGGGATGAAATTAAAGAGAAGACTGAATCTGGAACAGAGGGACGTTCGGTCACGCTACACAACGATAATGAAATGCAAAAAGATGATCTGGTACTGTGGACGTTTGGACCTGAAGACAGTCTCATCGCTAGAGGTGAAATAAATAAAGCAAGTTTCTGTACATATGATGGCAATGAAGGGAAATTCAGAGACAGACTGAAGGTGGATCATCAAACTGGATCTCTGACCATCACAAACAGAACTCAACACACCGGTGTTTATAAACTTCTGATCCTCAGCAGCCGAGAGACCAAATACAAGAGATTCAAAGTTACAATCCGCGGTGAGTCACATGGTGATCGTATTTATCTGGAAATCACGCACTTCTGCTTTATTTAAAATAATTACATTTCAAAATATTCAATTCTGATTTAATTTCCATTTCCAGAATACTTAGATTTTTAAAAAATGTGATTATCTTTGCACATGAATCTCTACTTTTTAAACGTTTGTGTTTTCTTTGTTTTCTTTCAGGGAGTGAAAGAAGTCCAGATGGGGGGCCTGAGCAGGAGGGGATCCCCTTAATGCAAAGATAAAACACATAACAGTAATATTAACTGTGAATTCAGACAGTATTGCACATTTTTATGACAGTACATACCCAATGAGAGTGATTTGTTTTATTAACTATTTAACTTTGGTGCTTGTGGGAAAAAAAGGATATATAACAGTATATATGGTTCAACTTTTATATATTATGTTATACATGAATTTACTTTACTAAATCAATCTGTTAGTAATTAACTTTATACTACTGTATACAGAAGTACAGTGCTGTTATTTGTTACTGTATGTTCTTTATAAGAGAACACTATTTAGTATTGGCTGAATGAGCTTGTTTGGGACTGTTCTCTTTAAATCATCTTGGTTTTTGTATTCCACTACTTTTATTGTATTGTGCCCTGGAAAATGGAAAATGCTTTTGGTTGTTGTATTCTCATCTGTAAGTCATTTGGATAAAATGATCTGCTCAATGAATAAATGGTCATAAACAGATTCACTGCTGCTGGTATTAGTATCTGATCATGTGTGTCCTCTAGTGGACAAACACTGATTTAGCTTAAAAGATGTTTGCAAGTGATGCATAACAGACTTTAATGTACTGTCATGATCACCACTGCACTACATTTCCCACAATCCCTCCTGTCTCTTATCTGCACACACTCCATTATATATTATTATATTATATAGCCAGATGGAATATAGACTGAAGAACAGACTAATGTTCACAATTATTTTTATGAGCCAGAGCATGATTGAACTTTTTTTTATATAGCTCATGTTAGAGTTCCTTATTCTCAGCTTTTGATTTTCTGTAGTTCAACCATCCAGCTACACTCTTAATAGGCAAATTATTTAATTCTTAAATATCTATACATTTTAACTTCCGAATTGTAACTGGTTTCCTACCAGTCATGTATTTTTTCTCTCTTTTTAAAAGTTATTTATGTATTATTATTTTACAGATGAAGATAATTATTTGCTTTTCTCCAATAAATAAAAGGTATATTGATCTTATATTACACCTATAAAGGTTTTAAATGGGTTTATGCATAAACATTCTAGTCACAAAGAAAAAAAAGAAGAATAAGAAGAAACACATTAAAAACATCAAATGACTTGTTTTGATTATTTATTTATTTGTATCACTTCTTTTAACATTTTGGTGGGCTTTGGCCTTCTTAAACATAACTGGAACAAAAGTAAACATTTTAAACAAAAGAAAGAAAAACACTGTAACTGTGAACTCAGTTGTGTATTTCAGACAGATTCTTGATCATCTGCGGAGAGAAATTGCAACTCAAAATACACACATAATGATGGACATAAAGGCATCATAGAGGATTGTGAACACATTTCACTGAAACATGATTGCATTATCTTCATTTTGTGTTTCCATTTTGTGTTTATACTCGTTCAGGGTCAGTTTACATGTATTAATGTGTTAAACTACTGTTGTTAGCGCACTGTTATTTTTGCTACAGCTTCCTATATCAATAAAAATAAAACATCTTGCCATTTCTAATAATAGAAGCTACAATTTATTGTAATACCAGGCAGTGAGAGCAGTAAATTAATAATATTAATAAATAATATTAAGAAAGCAATATTAATACAACTGTTATTAAAAAGATTGAAGGTTATTCATAACACCATAAAGGTACTACAGTAGCACTTTAAAAGCATGGTTTTTACTGGACCTTATAAAAAGGGTTCTTTATAATCCTAATAAGAGCCATTTTCCTGTTTATCACTCCTTGGCTCTTCAAAGAAACTTCTTTCTGCCACATGATTGAGATTAATTGCTAGATTAAACTGTTGAAATTATATTGAAGCCAGATTTGCATAAACTAGCAAACTTTTCTATTAGGATGGCAGGAGCACAGTGACTCTTTGCTGTGTATTTTCGAAGGATACTTTCTGAAGTGCTTCCAGCGGGTGGCAGTAATAATGCAGTTTTGCTAACAGATGTTTTAAAAGTGAAAGTTTTCTGTCAGACTCAGACTGTTTGGGTGTGTTGGTAAGAAAAGACTCAGGGTCATTAGAATCTTGAAATCTGCAGCAATATGAAGAAAATATTTGTATACTTCCGTATTACTTTTGGACGGTAAGTTGATTTCGGTTTATTTCTTCAGTGCTTTCTGTTTCATGTTGTTGTGCATTATACAGCAGAAGAAGCGAAATATTATGATTCTCGATCATTAGTATAAATCGTGTATTTATAACCACAGAAAAAGTTCTAGCAAGCGCAATGTCTGTGATTCAAAACAGATGCGTGATTTCTATTGCAATTTTAGAACAAACATACAAGGGCAATAACATATAAATTACAGCAAATACAATAATAAACAAAAAACATTAATACAGAAATAAAATTAAATAAAAAGGAAAAGCAATAAGAAAATTACATTTCCTTAAACAAGTATTAATAATGACAAAAAAAAAAAAAAAATAGATTTTAGGCTTTGAAGTCCCAGTCTTTGGTGATGGCAGGAAGAAATTGCGATGATAGTGTCCAAATCCTTTTGTGCTGCAAAATGACTGCAGTTGTTATGCTTCAGGCTTCTGTCAGCTCTCTTCTGATTGGATATTGTTTCGTTTCACGAGATAATCTGCAGATCATACACACGTTTGTCCTCAGGGTTCCCCCCACACATCAGGATTTCTGATCGATTCCCAATCGGGTCGCCTTCCATGTTCTACCGAGCGTATTCAGTCACTCTTAACGCACCTCACACCATAGGAAAATCTGATAAGATAATCTTCAGATCCACCAAGATAATCGGGACATTAGGATTGTCGGAAGGGGAGAAATCTGACCAAAATCAGCCCGATTATCTTGTGTGTATCCAGCATAAGACATGGGAAGTGATCCCGTGATGCATGGTACACCACTCTCCTCCTCTTGAGACCCCGAGACTGAGGAAACTGCTCTTTTATTGATGTTTTGGGTACCACTGGCTGCTGGGCCAGCGGCGGAACAAAAACAAATCAAAACAAAGGATTCTCCAACCGGGCCCTCCTCCGGGGGAGGGAGTGGTGCGGTCACCATCTCCCGAAGAGCAGTTCCCTCCATCTCTTGCACTTGCGCTTGCCGCCAGGTTTGGCGGGGGCCTGGACGGGCTGGGCATCCTGTCTCTGACCAGCTCCACGATGCCGCCCGGTGGGCGCCCACGGCAACAAGCAGGCTGAGGGGCTGCAGCCGTAGTGGAAGCAGCAGGTTTCCTCCGGTGCATGATGTGTTTAATCGCCTCAGTCTGCTTCTGTGCTGCCGAAAGCTGCTGGGCACAGCTCTGGACAGCGTCGCCGAAGAGGCCGGTCTGTGAGACGGGAGCATTCAGGAACTGTACCTTCTCCTGCTCCTTCATGTCAGTGAGACACAGCCAGAGATGGCGCTCCTGGACCACAAGCGTGGACATCGCACGACCCAGCGACTGTGCGGTCACCTTCGTCGCTCGGAGCGCGAGGTCCGTCGCAGCACGCAGCTCATGTAGAACCGCCAGGTCATGACCACCCTCGTGCAGGTCTCTCAGTGCTTTGGCCTGATGGACCTGCAGTAACGCCATGGCGTGTAGGGCAGAAGCCGCCTCCCCACAGGCTCTATAAGCACTGCCAGTGAGGCCTGACGAATACTTACAGGCCCGTGAGGGGAGACACGGTTCACCCCGCAGAGTGGAAGCAGCTGTTGGACACAGTTGCATGG
Organism: Gymnocypris eckloni scoliostomus; assembly: GCA_027564155.1. Classification (NCBI taxonomy): domain Eukaryota; kingdom Metazoa; phylum Chordata; class Actinopteri; order Cypriniformes; family Cyprinidae; genus Gymnocypris; species Gymnocypris eckloni. The sequence continues at coordinate 6,823,358 of CM050418.1, read as the reverse complement.
CCACAGACCGCTCCACAGAGGGGATGCCTGTGTACCCCAAAGTGGCTCCACCATCGAGGGTGGTGAGGAGGGAGGAGCCACAAGATTTATTTCGGGCAGTAAAAGGTGCCTTCCATGATCTTCCATGAAGCTCCTCATGCACTTCCGGGAAGAATGGCACCGGAGGGGGGCGCTGAAAACCAGAGCGACCCCTCCCGAGAAACCACTCATCCAACCTTGAAGGGTCGGGACGCGGTGGAGGATTCCGGACAACGCTACCACACCCGAAGGGGACAACGCAGCCAAGTCGTCATCCCTGGAGAGAGAGAGCTCGCCCTCCGATGCAGCGATCGACATCAGGTCATCAGGGGGAGCACCGAAGGAAACGGGTGGGGTACCCCACTCTGCAGAGGCCCCAGTCCGAACCAACGGTACCCCCGCCGACTGCGGAGTGCTTGAGGGGTGAGGAACTCCACTTGGGGAAGGCCTCACCATAATCCTCAAATCACCTCTGACCCCACCGGATGCTGTGCCGCCCCGGGTGTCAGAGCGAATGCCAGATCGCGGCAGAGGCAGAGGGACCCCGCCATGTTTGACACAGCGGAGTCTATTGCGCAACTCCGAGATGGCCATGTCCCCACAAGAAGAACATGAACCATCCACGAAAGCTTCCTCAGCGTGCTGAATGCCCAGACACGTGAGGCAGCGATCGTGACCGTCCTGAGGCGCCAGAGACCGACCGCACCCAGAAATGCAAGGGTGATAAGACATCTTTAAAAAGACGCGATCACCCGTGTTACTCTTTCAGAGAAATACGCTCTTCAGTGCTGAAGCACGCAGGGGAGCTGGCCACCGCACACTCCTAGTGTGACTGTCTTCACAGGAACCGCTCTTTTCTCCCATGAGACTGCGACCACCGCTGCTGCACTATAACGCCCGCACTCGCTCGCTAGTCTCTTCACTCGCAGGGTAGGAGAGCAGTAGTGATTCACCACCGCTCGGCTCCGAAGCGAAAGGATGATTAATGCGGTGCACCGGCTGCCTCTTATACTCACGCTGTGATCAGCAGCAGCTGGATGCAATGATTGCATTCCAATGTCCATTGGCTCGTTTAGTTACACTCGAAGTGGATAGGTCTCTCTGGCGAGATCCCAATTTGTCGGTCATCCGACGTGACTCGGAGTGACCGACTGAAAGTGAACCCAAGATGCCCAGTCAAAAGAGATGACAACACAATTATTAGTCCCCAAGAGCCGTCGGGAAATGATTTTCCAGGCGGCGCACTCTACTCCCATGGCAGACCACTTGGGGGAGGCAAAGACAAGTGAACGCCTCATGGCCCGATTCTTTTGGTCGGGCATTCACGAGAACGTCTGCCGGTGGTGTGCGGCGTGTCTTGAATGTCAGTTGGTAAATCCGCCGGCCACAGCCAAAGCGCCCTTGCGCCCATTACCGTTGATGGAGGCCCCCTTCGAGGGAATTGGTATGGACCTCATCAGGCCATTAGAGCGTTGCGCACGGGGATATCGCTTTGTCTTAGTTCTGGTGAATTATGCAACGCGATATCCGGAAACAGTGCCGCTGCGCACCATCTCTGCGAAGAGCGTGGCAGAGGCACTGTTTTGAATCATCTCCCGAGTGGGAATCCCGAAAGAGATTCTCACGGATCAAGGCACGGCGTTTATGTTACGCACGCTAAGCGAACTGTATGAGCTTTTAGGCATTAAATCAATTCGCACCAGCGTCTATCACCCACAAATGGACGGCTTGTTGGAACGATTTAATCGCACGTTGAAATCCATGGTTCGTAAGTTTGTGAAAGAAGACGCCAAAAATTGGGACAAATGGCTCGAGCCCCTGTTGTTCGCGGTGCGGGAGGTCCCACAAGCCTCCACTGGGTTTTCCCCATTCGAGCTCCTTTATGGTCGCCAGCCCCGGGGGGTGCTTGACATCATTAAGGAGTCGTGGGAGGAGGGACCTTCAAACAGCCATAGCGAAATTCAGTATGTCATGGACCTCCGAGCAAAACTCCACACATTGGGGCGGCTCTCTATGGAGAATTTGCCGCAGGCACAAGACAAACAAACGCGGCTGTACAACAGGGGTACGCGGTTGCGGCAATTCACGCCGGGAGATAAGGTGCTTGTGTTACTTCCAACGTCTAGTTCAAAATTACTCGCAATGTGGCAAGGACCCTTTGTGGTCACACGGCGAGTTGGGGAGCTCGATTACGAGGTCAAACGAATGGGTAGGGGTGGTGCATGTCAAATTTATCACCTCAACCTTTTAAAATGCTGAAATGAGGGGACGTTGGTGGGTTTAGCAGCGGTCATTTCGAACGAGGATGATCTCGGACCGGAAGCGGCACTCAAACACAATCCGCTTGCTCTGGTCTCCGGGGGAGATCACCTCTCACCGCTGCAACTCACTGACTTAGCCCAGTTGCAAGCAGATTTTGCGGATGTGTTTTCACCCCTGCCGGGTCGTACGGACCTTGTACAGCACCATATCGAAACGCTCCCCGGGGAGGTGGCACGCAGCCGTCCCTATCGCCTTCCCGAACATAAGAAAAAGGTAGTTCAGGAAGAGTTAAAGGCCATGCTAGACTTGGGCGTAATAGAAGAATCGCATAGTGACTGGGCGAGCCCGATAGTGTTAGTACCTAAAACGGATGGCTCGGTCCGGTTCTGTGTCGACTACAGGAAGGTGAATGCCGTGTCGAAATTCGACGCTTATCCAATGCCCCGAGTTGAAGAGTTGCTTGATCGGTTAGGTACTGTGCGCTTTTATTCGACACTGGATTTAAAGAAGGGGTACTGGCAGATCCCCTTATCGCCTCTCTCCAAAGAAAAGACAGCCTTCACCACGCCGTTTGGGTTACACCAATTCATAACGCTGTCGTTCGGGATGCGTCGGACAGGGGGTTTGGTGCTGTCTTGGCCCAGGTGGTCGGGGGAGAGGAACGGCCGGTGCTGCAAGGCTCCCCGGCCTGAGACGGGCGGTGGGGGTATGTGGCGAGGGGGGCGTGGAAAGGCGAAACGCGCTAGTGGGAGAGCAGGTTCTGAGACGAGCGGTGAAACGGAGGGCAAGTGAATGATGATTAACACCTGTGTCTAATTCCAGTAATTGTCGGAGAGGAGCGTTCACGTCCGTCCATGAGCACAAGCAGGAGCACGAGCATGAGGGCAGTCTGTGGCAGAGAGAGTGCGCATCGACAGCATCAAGCCGACGCCCGGCAGTTTATTATTTTTTGTTCAATAAAAGACCCCATTGGCTCGTCACCCCTGACTTCCTCGTCTTCCTTCCCTACAAACCCTGAACCTTGCTACAGTACCATTTTAACTTCAATGCTTAAATGCACACACTTTGTAAAACTGAAATTAGCTAAATTCAATCACATTCAGACACTTCTGTTCATTACACAAATTTTGTTGCCCCCCTCTCTGCCCATTTACTCTGATTTTCTCAATTATGCTAATAAAAGGTGGATTTTCAAATTTCAGACCATGCATGGTCTAGAAATACTGTTAAGTGTTACTGATTTCTTTTTCTTCAGTCATTCAAGTTAACTCTATATAATTAGTTCAATCAAACTGACAAAAATATAATTGCAAACCTGCATAAATAATTTCTTGTGTGGAGTACAAAAGATGATGTTTTGATTAATGCTAACACCTCTCTTTTCCATCTCAATGGTTTTGTGTGAGGAAAGGAATGAATGAAATTAACTTTTAAACACATTTTACTGCTGTAATTTAGCTGCAGTGTTACTGTAGCAGTAAGATTCTGTCTTATAATGTTTATATTTTTCTCTTTTATGTGGTGCCGGGACAAAATAAAAAAAAAGACTGTGTCAGGGATGGAGGGAGATTCAGTTACGCTGAACAGTGATATTGAAATAAAAGATGACCTTATATTGTGGATGTTTGGACCTGAAGACTGCCTAATCGCTAAAGGTGAAACAAAGAAAAATATCTCTTCATATGATGGTGCTGATGGGAAATTCAGAGGCAAACTGAAGCTAAGTTATGGGTCTGGATCTCTATCACAAACTCCAGAACTGAACACACTGGAGTTTATAAACTACAGGTCATCTGCAGCCGAGAGACCAAATATAAGACATTCAGAGTTACAAACCGTGTTAAGTAACATGAATGAATTAATGATGCATTTATATAGCGCTTTATTGTGTATTGTTGTACACCCAAAGCACTTAACAATCATGTGGGGGGGTCTCTCCTCAACCACCATCAGTCTGCATCATCCACTTGGATGATGAACATGATGATCGAAGTTATGTGGCCTCTGTGTACAATTGATGTGATCTGAAATGAAGGGTTTGCAGTAAAGTAAATTAAATTGCATATCTATTCAGTTGCAATTGGTGGCATTAATGGCTGATGGAGGGAACGGAGACGTTATGTCGTGATGACGGGATTTACCTGGAAGCCCGGATCATCTCTGACTTTAAGAGAAAACACCAATGAAATTGGCTAGTGGATTTTGCATAACTGAGCCACTCCCCGTGCATACGGGTATAAAAGGGTGACAGGTGCATCCACTGATTAGGTTTTACACTGAGGAGCCGAGACGAGTCCCTGGCAACCAGCGATGGTTCAAGATTGTGGAATGGGGACATAACGTCTCCGTTCCCTCCATCAGGGAACAGGGGTTACGTACGTAACCTAGACATTCCCTATCTGTTGGTCACTACGAGTTATGTCGTGACAACATAGGGGTCCTATGGAAAGTGCCACAAGCTGAACCCCGTCACAACCTTGTGGCATGCAGATGTTGATAAGCGAGCGCGTGACAGACAAATGTCATGCAAGAGGTTGCAACCTTCCCACCGCCCCAGCGCAAATTTGCTAACCTTGGTGCTACCACTGAGTAAATCGCTGCTGGAGATAGCCAAGCCGATGTTCCTTTCCCCACACAAATCAGAAGGGATTTCGACTTTCAGTGAAAGACGACTTAAAGTCTTTCCTATTTGTTGTTACAGCTTGGCAGTAACGGGAGGGAAGTGAGCCTTCCAGAGAAGGGCGCTACAGAGGCCACATCCTGCCCGAAGGGAGGTAACATGTGGAGAGATTGATATGGACTGACCCAGGCTTGGGGCAGTACTACATACGACTGGATTCTGGGGCAGATCCTACCTAGGTGTAGGGAGGAGGGCTGCCAGCAGAATCTGACAGAGAGCTCTGTCAAAGAGAAGACACAGGTTTACCATGAGGGAAACCTTACCGTGGAAGAATACACATATGGGATTACCCGAAGGGGAATCAGGCCATACGGACATCTAGCCCAGTACAGGGGCTGACCGGAGACCCGGGCGAGCTAACACCAGTACTGGCCCTGGCGTCAGACCGCTCCGCCCAGTCTGAGCAGTCTGAGCCTGATACTCACGGGTGCCCGGGCAAACATGGCCATCAGCTCTGGGTCCAGTGCGACAACACCCGAGGGGGGCAGCCCCACCGCACCTTCATCCTCAGAGGACGTGAACCCATCCCCTGATGCTGTGATCGACATCCTATCCACGGATGGTGCACCGAATGAAATGCTGGGCGCCCCGTGGGACGAACCAGCGAAATCACCAGTGAACCAGACGCGATGTTTGCTGCGTGAGGAGTAAGAGGTCCGTGGGGGTGTGCCCGGCGGAGAGGCTCTTACTGTCACCCTCAGATCTCCCAGAGCGCCAGCCGGTGGTTCTCTGCTCGAGCCAGAGAACCGAGCACGGGTGGCGGCAGAGGGTGCCAATCCTTTCAGAAAGGAAAGGCGAGATCGCAGCGAAGTCATGCTCATATGCCCACAACAGGCGCATGAGTCATCCACGAACGCATCTTCAGCGTGTTGGAAGCCCAGACACTGAAGACAATGATCGTGTCCGTCATCCGCGGACAAGGAACAACCTCAACCAGAAGAACAAGGACAAAACGGCATCTTAAAAAAGATGCGATCGTCCGTGATTTGCTCTTTTAGAATTTGCTCTTTTAGTTGAAGTGCCCAGGGGAATCGCTGCTGAGAGGGACTCCGCTGACTGCACCGTGACGCCAACCAGGAACAAATAAGAGATGAGCGGGTTGGATTGTAGCGTGATATAAATCACTAAATCATTTAGGCTAAATCATTTAGGGCCTTATAGGTAAGTAATAATATGTTGTAACTGATCCGGAACTTAATAGGTAGCCAGTGCAGAGACTGTAAAATTATTCTCCTTTTTCAATAACTTATTTGAAAGAAATTGGATGGTTATTTTTCTTTTATTTTGCAATATTTGACCAGTTTAAATAAAACGTGTTACAGCTTAAAATAAAAAGTGTTAAAGCTTGTTGAATACATGTTCATGTAAAGCAATAATAAAACCTTGAATAATTAAGTGCACCATTTAATTTATTTAATGTTTTGATCAAACTGGATTAAACAAGGACACAAATAATCTTCAAAATGATTCAAAAGCAGCCCAAGATTAGATGAAAAGTTTATTTATGTTTGGCCATTGCAGATGTTGAAACTTGGTAAATGGAGGATGTTTTTCTTTCATCATCTCAGTTTTTCCTGCTTATCCAATGATCTGAAATGAACAAAATGGCATCAAGAATCAAGAAATTATTATAGTATTATAAGATGCAGTCATTATTGTTTGTTAATTACATATGTAAAGTTTATTATAATGATGATGTGATCTTATGAACTGCACTTACGCCATTAATCCAGCTGATGTAGGCAGACACACGAGTGAAGACTGTTGGCTTCTTGGAGGCGTTACAACCCAATGAAGATACGAAGCTGGTCACACCATGGACAACATACTGTCCACTGACCTGGCAGTTCAGAGGGCCGCCAGAGTCACCCTAAAAACAGGTGCCAAAATTAAATATTTTACTGCATTACCAAAAAACTTCTCACAGGAAATAGATAATGATCTGTTTGATAGTCTTTCTTACATTACATCCAGAGTCGCTTCCACCACCAGCGCAAACCATGGTGTTCTTCACGGTGCTTCCCCACCAGTCACTACGAGAGCAGTTATTGTAGTCGACCACGGGCAGATAGGCCTGTTTCAGCTGAGCTGAGATTGACCCACCAGCTGCATGAAGATCAGAGGAGAGAAATAGAAATGAGTCAGAAATGATTTCAGGCAACATCATGGCTGATTTGTTGTACTTGAAGGTAAACTGACTCGAAGTAAGGCCCCAGCCGGTGATGTAACAGGGGTTGTTGTGGGGCAGAACCTGTCCAGAGGGTGGTAGGCTGGCCAGCTGCACATATGAGTTCAGAGAGGCGCTGGAGGACAGGCGCATAAGGGCAACATCATATCTGAAATGCACAAAATGGACAGTCTACAAGTTAGATTTCACACATTTAGGGCACTGGGGGTGCTATAACTATAAGAAAATCTTTGATACAATCATGTATGTTGTGCTGATGTGTACATTTATTTTGCATTAACATTAGGTCTAATGTTACCCTAATGCAGTTGATGCAGTCAAGCAAGCTGCATTTTTTTAATTAGATATATTGTATATGCTGTGTCAAAGTTATATTCCATGCTTGTTGATATATGATATGTTGAAACTACTGTAATTTATGTATGTGTTACTCAGCTGGTCTTTGTTCCCATACATAAATTTATACATATATTTATATAAATATTTATAAATATATTTGCTATAAGTCTATTTGTATATATATATATATTTTTATAAATATGAATACATTTTTTAAGCATTTAATAATATAATTTGCTCTATGTATTTCAGTCCAAGAAAATACATTCACATAAGTCACATATTTTACAACGTTTAAAAAATAAATTAATAAAACACTTATATTAAACAATAAAAAAATATTACAAAAATATAAAAAATGTTGTACCTGTATATTATATTAAAGCAGACTAGCAACAAGAACACTGCAAAAATATAGGTTAATACTACTGAAGATGTCATCTGAGGTCATTATAGTACTTTTTGTGTTCGTTAAAGTTATGTAGCTTTAATTGTCCATACAGTCGAGTGTGTTGAGTTAAAGTTATATGTGTAATTGTATACTGTGTATAATTGTCTCCACAGTCATGTATGTTGTGTTTACATACCCAGAAGCCACATTGTTGCGGTTCCAGTTGGGGTGGACGTAGACGGCGCTGACGGTCATGTACTGCTCGCGACCCTCGTTGGTGTTTAAGTTGTGTTCGCCCAGGATAACACGCCAAGTTCTCGAGCTGCACAGAAAACACGTTTAAGTGAACACAGGTTTTGTTTGTTTATTTATATTCTTCTTAATGCCATTCCAGCATCTGTAGATATAAGTTGCTATATTCATGGCAAGAACCAGTCAATCCATACACAAGTCTGTTATACACACAAATATACTCTTTGTAAGAAAATATCAGAATTGTGAGCTAATTTTTTCCCTTCAGAAATGGACTTTATAACTTGCAATTGAGATTTTAGGTCTCAATTTGTCTGAGAAAAGTCAGAATTGCAGAATATCAAACTTGCAACTGCGAGAAAAAAGTCAGGAATATAAAACTTTATATCCTGCAATTCTGGCTTTATAACTATATGAGAAAATAAATAAATATAATAAATAAATTGCGAGGGAAAAGTCACAATTATCTCTTAATTGTTTTGCACATAACACATTTAAAGTGCGTTACAGCTGCCACGGGCACAATACTGTATGACACAATCGTGTGAAAGTGAAAAGGCGCTTTAGAGTCATACATAGGTCTATACATTGTCTCATAACCATTCAGTGGTCTCAAACTCAATTCACGGAGGGCCGCAGCCGCAGCGCTGCAGAGTTTCGCTCCAACCAACTCCAAATCACACCTGCTTGGAAGTTTCTAGTAATCCTGGAGACCTTGATTAGCTGCAACAGGTGTGTTTGATTAGGATTGGAGCTAAACTGTGCAGAGCTGTGGCCCTCCAGGAGCTGAGTTTGAGACCAGTGATAGATACTGAAAACTTTCATTACGTGTCAACGCAGTGGGCGGCGGTCATCACCCAATTAGCTCTGATCAGAGTCCCACCACAGGTGTGATAGTAGCTGCTGCCAGACAGGTACTGGAGAGAGATCTGAGAAAGAGACAATGAATTTGTTAGAATCCGAAGATTTAAGGTGGAAAAAATTAAAACATCCTATTTTTATTATAAGTGGACTTAAGTAGACCAGACTTAATTCATGCTGAAAAATGCAGCTTGAGATGGTTTTCCTTGGTATCAAGCTGTTTTTAATGATCATTATGGTGGAGCTGATGCCAACCTGCCTTCAACCGTATTAAGAAAAATATCTTAATCACCTTAACTATGTACAACCATATCCAGTTAGATGTGTTAAAACACCAAAACAGCTTATTTATTGAGTTATTTTTGAGTTAAGATGTTTTACCTGCCAAGGCCAAGAGTTGGGTCTTGCCACCTCTCCACCAACGACCCTCACCTCGGGAGCCTCCTCCAGATATCTGGGCTCAGCCAGAGCTGGATACAAAAAACACTCTTAGACATGCTAGCACTACAGTATTATTGTAGTTTGAGTCCATATAGACTACATTTTTAAAGTTCTGAGTATTGCATTTATTTGTTAAATTGGCAAAATCTAAGCTAAATGCACATTATTCTCTCAACAGAAACGCGTCTTACCCAGGGTGACCAGCACGCTCAACAACAGGATCCTCAGCATGTTTGCAGTCTGTCTGTACTTTCTGCACTGTTAACACTTCTGTTATCCATATATATGCCAGCAGAAGTTCACAGAACAGGTGTTTTCTCATGGCTGATGCACACAGGTGTGTGAATCCCACAGATTTCACCACTGCCAAGGCCAATGTGCAAGTTGCAGAATAAACTTGTTTATCTAGCTTGACACAAATGCTTGACCTGTTCATTTCAGTATCACTCTAATGCTCCTTATATAAAGTTCCTGTACAGTATTATTAAAAGTGCACATTTTGATGTCACACAATAAGTCTTTTTTTGCAATTTTATAAAAAAAAATATATATATATTAGTTGTTTATGCATTGTTTTACATTTTTGTTAATAGTCCATTAACTCTTTTTATGAACATGGTGACAATGGTTTTATTAGGTTTTATTACATATATTATGTTATATTAGATTGACATAAGGATTGTTTTAGTCAAGTATTCTTCATTTAGGTTTATAATGATTTTTATATTATTATTGTATATTATTATATATTATTAAATGTTTTTATTTAGTTTATTTAGATTTAGATGCAGCATATAACATTATACACACACCAGTGTTGGGTAAGTTACTCTAAAAAAGTAATTAATTACTAGTTACTAATTACATCTTCAACAGTGTAATTAGATTACTGTACAAATTACTCTCTCCAAAAAGTATTTGATTACTTATTGCTAATTACTTTCTAAATTCTATATCAACCTCGACAAGTTAATGATACAAGACATGAAACAGTTATTTTAATTATTTCAAATAAATAATAGATAACTATACAAATGATTCTGGTCACACTTTAGATTAGAGTCCAATTCTCACTATTAACTATGACTTTTGCCTCAATGTAATCATAATTACTGCTTATTAATACTTAGTAAAGTAGTTGTTAGGTTTAAGATTTGGGTAGGATTAAGGATTTAGAATAAGTTCTTGCAGAATAAGACATTAATATATATATATTTTTAAGTAACAAAAACAACCAATATTCATGCTAAATAACCTATATATGTCACACCACAGAAGGAGACCAAACGAGGAGAATGAGGTTAACGAGATGATACTTATTGAACCGAGTAAAGGAAACCGCCGAGCAGTGATGGCAGGTAAGCATGGAACAGTTGGATGGACTTATCTGCCTGAAGATAACAGGCTGTAACTCTCTTGCAGGAGTTCGGAAAGGGGATCGGAGCTGACGAACAATAACTGGAACCAGTAGCAGTAGCGATAGGTGAGTCCGAAGATCATGATGATCAAGACCAGACAAAGGTGAGTGGCAAGTGGCAGTGGTTATATGCAGGTCTTGACTAGGAGGTACCAGGTGTGCGTGGTTAGAATTCAGGTTCTGAGTTAGAGTGTGGTCGTGCTGGCTGAGTGTTGGGCCCTGATGAGGCTGATGGTTCTCTGACAATATACGTAATAGTGAGAATTGGACACTAAAATGTTATCACTATTCTTATTAACTCACCAAAATATGTTAAGCGAGAAGGGTACATACAAAGCATATTTTAAGGTTAGATTTTAAACTTTTATGTTAAATCCACTATTGTATTGTATGTAAATGTCCAACACTTTAGAATAGGGAACACTTTTATTCACTATTAACTACGACTTTTCCCTCAATAAATGCCTAATTTGCTGCTTATTAATAGTTAGCACTGCGTTGCGTTCTGTGGTGTCCCGTTCCGTTTTCTGTTTTGTTTTTTGCCTATTGGCCTTTTGCTATATTAAATACGCTTACCTGCATTTGGACCCAGACCTCTGTTCTTGCTCGGTGCCTTCTCTTACCGTTCCGTGACTAAATGTTCTACAGTCTATACACAGTATTAAGTTCAATTACTAGAAGTAACTAATTCAATCACAGAACAGAGTAATCCATTTAGTTTACTTTTTCAAGGGAAATTAATTAAATTACAGTAACTCATTTCTTAGTAACTAATTAGTTACAAACACACACACACAGAAACAATTTGTTAAAAATGATAAAAATCATGCATAATATACTATATAGTATATACTATAATTGTGCAGTTTTTAGCATGCAACAGTTCAAAATATTTAATAATAAAATCTAAATAAGCTGTTTAAGTGAATTACTTTTCATTACTTAACTAGTTTCAATTTATGCTGACGGATTTGTTCCTTTGAGTGTGTTTGCAGGTTCACTGCTGATATTGATAAGGTAACGGTGGCCTCAGTGTGATAAGACTTATATTTGGCATTTCAAGGAGTTTCCAGGAGTCACAAATGTCACCTGTTGTAGAGCAATGGATTATTTATCCAACCCTAAACTTTAATATTTGATGTAGAGCACAGAGATCTTACAACTCAGGTGACTAAAGAGACCTCATATGTTAGACAACTAGAAATATGTTTAATATACTGTGACATTACAGATACTATGAGTAACTCTTATTGATACTAAATTACTCCTACTGTCAAAGTAACTTCAACTGCTTGATTGGGTTTCAGTTGGGTTTTTCTGCTGAACACTAGAGGGAGGCAGTGCACAGCATACTGAAAACTGCATACTGAACTTATTCTTTTCTGGAAACTTCCATTAGTGTGGCTCGGAGCCTTCTTTAACCTTCTATACTTTTTCACTGTTGAAGCAAACATGTGGATGGACAGAGGGATAGATCTCCGTACACAGGTAATTTATTCGCTATACTCTGATACTGTGTTTTGAGGAGTTGCTGACCACCGCTGACCTCAATGTGATGACTTTACCTTTCACTATAACTAAAAACATTTATTCTTCTCACCTCTTTTAAAAGGTCACATGCTGGTCACCGAGGTGCCTTCAAGGAAATCACATCCCATTTAAATCTGGGAAAATCTGAGCAAGTCTGACTGAATTGTTTGTCTTATCTTGAACATATTTTTTTTAGATTTTTCACAATGGATGGAAGTAAATAGTTTGTAAATATTATTAAAAAAAAAAATACTGTATAAAAAGCATCTATTTGCAATTTTATTTAATAATGAAATATTTATGATATATTTAACTTATTTAACAAAATGTAATTACTGATTTAATATTATTCAATCAGGTTTTGTCCACATTATAGTACAGAAACTACTGCTGTCAAAATCCCTAATGACCTGCTGATGGCCTATTGACTCAATCTGAGTGCAGTTTTTGATCAAATCTAATCAAAGCCATCTCAAGTTACCCCTGGTGTTCCCCAAGATTCAGTTTAGGGCCCTCTTCTGTTCATTGTTACTTACTTGCCCCTTAGTCATATTCTTTTAGGAAATGTTGGTATTAAAATGTAAATAGTCACATTTATTCACATTTAAATAGTATAATAACATAATATAGCATATCTATTTGTCTACAGAAAAAGATTTGTTGGAGGATTTTTTTAAATAATTTGTAATGTTTTAAATTATGTATATATTATGTAATTACTAGTGCGATTTTAAGGCGCGATTAACGCAGCGCGCATTTTCTGTTTGACCCGTGGCCCAACCCGTAGTTGGATAAATGGAGATGCACAGTTTTGCCAACTTAGCAACATTGCAGACCCCTTTAGTGACTTTTTCCTCTTCAAAAAAGCGCCCAAACCTTATTTAGTTTCTGAGAATCACTGGTACTGCTGCGCGATGGCGCGAGGTCTTGCTGTTTCAGCGCGCGCACGCACGCACATCTCTCTCTCTCTCTCTCTCTCTCTCTCTCTCTCTCTCCCTCTTTCTGTGCCTCAGCAAGCTCGGTTCAGCGTGCAGCAGCTGAGGAGTTAAACACTGTGCAGTTAAACACAGATATTATGTTGCTTCTCTAATTGTACATGCAAGAAGCATGTAACACCAGAACAAGTAAATAATGAAGGAAACTAGGATTGCATGTCCAAACCTAAACACTAATTCAGGCCTTCTATAGCTGTACAAATTATGAGTTTGACTCTCAAAACTCAAAATTCCAAACAGTAGAGTATTTACCAGACTGACTCAGCATGTGAGAATCTTTCATCGTTTCATGCATGTCTAACTCTTTGACATTGGCCTTGACTTTGGTTTTAGCTTCATTTAGTTCATTCCCAGCTCAGTCTTTAGTCCTGAGCTCATAAAAACTTATTTCACACAGCTTCACGATGCAAATAGCAGCCGTCCAAAACTCGTGATCACTCGCAGAAAAGATCTGAGCACAATAGGAAGACCAAATCACCTTTTATACTGTCACTAATTAAAGCAGAAGTCATTAAAGCGCCTGCGTTTGGATTATTCTCTTATCGGAGTCCATTAGAAAGATAGCTGTCCTGACTGGTAATTGAGCCGGCGCTGTCGCCTTCATCAGGGCCTTTGGGCTGAGACCAGAAGTGGCCCATTCGTGGCTCTACTACTTCACACAGGCTTCAGTCCCATCGTCCGTCACTCTCACAGCACCTCTGAGAATCACGTCTGAATCAAACGCGCGGCTCAGATGGGGAGGATGTTTTAATTAAAGATGTTTGTTCATGATAGAATGTCATCACTTAATGAAGGGAGGATTTGAGCTCCCACAAATGAGTTTGGGAGGTTTGAAAGTTAATGACTTGTGCTGATGAAATTCATGGGGGGCGTTCAGAACATTTCCGAGAGTTTTTCACGAAACGAGTCTGGATTTAGTCAGAACTATCTAATGTTTAGATAACCCCAAAAAGTTGGAGTAAATGATCTCATCTACAGGGAAACATACCCTATGCGTTAATACTTTCCATGTACTCTATGTGAAAATGCATTTTTATAATCTCTTTGGTTCATCTGCTGATACGTTTTTAAAGCTAAGTCTCTTTAGAAGATGTAATTTGCTGCAGATGTTTCAGAATTTCAGATGGAGACAAATAGTAAATTCCAGAGCATAAAATTCATGAATGTCTTTTTGCAAACAGCCTCAAACCAGCTGTAAAAGTGTGGTTTATCATTTGAGTTATATCATTTCATTTGAATTCTTTGTAGAGGCAATTTAATTTAATCATATCGTTTTTGAGAATGTGTCTTATAAAGTTCAATTTATTGATTATTATTATTAAATATTATTGTTTTAAATGTAAAGTAATAATGTAGAATGACCCTCACACATTATAAAGATTTATCACTTTCTCTCTCTCTCTCTCTCTCTCTCTCTCTCTCTCTCTCTCTCTCTCGCCTCTCTCTCTCTCTCTCTCGCCTCTCTCTCTCTCTCTCTCTCTCTCTCTCTCTCTCTCGCCTCTCACCTCTCTCTCTCTCTCTCTCTCTCTCTCTCTCGCCTCTCTCTCTCTCTCTCTCCTCTCTCTCTCTCGCCTCTCTCCTCTCTCTCTCTCTCTCTCTCTCTCTCCGCCTCTCTCTCTCTCTCTCTCACCTCTCTCCTCTCTCTCGCCTCTCTCCTCACCTCTCTCTCTCTCTCTCTCTCTCGCTCTCTCTCCCTCTCTCACCCCTCTCCTCTCTCTCGCGCCTCTCTCTCTCTCACTCTCTCTCTCTCTCTCGCCTCTCTCTCGCCTCTCTCTCACCTCTCTCTCTCGCCTCTCCTCTCTCACTCTCTCACCTCTCTCTCTCTCTCTCTCGCCTCTCTCTCTCTCTCTCTCACCTCTCTCTCCCTCTCTCTCTCTCTCTCCTCTCACCTCTCACCTCTCACCTCTCTCACCTCACCTCACTCTCTCTCTCTCTCTCACCTCTCTCGCCTCTCTCTCTCTCTCTCTCTCTCTCTCGCTCTCTCTCTCGCCTCTCACTCTCTCTCTCTCTCAGATTCAGATTCAGAAAGCTTTATTGGCATGACAAAACATACATTTTGTATTGCCAAAGCATTTAGACAACATATAAATTGATTAACAATATCTGAACATTTAGAAAAGCCTAGAGAAAATAATAGCAACAATGAACTAAATAAAAAAGGTAATATTATATAAACACATGGCTAGATAAAGCTACAAAATAATAGAATTAGTAAAATAACATGAATAAAATAAATAAATAATTATAATAATAAATAAAAGATTAGAATACAGAAAACATGTAACAACTGAACTTAGGCATGTGAACATTATATACATTATATACATTATCTATATATCTGTAGGTCTACTGTGTGTGTGTTTGGGCTATGAGTGTGTGTGTGTGTGTGTGTGTGTGTTTCTCTCTGGCTGTCCCTCAGGAGATGACACGATGATATGAATCTTGCAGCAATAATTGCACATTTGGCTTCTTCACCTAGAATGAAGTTGAGTTTCTCGGTGGGGCTACAAGAGTTAAATTGGGGAAATATATGATTAAATTTGGGGTAGTATTGGTCTCTGATGTCTGTATATTTTGGGCACTCTGTGAGGAAGTGCAGCTCCGTCTCTGTCACTCCCAGCATGCAGTGCGAGCAGAGTCTGTCCTCACGAGAGAGCCAGGTCTGTCTGCGCCCGTCTCCTCACGGCCAGACTGTGTTCACTGAGTCTGTACATCGTCAATGTTTTCCTGAGTTTCACATCAGTCACGCTCAGGTAGCTTGCCGTGGTGTATTCTCGATTTAGGGCGAATAACATTCCAGTTTGTGCTGGTTTTAATGGTGTTTGTCCAATGGGTGATGTACTTGTGTTTTCAGTGTTTATAATGTGTGTGGGCCGAATGTGTGTGAGTGTGTCCTGAGACTGGCTGATCTCGTGTGTGAGATCAGTCAGTCTCAGCATCAGCTGGCACAGGGGACTCTTACTACGCTCAGCTCTTGGTGTTTGAGGGCTTTGTAATGGTATGTGTTGGGGTCGCTTGTTTTGAGGTGTTTCCAGAATTTGATGGCTCTTTTTGGATGTTTAGAAGGAGAGGTATTGGCCTAATTCTGCCCTGCATCCGTTGTTTGGAGTTTTCTTTGGACTTTGAGTATTCTTTACAGAAATCTAAATGTAGAGTTTCGATCGGTGTTTTTCCCAATTTAAGAAGTCAAATTTAATAGAAGGACCCCACACTTCACTGCCATATAATGCAATTGGTTCAATTACTGCTTTGAAAAGTTTGAGCCAGATTTGGATTGGGATGTCAATTTTAATGGATCTTTTATGGCATAGAAAGCCCTTTGAGCTTTCTCTTTGAGTTCATTCACAGCCAAAGTAAAGCTACCGGTCGGAGTTATTTTCAGGCCGAGGTAGGTGTATGTTTTTGTGGTCTCGATGGTTCTGTGTGCTAGTGTGAATGTGTGTTGGTCCCTGAGATCTGGAGCGTTTCTGGAACATCATGACTCTAGTTTTTTGGAGGTTGACCGTCAGGGCCCAGGACTGACAGAAATCCTCCAGCAGATTCAGGCTGTCCTGAAGCCCCTCTTCAGTGGGCGACAGGAGGACCAGGTCATCTGCGAGAAGACACTTTATCTCTGTGTCGTAGAGTGAGACCTTGAATGGGGCGTGTTCTAATATGTTGGCCAATTGGTTGATGTAAATGTTGAAGAGGGTGGGGCTTAAACTGCAGCCCTGTCTCACTCCACGCCCCTGGGGGAAGAATTCGGTTCTTTGGTTTCCAATTTTAACCGCACATTGGCTGGCTGTGTACATCGATTTGATCAAATCGTAGAATTTTCCCCCTATTCCACTGTCTAAAAGTTTTAGGTATAATCCTTCATGCCAGATTGAATCGAATGCTTTCTTGAAATCAATGAAACAAGCAAAGATTTTTCCTTTGTTTTGATGTACATATTTGTCAATTAGTGTTTGTAATGTCAAAATGTGGTCGGATGTGCGACATTTTGGAAGAAAGCCAATTTGGCATTTACTCAAGGCATTGTGCTTCATAAGGAAGTGCAGCAGTCTGGTGTTTAAGATGCTGCAGAGCACCTTCCCCAGGTTACTGTTCACACAGATGCCTCGGTAGTTGTTGGGGTCTAGTTTGTCTCCGCTCTTGTGAATGGGGCTGATGAGGCCCTTGTTCCAGATCTCAGGGAAGAACCCGACACACAGAACATCATTGAACAGTTTTAGCATGGCCAGTTTGAAGCGTTGGTCTGTGTGTTTCAGCATCTCGCTTCAGGATGCTGTCGACACCGCAGGCTTTCTTGGGCTCAAAGACCCGTAGTTTATCTTCCAATTCGTTCAGTGTTATGGGGAAATCTAAGGGGTTTTGATTCGCTTTAATCGATCTTTCCAAATTGTCTAGTTTATTAATTATTTCATTTTGATTAGAATTTTGAATTTCGGTTGGGCTATATAATTCTTGGAAATGAGTTTTCCACGTCTCCCCATCTTGGATGGCTAGAATTTCTTGATTTGGTTTGTATAATAATTTCCATTTATCCCAAAATTTGTGTGAATTTATAGATTTTTCAATTTCTTCAAACTGGTTTTGCAAAAACTGTGCTTTTTTCTGCCGGAGAGTGGCTTTATATTGTTTTAGTGCCTCACAGTACTGAAGGCGGAGGTCCGGATTATCTGGTTGTCTGTGTTTTTGGTTTGATAAATTTCTGAGGTTTTTTCTCAGAGCCTTACAGTCCAAATCAAACCATTTGTCCGTCTCTAGACGTTTTTTCTTTGGTTTAACAGTGGTCAAATTACTCTTTTGTGCTGTTTTGTATAATATGTTGTTTAGATCTTGTACTTCCTGATTGATGCCGAATTGGTTTTTAGGGTACGCCTGTGTTTGGAATGAGTGTAACAGGGACTGTATTTCTGGAGATTCAACAGCATTGATGTAATTAGTGGCGCTGTTTTCTGTCCATTTGAATGACATAATTTTGATCATTTGATATGGTGTCCTAATTGGTGTGGGTGATGTTTCAGATTGCTTTATATAGAGTGTGATTTGGCTGTGGTCTGAGAAAGGTTTCAGGGGTTTGACTGTGAATGCTCTCAAAGAGGAAAGGTCCAGATCTGTGATAGTATAATCTACAGTGCTGTTACCAAGAGCTGAGCTGTAGGTGTATCGGCCGAGAGAGTCTCCTCGCAGTCTTCCATTGACGATGTACAGAGCCAGTCCTCGGCAGAGCTGCAGCAGCTGCCGTCCGTGAGCGTTCACTGTCTGATCACAGTTTTATCTGGCGGGGTAAGAAGGGTACAAGTCGTTATAGCCAGTGATGAATCTGGTACCATGTGATTCTAAGAAATCTAATTCTTTTCCGGTTCTAGCATTTAAATCGCCCATAAGCAGCACATTTCCCTGGGCCTGGAAATGGCTGATTTCTTGTTCAATGCTTTGAAAGGTTTCCTCTTGGAAATACGGAGACTCGAGGGGGGGTATATATATGGCACAAAGGAAAACATGCTGAGATGCTGATATTATTCCTTTTTGTATTTTCAGCCATAGGTGATATTGATCTCTTTTAACTAATTCTATGGCTAGTTCAGATTTAATCCAGATGATCATCCCTCCCGAGTCTCTCCCCTGTGTGACTGATGTAAGTTTGACTGATGGTAATATTATCTCTCTGTATCCCGAGGGACAGCCAGTGAACACATCTCCTCTACACCAGGTTTCCTGTAAGATGATGACATCTATGTCCTCAAGTTCTTTCATAAAGTCAGAATTTCTACTTTTTAGGCCAAAGACTGAGGAGTTTAGACCTTGAATATTCCATGTAGAAAAACTAAGTGATTTCATCAGACTTTTAAAATAATTGGTATGGTTTGTTTGCCATTTTGAGAAAAGAGAATTATACAAAAAACACAATAGAGTAAAAGAAAATAATGAATGATGGAAGTAATGTGATGTAAGAACTCAAAAACATCAACAAATCCATTTTAAAATACATGTACACTTACACTAACAAAGTGGCTTGAAAAAAGTGGTATTTTATCAAATTATTTTATTGAAAAGTATTTATTGTTGTATATTATTATTTATTTATATATATATTTTTTTTACCACTGTCCACTATGTGTGAGTAAGTGAGAGCAGATGATACTCAGCATGTGTTGGATGTCGTGGAGTTCAGCGTTAGCTCGACTCGCTCCTCCGCTGACAGCTTGGGCGTAGCTCGGTCTGTCTGGTTGGGCCGGGCTCTGCTGTGGACGGGTTTCAGCCGCTGGAGCTGTGGGGCTGTTATAGAACAGTCTCTGTCCGTATGGATCCGCTCTGGGCGCTGAGGCTCTGTGTGGACCCCTGGGGGGTGAGGGTCCAGCCGCTGAAGGTCTGGGCACTGAAGCTCTGGGCGCTGAAGGTCTGGGTGAAGTTCTGGGCGCTGAAGCTCTGGTGCTCCGGCCGGGGCTCTAGATGAGGTGTTGGCTGGGATGTAGTTTCCTGAAGCGTGTCTTGTTGGGTTAGAGCTGGTTCTGCTTGTCTGGTTGGTCCTGTTTAGAGCGACATCTTTGAGTCTCTTTGCAAAAATATGTACCAGGTTCTTATAAAGGTGGACGTGGTCATATAGGCAGTCGGTGTCCAGGTCTGGATGGTGGGCCAAGTGGACGTTGGGCAGGAGGGCACAGTGTCTGGAGATGCTGGAGTTTATTTTATTAATTGTTTTGGGATGGAAATCTTTCCTCTGGAGTAAAGTGGACAGGGTGATTTTTGAGTTGGGGAAGGTTTCTCTAGCTTTTTCCACGACGGCTCTGAGGGAATCAGACAATCGGTCCTGTTGGCTGCGCAGGTCGTTGGTGCCCGTGTGGATTATAATGTGGTTGGGCCGGCCTAGCTGGGGTTCTGTCAGGAGCTCCAGGGCTTTGTCAGTGGTGGGACACCAGAATTTAACAGCTCTGTGTCGGGGGAAAAGTTTCTTTATATCAATAAATTTGCCGTTTGAATCGATGAGTAGAGCTACTTCAGGTTCCTCTGTGCTGGTTTGTGCTGGGCTGCTGTGAGACGAGGGCTGATGCTGTTGAGCTGGGGAGCCTGACAGGGGCGCTGTGATGGCTGTGAGCTGTCTGGGTCTCTCTGAGTCTGCGCTGAGGGGTGGGTGTTGACTCCTGTGTTAGGTGACTTTGGGGTGGAGGGCAGTGTTTGAGCTCTGTGTGTCTGTGCTGGTTCTTCTCTGGCCAGGAGGAGTTCTCTCACCTGCTCTTTCAGGGCCTGGATCTCGCTGTTCTGCTGCTCTCTCTCCTCCTGTATCTCTCTCAGCTGCTGCCTCATCTCTAGTGTGGACTGTTCTCTGTCCTGTAGCTGGCGTCTCAGTGCGGTCAGCTCACACTGATAGCTGTCCTTCTCCGTCCTGAAGCGTTCTCATCTGCTGTGTGAGGGCTGTCAGTCTCTGTGATTGGTGCTCTGTGTTCTGCTGGAGATCAGTATGAGCTGCACATGTGTGTGACTGCTGCTGTTTGAGCACAGTTTCTTTGAGCTGCACCATCTCCGTCTCCAGCTTCATGAAGTGTTCCTGAAGTATAGGGATGGATTTGAGCAGGGAGGATGGGATGTTCTCAGTTTTAGCTGTTTCTGCAGGAGTGGGCTTGAGATCTGAGCTGCTGTTCTGTGGATTCTGCTCTGATGACAGACTCTCAGATAGCAAAGCTTTCTCATGTTTCGTAGCTTCTGCTATTGCTCTGTAGTCAGCCTGGAATAATTTTAGGTTCCCCTGTACCATGACTGTTTCGTTTTTGTAGATGTTCACGGTTATCACAGTGCTATCAGGGTCTTTTGGTTCTCTGATTTTGACTTTCCAGCCATTACAGATGCCTTCTTTTTTACAGAGGGTAGTGTTTGGTGATGGCTTTATGCCAGGCACTGGGGTGATCAGAGAAGAAAATGAGGTTGCAGATTTCTCCAGTTTTGAATAGATCTGCAAACAGAGTCTCTGGGTTGTTTGAAAGAAGCTTCTGCTTGTAGTTTTTCCTTGCAGAGTCAGTTTTGATCTCAGAGGGATACTGTATGGTGGTGAGTGGGAGCTCATCTGCATATGGAAGGGTGTGACTGCAGCTTCTCCTCTGATTGGTTCATTTCCTCTGCCTCATTTGAATTGATACATTGAGGAATGTCAGAGTGTGGGCTAGCCATAGCTTTAGCTTTTAGCATTTTAGCTTATAAAAATATCAATTCTATGCCCTTATATTTGAAAAAATAAGCAAACCTGCTAAAAAGGTTTCCAGTGCAGTTTTAGTTGTACTCACTGCTTCTCCCTCCTTGAAAAAGTTGATCTTCTCTTTTTAACTTTCCTCCAATTTTCCAGCAGGCCTGTTGCTAGAAGTTTGATCCTCTGATCCTCTGCTGATTATTTGGTTTTAAAACAAAAATACTGTATTTTCTGAGTTCTTTTCATGCAATTTTATGTCTGTATGTGGTATTCTTCTAGATTTTGTAGATTTTTCATCTATTTCTCATCTCAAAATAGCAAACAAAGAAGAAAATCTAAGAGCTCATGCAGATCATGACTTCTCAGTCTCAGTCTCTCTCTCTCTCTCTCTCTCTCGCCTCTCTCTCTCTCTCTCTCTCTCTCACTCTCTCTCTCTCTCTCTCTCTCTCTCTCTCTCTCTCTCTCTCTCTCTCTCTCACACACTCACTCTCTCTCTCTCTCAGTCTCTCTCTCTCTCTCTCTCTCTCTCTCTCTCTCTCTCTCTCTCTCACACTGCAGGTCCCTCTTCCGCTGTGTCCTGTCGTCATGAGAGTGTCCCGACATATCATCCAGCGCTCCATCAGATAACGGGAAACTCGACGCCACATCGGGAGATTTTTTCCATCGCTGATAGCGCCTCACAGTCTGGCGAGCTGCAAAGAACGCTGCAGATCCCATGGGGTTCGAGTGCACGCTCTGAACGTCCATCTCACACACACTGGTCGTGACCCCCTGTGAATGGATGTCCCCTGCACGTGTTGATGCAGGTTCTTGGCATCGCGGGCAGGTGAAAGCTCTCAGAGCTCGTCATGTCAACAATCGCGTGTTCCCCGAGAGACATGTCACATTCACAGAGGTCAAACATGCTGTTACTTTATTCATACATACTTGGTAGTCCGCCTCAGAATATATGGATTTATATGTTATTAGGGCTGTAACAATATATCGGGATACAAGAAGTTTAAAGTTTACATTTTGCATCAAATACAGTAATGGCGCATCACATATGGTAAACCCAGAAGGTCACACATTTGTAATTGAAACATATTATTAAAAAATATACAATATTTTAAACTTTTAGATGTATATAGTCAGGGACATCAGACCACGAGCATGTGCTTAAAATAATTCTGTAATGCCAAATTTAGCATTTTAATGAACAGTCCTTCTTTTTAATGGTTTATCGTATATCTTAGAAGTAATGATTTAAAAGTACAATTTTAAATCTATTTTTGCTTGGTTTAATGTATCGTGAGAGTATCGTAACATGAGATCAGTATTATGTATGGAACCAAATCTTACTTGCAATTTGCCATGTTATTTTAATATTGAGATATTATAGTTCTTGTTAATATTTGTTTTATTATTTTATTTTTCCTTTTTTTTATGCAATTTTGTCATTTTAATTTATTAATTATATTTATAGTATTTGTAGTAATTTTGTTGGGTTTTGACATTTTAAAAGTTTTTGTTACATGTCTATATACGTTTTAATACTTTAAGTTTTGGTTTTGTTGTTTTTGTACCCCAAGTTAAAATAAATGTTTTTATATTTTATTTCAGTTAACATTTATTTAATTTTAATTAAAGAAGAATGTTTTTCATTTTAGTTTTGGTTAACTATAATTCAATCATGACAACTCTCGGAGGCTTTTAGCGTGGTGTTGGATATGAAAGTGTTAATGTATTTGGTCTTGGCGGAATAGATCTGCTTCGCTGCTGCTGTTGGTTATTGTTGCTGCTGCAAGCAAGTACAGAAACTTGCTACAGCCAATGCATATGGCGATACACTGCCATGAGTATTTAAGACATACTTCTGCTGCACAAATAGCATATCAAATAACCCGTAGCAGATCTATACAGGTGGAGCTGGGAAAGGTGGAGGGTTTCAGAGAAAATCTCAAAGAAGAATCTCGGGAAAGAAAAGAAGAATTTCAAGTGGATGCTAGCAGCCTTATAAATGCAAGGTAGTAAGCTCATTGGCTGTATATGCAGAATGAACCAATCAGCTTGTGCCAAGTCATTTAACTCTCTGAATATAATCAGTTACTATAACAACCCATCAGCCTGCGCCATCTAGAGTTTCATGACTGAACTATATATTATCCCTGGTCTATTGGTACCCTCCTCCTGTATGTTATTAATTGATTTAGAAGCATTTACTTTTCATTTAGGGTGATTTGAACACTCCCAAACAAGTATTAAATGTGGACCTGTATGTATCCAAATAGAATTCCCAAGCAATCACATAGCAACAGACTAAAAATACATTCGGAACAGTTTAGCAATGGCATAGTGATGCCCTGGCAATCACTTACTATCTTAGTAAGAGTTTGTAAACATAAAAACCTAGTTATACGTACAAATATTCAAAATTTCAACTCGCATTCAATTTATTTGCAGCACAGAGACTGAAAATCACACGGATTAGAGGCAACCCATCATCAGAAGATTGTGTATCGGCACTTTGGCAGTTTGGATTTTAAAATGTGAGCTAGACAGCTCTGCATTTCCATAAATGATCTGAGCGAAGCGCCAGATGATGTTTTGATTGATTGGTGCTGGCTGAAATTCAGATGCACAGAGTATTGACTTCAGCATTCCTCTTCTATCTTCGGGTGGTCTTGAGTGATGTCACAGGTCAGGGTCATATGTCCATGTTGACAGCGGCCAACCCAAGACCGAGAGCAAGGTCGAGCAGCAATCAGTGACCATGAAACTGTTCAGGCGTCAAAACCAATCAACAGAGCATCGCATGCTGAAGAACTGAGAGCTGCTTGTTCACCTCGAGATCTTTATATTGTGAGGCTTGCATACATATCTATCTATCTATCTATCTATCTATCTATCTATCTATCTATCTATCTATCTATCTATCTATCTACTGACTCTATCTATCTATCTATCTATCTATCTATCTATCTATCTATCTATTCATCTATCTATCTATCTATCTATCTATCTACTGACTCTATCTATCTATCTATCTATCTATCTATCTATCTATCTGGCTGGCTGGCTGGCTGTCTGTCTATCTATTTTATCTATCTATCTACTCTGTCTCTCTTTCTCTCTCTAACTGTCTATATATATATATATCTTGACTGTCTCTCTTTCTTTGTCTATCTATCTATCCATCCATCCATCCATCCATCAGCTAATCTGAGTAGTAAGTACCATACACCAACTGTCAAAATGATTGATTGACAGGTGGGCGGGGCTTCTGGCATAGGGGCGGGACTTCCGGTATAAGGCGGGACTTCCGGTGTAGGCGGGACTTCCTGTATAGGCGGGACTTCCTGCATAAGGCGGGACTTCCTGTATAGGCGGTACTTCCTGTATAAGGCGGGACTTCCGGTATTATAAATCATGTTATTGACAGTAGGTTTTGATGATTTTGACAGGTGGTTTTGATGGTTTTGATGTTATTGACAGTAGGTTTTGATGATTTTGACAGGTGGTTTTGATGGTTTTGATGTTTTGACAGCAGGTTTTGATGATTTTGACAGGTGATTTTGATGGTTTTGATGTTATTGACAGTAGGTTTTGATGATTTTGACAGGTGGTTTTGATGGTTTTGATGTTTTGACAGCAGGTTTTGATGTTTTGACAGCAGGTTTTGATGATTTTGACAGGTGGTTTTGATGGTTTTGATGTTTTGACAGCAGGTTTTGATGGTTTTGATGTTTTGACAGGTGCTTTTTGTTTTTGAAGGCTGTATAATAAATCATTTTATTGACAGAAGGTTTCGTCCTTTGAAGACGCTGTTATCAGGAAATTCCCTCCCACCCGGTGGTGCGTATCTGGGGCTGTGCTGTGAAAACTGTGAAGGCATCTCCCACAAACATCTGTTATTTTAAAACAAAAGTTGATTGTTTATAAAATAGCTTACTAAAAAAAATCCACTGAACATTATTTCAGTTTAAGGCAGATCAAGCCTACATCTCGCCTCTAACACCGGAGGTTAAAGTAAGGGAAAACTTCAAAACAAGAAAGTCCGAGTATATCATTTATAAAAGAGTGCAAAAAATAGACGACGTAATAGAAAACAATAAAGCCAAAGACAAAGAAAACTAGGGGTTTGAATGTGGATAAGCTAACAAAAGGTTAACTTGGTTTATATTAAACAAGTTTTAATATAAAGAAAATGCATCGAATAATACGTAAATGAGCGATGCTTGTATTTTTTTCAGAAAGTATTAAGATACAGATCAAAATCTAGGTTTAGTCTAATCTTACAAATGAGAAAATAAATAAAATGCATCAGACGCGTTTGTACAAATTTTGTAACACTACAATTTAAAACTACGTTTAACAGAGTTAAAGGAACACGTATCTACCCAACATCTAAAATGAATAAAAACACAGTTAAGAAGATTCTTGTACCAAGTCTTTTGAACTAATATTAACATTAAATAATATAGAGTATACCACTTACTGTGGTATAAAATAAATATCAAGCCGTTAAAAAGATACGTTTGTCAGAAGTTTGTAATATTACAATTTAAAACTAGTTAGTTTGACAATGAAAATAACAAAAATCTAACTTTTAAGAAGACAGAAGTTGTCACAAGAAAAGGTGGGAAACAAGGAAAAATAACAAACGTGCATCCAGCCGTTGTCCAAAAAGAAGGTAATCTCAGAGACAAAAGATAAGTCTATCATAACTTAGCTGAAGGTAAAAGTTAAACAAAAGAAAAAGTCCCCCGACCGGCGAGAAGTCCGCGCGTGTCCGTTTCAAACACAGAATGGCGAGACATCCGGTTCCAGGCAGACCA
Source organism: Gymnocypris eckloni scoliostomus (assembly GCA_027564155.1). Lineage (NCBI taxonomy): Eukaryota > Metazoa > Chordata > Actinopteri > Cypriniformes > Cyprinidae > Gymnocypris > Gymnocypris eckloni. The sequence continues at coordinate 6,797,003 of CM050418.1, read as the reverse complement.
CGCCTACGCTCCATCCCCTAGATCCGGACGAGGAGGGACCAAAACTGAGATTTAAAAGGATTTAATCCATGACTGTTTTTAAAACATTAAAGTTAATTTTAATAAGTCTTTTACATGTCTTAATTAAACCAGTCAACATCATTCACCTAAATCTTTTCACTTTAAAAAATAGTAGACCTATGGTTTTACTTTTAAACAAACAAGTCCTAACCTCTGGGGAAAGTTTGTTTAACAACACATTTTCCTTTATTTACTCTTTGCTTTTTGTCAATCTTACGATACGTTATAACAGCTTAAACACAGGTATGCACATACAAATATTTAACAGGAATGAAACCAAATCAATAACTCTCTGATTTTCTTGTCATAAGACTTGTTATCATTTGAAATCTGGCGTGCAGCATGTAAACGTTTTTTTTTTACATCACACGAGATGCAGATATTTCATCTCAAGCAATGCAAGTTGAAGACGGTCGTGTCAATATCACATTTCACGCAGCACGAGATGCCGGTGAAGTTTTTAGTCAGACGATAAAAGCAACACCGTTGGATCAATTTATGACACAGTTTTGGAGGAAGCGCAGAGGTGTAAACGCACACACATACGCACACGAGCGCTTAGACTTTTATGATGTCTCATACAAAACTTTTTACAAATAAATAACTTTCTTAGAATCACGCTGAATATATCTACAAGATGACGAAAAGTATGATTAAACAATGATATAACTATTGTTAACAAATATCATTCTAACAAAATGTAAAACCTAAAACCATGAATCTCTAACCTAACTAATCTTTACAACAGACTTTCTTTCTCGCTTAATAAACTGCGTTATTAACCGTAAGGGGAGTTAAATGCAGCATGCTTTATTGCATTCAAATAAAAACAACAACCGATCTATATAGGTTTATTCGACTGAGCTTTGATAAAATAGCTGATGTAAGAAACATGCAAATATTCGACAAGGTTTATCAAACTGGTGTGTCAGGTGATTTGCATTGTTGTACATATCTCGCCTATACAGTTTTGTTAAGATGTTTAACATCTGTAAAAAATAGTCTAAAAAGTCATCTTTTTAGCTTCCACATAGGAATTATGTCCACACTCAACGGTTTTGTGTAACAGAGTCCAGAGACAAATGAAAATAAAATGTGTGAAAGACTGATGACAGGAAGAGCTACAGACTAAAAGCTTCAGATTTTATTAAAACAATCGAGCGTGTGCATTTTTCTCTTGAATACGTATGCATGCAGTAACCAGTGTGTACACGAATATTTATAATACATAACCGCATAATTCAGTGATTCTATCAAATGAATCATTCATTTTAAAGTCAGATTTGATTTCTCGTCAAAACACAAAACTTTTTAAAAACGTTAAAACTTTCTTACGACTTTTTAATTATGTCGAATGTAGCGAATGTTAAATATAGGGTTATGTTTTTAGTTCGGGATGTTTGCACGTTAATCACATCATTAACCTAAAACATTTTTCATTCAAACTCTCTCTTGAGCGCACACAGCACACAACTGCCAACAACATCCATAACTTGGTTTTATCATTGGGCTGTAGCTGAAACTCGATAACGCGTTCAATTTATGCATCATCGCAGCTATATATCCTGGAAGAGCTCCTTGAGCTGTTTAACTGTAGAAAATGTAAACATTGACGCGTAAAACTAGATCGACAGACCGAGTGTACGCGCCTAAAACAGGCCTGGAACCATTTCGAACCATTCTAACACTAAGTGTGTCCGGCTGAAAATGTGTTATAGTACAGCAGTAAAACACTGGACGTGCGAACGACCAAATAACTACAAGTCCTACTTAAAATCTACAATGAAACTAGAAAATATACGTGTGACCTAACAGTGTTTAAAATACTGGACACGTGCAGTTAGACGAAGACACGCAGAGTTGGTTAACACAACGAAATATGTCGTGAAGCATACGATAACACGACAAGCGTTCTGCAGGACTGAATGACTGACTTTTTCTTAAGATTTGATTTCAAGAACACACGCACACACACACACACACAAACCAAATCGTTACGCTATTTCACGAAATGACGGGTGGTCAATTTCGACATACAGTCAAGCCTGTTTACCATAAGCATGTTCTTCTTATACATTTTAACAATTATTTTAACAAATATTTTCGTTTCCACAAAGATACAAACGTTGTCGTACAAATGTTGCAGGCCTTTCAGGTCAGCGAACTACAATACCCAGCATATACATCGGACTACAAACATGGTTAATCCATACATATACAAAACGGTCTATACGCGACAGATCTCTAAATCGTCAGACTTTTGGTTATACGTGACGTTCGGATACCCTATATAGAAAGACTCGTATTACCAACGCTTTTTACAAAGTATACGCTTCTTTTGCCTGGCGATGTTACAAACCCCATTTTGCGAGATCTACACGTCCTGTAGAAATAATTAACAGGTCTTATAAAATCATTGATTTGACTTAACTTTAAAACACAATCCTACGAAACGATAAATCAGACGCTCTTAAAATCGATAGTGCACAAAACGTGTGTAAAAGGGCGGATGATCGCAGGAAAACAATTTAAGGGTGCTACACACAGGTGAGTGGGTCTGCACAAGCCACCTTTAGTAACACACTCTCCTCTAGTCGCACTAGACACTTTCACACACTATTGTGTGTACATAATCCCACAAAAGACTGATTGTAATATATGACTGATATATGTATGTTTACAGGCCCGTACACCGCAAATCACCCTACACCGTTTCCCAGCCAGCTGCTTAAATGTCTCTCTTTTTGCACATGTACACTATTTGAGTCATCTACACAGTTGTGGAGTTTGTATTTTTAGTTTATTTATAGGTAACCATTTGTATATATATATATACACACAGCATCTGTATAGTCAAAGCTGACAGTAGGTTTATACTGTTTTACTTTGTGTTGTATATCTGTATTCATGTAGCACCGTGGTCCAGCGTGGCACGACATTTCGTCCCGCTGTATGTCCACAGATGTAGCGGGATGACAATAAAGATAGGGCGTATGTCAGTGTATGTCAAGATAGTGACATACACTTGACTTGGCGACACATTAACGTGATATTTCGGGGTCGTGTCTTACACAATTGTGTGTTACTTAACGTTTTTATGCCGTTTTCATATAAAATATAACAGTCTGTTACCAATTTAGATGTGTTTATTATGAAATCACACAAAGAACCACTGAAGAACGTACTGTTTGCTAACACGGAATTAATTAAAATAATACTCTGTGCTCATTTAACCGGTATATTTACAGTATGTTGAACGTAATACAGTTAAACAGGAGCATTGAAACATTAAAAACCTATTAAACAGTTGTTTCAATACAAACATAATTTATCAAATACTATTAAACTATTGAATTTTGGACACCTTAAAACACTTTATTCAATCAAAACCTGTCCCAAAAGACAGACGGCCAAATCTTCAACGATTACTGAGACGGACGGAGTTTATGCAAAAGACAAAATAATTATTCTTCACACAATAACATAAGCGTTCCAATAATTTGATAACCTTACTGTAGATTTTCTCAATATTCTTTATTCTAGTTATTGTTTTCCTCTTATTCATAAACCCACAAGAGTTAAATAAAATTCAACAGCTTACAAATTCTCTAAGTGAATACATAAAATCTGATGTTTTATATTCAGACTTGTCTGATCATTTTCTGATATACCTATCGTTATTCTATAATTAGGGCTACAGGATGGAACTCTCAAAAGAAATACGGCAAAATAACTGTTTTTATCGATCAATTAAATGACGGATCCTCTACATGACACCGGTTAAGACTAAACAAATGACTTTTATTTTGGGACGCCTTTCCGGTCTGCCTCACGATACATGCGTTCAGAAGACAAACCACACGTGAAAAGCGGGTGTTTGTGTTTTTTCGGTTGCCTTTACAACTAGTAGGCCTACGCTCAGACTTTTATAACTATTACACTTAAAGAGAACCATTTTCACAACAACAACAACGCGCATACATGGATACGCATTTTCTTTATGCGTATGTCTCTAAACAACGGTTAGGTAAATGACTTGAGGTTGTTACGTCATTTTACGGGAAATGGTGGGACGGATTCATGTATTTTATTCCGTCCACACAAATGCTCTGGCACCGAATGTCTTTTAGGCCTGACCCCAGAAAACAGACGCCTTAATATTTTGTTCTTCTTTTCATGAAAACAAGCGGCAGGTAGTTTTTGTCCTCAGCTGCGGTATAGCGACACGCTTTTAACACGCCGTGAATTCGATAGTTTGTTAGCAAACGCAGCTGTTTATTACTGAGATGTCACATCAGAGCCGCGTTCTAGTTTATATTTTTAAACTACTTATATGTTTAACTTAGTTGCATCTTTAATGGGCGCCACCGTTCTCACTCGTCACACCGTTGTGAGATACTATAAACAATAAAAATAAAATACGTAAACTCACGCTTTGAAAGCAGAACCGTTTTTACATGTTTCCGTGACTTTGTTAGCTCTTTCTGTTTGAATTTGTGTACCGCCGTTTTGCTATCCTTATCTTATTTTCCCCACCTAATTGTAATTGTTAGGCCTTGGCGTTATAGGCTTTTAAAAAACTAGGTCTCCTAGATTTTGGCGTCTCGTTAACGGGCCTTTTTGTTCTTATAAGTTAATAATTATGTCAATTGGTTGATTTAATAAAATATTGCTTTAAATCGCGTCTTCGTTCGAGACATTTACGTTACATTATTACATTGTGGGGATATGAGATACAAGATCGTTTGAAATTGATAACAAACAAAAAAAAACTTATCTTAGGCGTGACCATTGTTTATGACTTCCTGGCAACGCCACACAGGTTGAGGGCGGCCCAAATGCTAAAACCAAAGACGACGGACTGACAAACTCATTTACGACATTGCTAGCGGGTTTGAAGGTACAGACGACGGATCTGCTGTAAGACCTTGTCAAAACAAAACGCTATCTACATGGATCAACAGAATCAACTTCAAGAATCCAATTTGTCTGAGCCTGACGCGCTCTCCAATTGTTCTACTAACGACGTTTTGGCGGATCTGAACCATAAACTGAAAATTGAAACTGAGAGTGAAATGCCTAAGAACCGTCACGGATTAAAACAGTCAATCAAAATTCTGGGAAATGGTGATAACGCTCTATATCGGTTAGGGGACAAAATGTATCTCTTGGAAAAACGTTGCACAAAAGCTAATGGCTACTGATTGGAGTTCTGATGCGTTACGGAAAAAACGTGTTTTGTAAAAGAAGAAGATCCCACGTTTAAACTATATTACAGAGGACAAATGATCGGTCTGATAAGTAAGATCATTTTGAAGACATGCGATCCAAATCATGATTGTACGGGTGATACCAAACGTGAAACAAATCTCAAGAACGAAATGGAAATTGTAAGAAAGGATGATTTGACTGTTTCTAATCAGCCGAGAGTCAACCTGTCTAACCGCTAGAAAAATGCTGGACGTGATGTCTGAATACGAAGATGATATGGACAGATCTCAAAACACAGATCTATGTGTTTTGCTGATTGTAAAAAACTGTGATTATATGACGTGTGAAATTGTTGTATCGCTGATTGATTTTATATTTGAGAAAAACATGTTTGTCTGCAGAGATTTTCTTTTCTGGCTAGACTTTTCTGACTAAATTGTACATTTAATGTATACTCAAATGTTGTTTCGTATAAAAGTGGGTGCTACATTTAAATGTTTTAAATACATTTTATGAAGTCAGAGAATATTACGTTGAGACAATCTTTTATTTCAACAACATTTGAGTTACAGCAGATCCGCTGCCTGTACCTTCAAACCCGCTTAGCAATGTCGTAAAATGAGTTTGTCAGTCCGGTCGCCTTTGGTTTTAGCATTTGGGCCGCCTCAACCTGTGTGACGTTGCCAGGAAGTCATAAACAATGGTCACGCCTAAGATAAGTTTTTTTTGTTTGTTATCAATTTCAAACGATCTTGTATCTCATATCCCCACAATGTAATAATGTAACGATAAATGTCTCGAACGAAGACGCGATTTAAAGCAATATTTTATTAAATCAACCAATTGACATAATTATTAACTTATAAGAACAAAAGGCCCGTTAACGAGACGCCAAAATCTAGGAGACCTAGTTTTTAAAGCCTATAACGCCAAGGCCTAACAATTACAATTAGGTGGGGAAAATAAGATAAGGATAGCAAAACGGCGGTACACAAATTCAAACAGAAAGAGCTAAAAGTCACGGAAACATGTAAAACGGTTCTGCTTTCAAAGCGTGAGTTTACGTATTTTATTTTATTGTTTATAGTATCTCACAACGGTGTGACGAGGCGAGAACGGTAGCGCCCATTAAAGATGCAACTAAGTTAAACATATAAGTAGTTTAAAAATATAAACTAGAACGCGGCTCTGATGTGACATCTCAGTAATAAACAGCTGCGCTTTGCTAACAAACTATCGGAATTCACGACGTGTTAAAACGTGTCGCTATACCGCAGCTGAGGACAAAACTACCTGCCGCTTGTTTTCATGAAAAGAAGAACAAAATATTAAGACGCCTGTTTTCTGGGGTCAGGCCTAAAAGACATTCGGTGCCAGAGCATTTGTGTGGACGGAATAAAATACATGAATCCTGGCCCCACCATTTCCCGTAGAAATGACGAATAACCTCAAGTCATTTACCTAACCGTTGTTTAGAGACATACATAAAGAAAATGCGTATCCATGTACGCGTTGTTGTTGTTGTGAAAATGGTTCTCAAGTGTAATAGTTATAAAAGTCTGAAGCGTAGGCCTACTAGTTGTAAAGGCAACCGAAAACACAAACACCCGCTTTTCACGTGTGGTTTGTTTTCTGAACGCATGTATCGTAGGGCAGACCGGAAAGACGTCCCAAAATAAAAGTCATTTGTTTAGTCTTAACCGTGTCATGTAGAGGATCCGTCATTTAATTGATCGATAAAAACAGTTATTTTGCCGTATTTCTTTTGAGAGTTCCATCCTGTTAGCCCTAATTATAGAATAACGATAGGTATATCAGAAAATGACAAGTCTGAATATAAAACATCAGATTTTATGTATTCACTTAGAGAATTTGTAAGCTGTTGAATTTTATTTAACTCTTGTGGGTTTATGAATAAGAGGAAAACAATAACTAGAATAAAGAATATTGAGAAAATCTACAGTAAGGTTATCAAATTATTGGAACGCTTATGTTATTGTGACGAAGAATAATTATTTTGTCTTTTGCATAAACTCCGTCCGTCCTCAGTAATCGTTGAAGATTTGGCCGCCTGTCTTTTGGGACAGGTTTTTGATTGAATAAAGTGTTTTAAGGTGTCCAAAATTCAATAGTTTAATAGTATTTGATAAATTATGTTTGTATTGAAACAACTGTTTAATAGGTTTTAATGTTTCAATGCTCCTGTTTAACTGCGTTCAACATACTGTAAATATACCGTTAAATGAGCACAGAGTATTATTTTAATTAATTCCGTGTTAGCAAACAGTACGCTTCTTCAGTGGTTCTTTGTGTGATTTCATAATAAACACATCTAAATTGGTAACAGACTGTTATATTTTATATGAAAACGGCATAAAAACGTTAAGTAACACACAATTGTGTAAGACACGACCCGAAATATCACGTTAATGTCCAAGTCAAGTGTATGTCACTATCTTGACATACACTGACATACGCCTATCTTTATTGTCATCCCGCTACATCTGTGGACATACAGCGGGAAAAATGTCGTGCCACGCTGGACCACGGTGCTACATGAATACAGATATACAACACAAAGTAAAACAGTATAAACCTACTGTCAGCTTTGACTATACAGATGCTGTGTGTATATATATATATATACAAATGGTTACCTATAAATAAACTAAAATACAAACTCCACAACTGTGTAGATGACTCAAATAGTGTACATGTGCAAAAGAGAGACATTTAAGCAGCTGGCTGGGAAACGGTGTAGGTGATTTATGTGTACGGGCCTGTAAACATACATATATCAGTCATATATTACAATCAGTCTTTTGTGGGATTATGTACACACAATAGTGTGTGAAAGTGTCTAGTGCGACTAGAGGAGAGTGTGTTACTAAAGGTGGCTTGTGCAGACCCACTCACCTGTGTGTAGCACCCTTTAAATTGTTTTCCTGCGATCATCCGCCTTTTACACCGCTTTTGTGCACTATCGATTTTAAGAGCGCCTGATTTATCGTTCGTGCGGATTGTGTTTTAAAGTTAAGTCAAATCAATGATTTTATAAGACCTGTTAATTATTTCTACAGACGGTAGATCTCGCAAAAATGGGGTTTGTAACATCGCCAGGCAAAAGAAGCGATACTTTGTAAAAAGCGTTGGTAATACGAGTCTTTCTATATAGGGTATCCGAACGCACGATAACCAAAAGTCTGACGATTTAGAGATCTGTCGCAGATAGACCGCTTTTGTATATGTATGGATTCGTGGCAACCATGTTTGTAGTCCGATGTATATGCTGGTATTGTAGTTCGCTGACCTGAAAGGCCTGCAACATTTGTACGACAACGTTTGTATCTTTGTGGAAACGAAAATATTTGTTAAAATAATTGTTAAAAATATAAGAAGAACATGCTTATGGTAAACAGGCTTGACGTATGTCGAAATTGACCACCCGTCATTTCGTGAAATAGCGAACGATTTGGTTTGTGTGTGTGTGTGTGTGTGTGTTCTTGAAATCAAATCTTAAGAAAAAAGTCAGTCATTCAGTCCTGCAGAACGCTTGTCGTGTTATACGATGTTTCACGACATATTTCGTTGTGTTAACCAACTCTGCGTGTCTTCATCTAACTGCACGTGTCCAGTATTTTAAACACTGTTAGGTCACACGTATATTTTCTAGTTTCATTGTAGATTTTAAGTAGGACTTGTAGTTATTTGGTCGCTCGCACGTCCAGTGTTTTACTGCTGTACTATAACACATTTTCAGTCATGGACACACTTAGTGTTAGAATGGTTCGAAATGGTTCCAGGCCTGTTTTAGGCGCGTACACCGGTCTGTCGATCTAGTTTTACGCGTCAATGTTTACATTTTCTACAGTTAAACAGCTCAAGGAGCTCTTCCAGGATATATAGCTGCGATGATGCATAAATTGAACGCTATCGAGTTTCAGCTACAGCCCAATGATAAAACCAAGTTATGGATGTTGTTGGCAGTTGTGTGCTGTGTGCGCCAAGAGAGAGTTTGAATGAAAATGTTTTAGGTTAATGATGTGATTAACGTGCAAACATCCAACTAAAAACATAACCCTATATTTAACATTTTGACATTCGACATAATTAAAAAGTCGTAAGAAAGTTTTAACGTTTTTAAAAGTTTTGTGTTTTGACGAGAAATCAAATCTGACTTTAAAATGAATGATTCATTTGATAGAATCACTGAATTATGCGGTTATGTATTATAAATATTCGTGTACACACTGGTTACTGCATGCATACCTATTCAAGAGAAAATGCACACGCCGATTGTTTTAATAAATCTGAAGCTTTTAGTCTGTAGCTCTTCCTGTCATCAGTCTTTCACACATTTTATTTTCATTTGTCTCTGGACTCTGTTACACAAAACCGTTGAGTGTGGACATAATTCCTATGTGGAAGCTAAAAGATGACTTTTAGACTATTTTTACAGATGTTAAACATCTTAACAAAACTGTATAGGCGAGATATGTACAACAATGCAAATCACCTGACACACCAGTTTGATAAACCTTGTCGAATATTTGCATGTTTCTTACATCAGTTATTTTATCAAAGCTCAGTCGAATAAACCTATATAGATCGGTTGTTGTTTTTATTTGAATGCAATAAAGCATGCTGCATTTAACTCCCTTACGGTTAATAACGCAGTTTATTAAGCGAGAAAGAAAGTCTGTTGTAAAGATTAGTTAGGTTAGAGATTCATGGTTTTAGGTTTTACATTTTGTTAGAATGATATTTGTTAACAATAGTTATATCATTGTTTAATCATACTTTTCGTCATCTTGTAGATATATTCAGCGTGATTCTAAGAAAGTTATTTATTTGTAAAAGTTTTGTATGAGACATCATAAAGTGTGCGTATGTGTGTGCGTTTACACCTCTGCGCTTCCTCCAAAACTGTGTCATAAATTGATCCAACGGTGTTGCTTTTATCGCCTGACTAAAAACTTCACCGGCATCTCGTGCTGCGTGAAATGTGATATTGACACGACCGTCTTCAACTTCGTTGCATTGCTTGAGATGAAATATCTGCATCTCGTGTGATGTAAAAAAAAAACGTTTACATGCTGCACGCCAGATTTCAAATGATAACAAGTCTTATGACAAGAAAATCAGAGAGTTATTGATTTGGTTTCATTCCTGTTAAATATTTGTATGTGCATACCTGTGTTTAGCTGTTATAACGATCGTAAGATTGACAAAAAGCAAAGAGTAAATAAAGGAAAATGTGTTGTTAAACAAACTTTCCCCAGAGGGTTAGGACTTGTTTGTTTAAAAGTAAAACCATAGGTCTACTATTTTTAAAGTGAAAAGATTTAGGTGAATGATGTTGACTGGTTTAATTAAGACATGTAAAAGACTTATTAAAATTAACTTTAATGTTTTAAAACAGTCATGGATTAAACTTTTAAATCTCAGTTTTGGTCCCTCCTCGTCCGGATCTAGGGATGGAGCGAGGCGTGGTCTGCCTGGAACCGGATGTCTCGCCATTCTGTGTTTGAAACGGACACGCGGACTTCTCGCCGGTCGGGACTTTTTCTTTGTTTAACTTTTACCTTCAGCTAAGTTATGATAGACTTATCTTTTGTCTCTGAGATTACCTTCTTTTGGACAACGGCTGGATGCACGCTTGTTATTTTTCCTTGTTTCCCACCTTTTCTTGTGACAACTTCTGTCTTCTTAAAAGTTAGATTTTTGTTATTTTCATTGTCAAACTAACTAGTTTTAAATTGTAATATTACAAACTTCTGACAAACGTATCTTTTAACGGCTTGATATTTATTTTATACCACAGTAAGTAAGGTTACTCTATATTATTTAATGTTAATATTAGTTCAAAAGACTTGGTACAAGAATCTTCTTAACTGTGTTTTTTATTCATTTTAGATGTTGGGTAGATACGTGTTCCTTTAACTCTGTTAAACGTAGTTTTAAATTGTAGTGTTACAAAATTTGTACAAACGCGTCTGATGCATTTTATTTATTTTCTCATTTGTAAGATTAGACTAAACCTAGATTTTGATCTGTATCTTAATACTTTCTGAAAAATACAAGCATCGCTCATTTACGTGTATATTCGATGCATTTTCTTTATATTAAAACTTGTTTAATATAAACCAAGTTAACCTTTGTTAGCTTATCCACATTCAAACCCCTAGTTTTCTTTGTCTTTGGCGTTATTGTTTTCTATTACGTCGTCTATTTTTGCACTCTTTTATAAATGCTATACTGGACTTTCTTGTTTTGAAGTTTTCCTTACTTTAACCTCCGGTGTTAGAGGCGAGATGTAGGCTTGATCTGCCTTAAACTGAAATAATGTTCAGTGGATTTTTTAGTAAGCTATTTTATAAACAATCAACTTTTGTTTTAAAATAACAGATGTTTGTGGGAGATGCCTTCACAGTTTTTCACAGCACAGCCCCAGATACGCACCACCGGGTGGAGGGGAATTTCCTGATAACAGCGTCTTCAAAGGACGAAACCTTCTGTCAATAAAATGATTTATTATACAGCCTTCAAAACAAAAGCACCTGTCAAAACATCAAAACCATCAAAACCTGCTGTCAAAACATCAAAACCATCAAAACCACCTGTCAAAATCATCAAAACCTGCTGTCAAAACATCAAAACCTGCTGTCAAAACATCAAAACCATCAAAACCACCTGTCAAAATCATCAAAACCTACTGTCAATAACATCAAAACCATCAAAATCACCTGTCAAAATCATCAAAACCTGCTGTCAAAACATCAAAACCATCAAAACCACCTGTCAAAATCATCAAAACCTACTGTCAATAACATCAAAACCATCAAAACCACCTGTCAAAATCATCAAAACCTACTGTCAATAACATGATTTATAATACCGGAAGTCCCGCCTTATACAGGAAGTACCGCCTATACAGGAAGTCCCGCCTTATGCAGGAAGTCCCGCCTATACAGGAAGTCCCGCCTTATACCGGAAGTCCCGCCTTATACCGGAAGTCCCGCCCCTATGCCAGAAGCCCCGCCCACCTGTCAATCAATCATTTTGACAGTTGGTGTATGGTACTTACTACTAATCTGTCTGTTTTTCTGTCTAAATCATTCTAATTTGTAAATAAATCTGTTTGTCTATCTTTGCATCTAACTGTCGGTCGCCTGTATGTCTCTCCGTCTATCTATCAATTTGTCTGTTTGTCTATATATCTGTCTGTCTCTCCTTCTATCGATCAATCTTTCTATCAACTCGTCTGTCTGTATTATTTGTTTGTCTCCATACATATCCTTCTGTATAAAATAAACAAAAACATCCCATTTAATTTTATCTTTGGGGTTTGGGTTAATTTGTTGTCTTTGCTTTAAACATAAACAATAGAAGTTTATAGTTTGTCCTAATTTCATTTGTTAAGTGTGTATGTGTGTGTGTGTGTGTGTGTGTCTCTCTGTGTGTGTGTGTGTGTCTCTCTCTTGTGTGTGTGTGTGTGTGTCTCTCTCTGTGTGTGTGTGTGTGTGTGTGTGTGTGTGGGCATGTTTATGTGGTTTATGAGGACACAAATTTGTATAATGACATGGGTATGACATAGGTATTACAAGGAGAAGGTGATTTATGAGGACATTTTCAGTGTCCCCATAATTTAAAACGCTTATAAATCATACAGAGTGAGTTTTGGAGGAAAATAGAAATGCACCGTCTCCTGTGAGGGCTAAGTTTAGGTGTAGGGTAGGTGTAGGGCAATAGCACATACAGTTTGTACAGTATAAAAACCATTACGCCTATGGAGAGTCCCCGTAAACCATAAAAACCAACGTGTGTGTGTGTGTGTGTGTGTGTGTGTGTGTGTGTGTGTGTGTGTGTGTGTGTGTGTGATATCAATGTCTTCATGCATCCTGACGCTGGTGAAAATGATCCACGGGCCAATTTGCAACATTTAATTGCAATTAAACACAACAGAAGCGATCGATAAGAGCCTGCTCACTATTTCAGCCTGTGTGTGTTTGCACACCTTGAGCTTTTCATCATCACACTCTCCTCTTAAACACCTCCAAACTGTCTTTCTCTGTATTATCTCTTGTCTTTCTCGTTCTGTGGCTTTTCTCTTTGAGACGGGCGAGAATGAGAGCTTTCTCTTTCAGCCTTTTCCTCAGGGACGTGACAGATGATCCAGAGGAGGCCGGAGTGGCTGATTGATCATGGGAAGTCTTGCGCATTCATCTCTGTCACTGCCGTTCGGCCGATGGCCGCCACTAAACCGCTCTCTCTCTCCAGTGCTGGGCTAAAAGGTAATTAAGAGCGGTCCTCTGCGCGGATCTATCAGTGTCAGAATGTGTCAGCGGCCGCAGAGGACTGCGGCCTGATTTGTTGTCCCTCCCTCAATGGCACAGGCAATATTTTACATCATCATTTATTCAGGCACTGCTGATGTCACGACCTGCTTCATGCTGATGTTTCTTTGAAGAGACCAACTTCACCAGAACTTCTCTTGCCTCAGGAAAGTTTTGTTTCTCAGTGGTTGCTCTTTAATAGCTCACTGGAGTTTTCAGTTGTAAAAAATAAAGATATAGTCAATTGTTTTCATCCATCCATCCATCTATCAGTTCTTCTGTCTGTCTTTGGCTAAATAAGTCTTTATCTGTTTGTCTATCTTTGCATCTAACTGTCGGTCGCCTGTATGTCTCTCTGTCTATCTATCAATTTGTCTGTTTGTCTATATATCTCTGTCTCTCCTTCTATCGATCAATCTTTCTATCAACTCGTCTGTCTGTATTATTTGTTTGTCTCTATACATATCCCTCTGTATAAAATAAAATAAAAAAACATCCAATTTTATTTTATCTTTGGGGTTTTGGTTAATTTGTTGTCTTTGCTTTAAACATAAACAATAGAAGTTTATAGTTTGTCCTAATTTCATTTGTTAAGTAAGTGTGTGTGTGTGTGTGTGTGTGTGTGTGTGAGCGTGTGTGTGTGATATCAATGTCTTCATGCATCCTGACGCTGGTGAAAATGATCCACGGGCCAATTTGCAACATTTAATTTCAATTAAAGCACAACAGAAGCGATCGATAAGTATCAACTATCAAAAAATAAAGATATAGTCAAATATTTGGAGACCAACAGATTATTATTAACAGAAACATCTGAGAGGACAATTTTCCATTTGCTCTCACTGTACCTCGTTGCTGTTTTGTAGAAAGGATTGAGATGCAAATATTTTTGTGGCTATAATTTAACTGTTTGTCTACACAATTTTCACACAGAAATTACAAAGAAACAGTTGAGTTTTGAACAAGAAATTTTGAAATAAAAGATGGAAATAGTATTTTCTTGTAAAATCCCCTTCGATAATCCACTTTCTTTTCTCAATCATTTCTACAATTATAAAAGTTGACCAAATGATTTCTTTAGAAGAAACAGACCAAACATATCGATGACATCATCCTGCACTCTTAAATTTGAAAACTTCAAACTTCCCCCCAAACTTCAAATTGATACATTGCTTTATTTATAGAAAACTGCTCTTCGTTTCATTTAGTCATTTGTGATTTTTCTTTCTGACAGGTAGGTCTTATCCTCTTGTTCTTCAGCCCCAAACCTGTCAAACCGTAAATTAATGTCTTACTGACAATGAGGTAGAAATGAGGTAATTAATCAGTGCTGGTTGACACTCATGACATGTCAAAGTTGTCAAACTGGCAGATAAGGATAATAAATTATTTTCACTTGTTTACAATTTAAACCACACAGAAAGTGTTTACACATACAGTTAATTGCTATTTAGCTATTTGTATATATTCTGTGTCTTGTTCAGAGATGTTTTTATTTTTCAAAATTATTAGCATCCTATTTATTGTCGTTATAGGCCTACATCATCAATGAAAGACAGCAGAACAGCAGCATTTTTTAATCATTAAAAAACACAAACACATCCCCTAATTGCGTGTTTTTGTCAGATATAGTATAAAATGTCCCATTTTCGACCCGTTTCTGCTCCGAGTTGGCTACAGCTAAATAATTTAGCGCTGAATGAGGAGCATCGCTATCTTATGAGGCGCGAATATTAATGCCCGCGCATGCTGTGATAATTAAGAAAACCAATTAATACAGTCAGCTTAAATCCTGTAATAGAGGACGTGTTTCTCACCCGTCCGGCCGGAGAAAGTCTTGTGTATTCCGCGCCATAATCTTGACATTCAGGGAACCTTTGTTCTCTGAATCCATTGTGAATTATGTCAATCACATTTAAACGGTGGCATTTTGGGATGGAGCGTGTTGTCCTCGTGGTCTCCAGGTATCAACTTTCGCCCGCGCATTTGACTGAAGGTGAAGTAACTTAACCAGCGCGCGCGCGCGTTCACAGCTGAGGGGACTGGCGCTGAGCTAAACCCGTGGATGATTTCAGAGGATCGTTTTGAGTATTGAACACTTAAAGGTGAAGTCGGACGGAATGAGGCCTGTGCCATATTGATCTCGTTTGAGGCTTGGATAAGAGCGGTAAAAAGCTCAAATCAGGGAAGAAACCCCATTCACTGGATGTTGTGTAGTCATATTTCACAGACATCTTAAGAAAGATCACATCGTGCATAAATCAATATTTAATATATTTGAGTATTTAATAGAACAAACTGAATTACACTGTTAATGGGACAACATGACTGAATGCAATTGTTAAATAACCATTTAACAAGTGACATGATAATGTATCATTACTACTTAAAAATGTAAGTTGAAATTCAATTCTTAAAGTAATGAAATAAGAATGAAATAAATTTGGGTTTATGCGGGTGTATTATCAGTAAAGTAATCATTAATCATTTGTAATCATTCAAAACAATATTAGCCATTTACATTGATGTAATTCAGAGACAATGTTGTCCAAGCGAGGCAGCCACGGGAAAGCAAATCCTTCAAGATAAAGACAGTGAACATGGTTGATAAAATTTACTTGTAGTAAAACAAAAAAATGCTTATAAATGTATTATATTTTCGTAAGGTTTAATAAATCCCAATTTAATAAGTTAGCTGTGATCTCCTAAATATTTATAGACCATAATTTTTTATCCTAATTTTAATGGTATTGACAAGTATATTATTCAAGTTGTCAGACATAACTAAATATGTCCAACTGAAGAAGGGACACTATATTATTTATATATTTTAATATTGTGCATACAATAATCCTTACATAAAGACTTTAACTTGAAAAGAGATATCCATTGTATAACTACATCATCTACACCATTGTGCTTGAACCCCGATGATCGGCTCAAGTTAAACTGCATTGTTTCAATTACCTTCTGTGTCATTGCCCACAACGCTTTAGTGACAGGACTTTGAAACAACAAACAAGGAAAACAATAAAAGGCATGACTCGCATCGCATCCATCTCGCCAACTCCCTCCAAGCTCCATGATTTGTATTTTATTTTTTCTTCATTTGAGCGCCTTGTGAAATCAAATTTACTTTCATCTTGGAAGAGGTATTGCGCCAATTTGACAGTCGAGAACGTTCCATTCACATGAGGCAAAAACATAAAAACAATATTGATTCGCTAAGATTAAAAGTGGGAGGGTCTGGGTGCAGTGCTCTGCACCTGAGGACAATGTGAAACAAGCCGATTAGAGCCCAGCCTCAAGTCACATGCGTTTCAGAAGTTTACTGACCTAATAGACACCCGTTAGTCCGGCACCCTGCACAACACAAAATAAAATACAGTTTGTTTGTTTTTTTTTTTTTTTTATAGTTGCTAACATGACAACCAGTCGAATTTCGTGATTATTTTGCAAAATATATTGACCTTATTTTTAACATGTTGAAGTAGACTTCTTCCTTGGCCAACTTGATGGGGGCGGTGCCCCAGCACAAAACAAGCAATTATGGTTCACATGAGTTGCACAAGCACCAATCTTTGGAAAGTTCCCTGTGTCATGTTTACCTTGTATCAGGTTAGCAAATGAATCCTGAATTTCAAATGTCTTGCACATAAACATCATGCCAAAGTACTTATTTAGCATCCAGGTGTCTTATTTTATTAGTAGAACTTAAATGAATATGTATTGAATTATATATTTTAGGAATTACTCGCTTGAAGAGTTGCAAATTGAAATGAAGCTGCACCTGAAATAAATAATGACAGCACAGTTCAGGAAGATAGAGCGTGTTGTGCACAGTATTTCATCATAATTCATCTCGCAGCACTTCAAACTCAAGACAAGCATGAAGTGATAATGAAAAAGAAAAGGTGAGTGAAGTTCTGACTGTTAAGTTGTACTCGTACATCTTTAATGAAAAACGAATATGAAGTAATAGCATCCGATACATGCTCAACCTCCCCAGCAAAAGTCCTCAGAAGAACAAACTGTGGACTGTTCTGCATTAAAATAAAAAGTTGTATTCATGCAAGTAACATTTAAGGTTTGTATTTTTGTTTTTCATTAGAAGATAATCTATGTTGAAACAACATTTCAAGAACTAATAATAGCTATTAATCAAGTCGAGATGTTTAATTTTTAGATATTATGGACTGATTGATCTCTGTCTTAATTGACTGAATGCATTTTGTTACTTAAATTCTTAAATGTCATTTTCAAGCTGTTTTGTTCACAAGACAATAGTTTTAAAGTGATTTTTTTGATAAAAACATGGCAAACAAATATTTTTACAAGTATGACATTTTAAACATTTACAGAATCTCACAAGATGTTATCTGTTATATATGTCACTTGTTGGCAAATGTAGTTGGTCGTCAGGGTAATCTTTGCCAGAGGTTTTTAACCCTGCTCCTAGGGACCCACTGACCTGCAGAGTTTATTTTAAACCTGCTTCAGCACATCTGCCTATTTTCAAGCGATCTTGAGGAGCCTGATTAGCTGCTTCGTGTGTGTTTGATTAGGGTTGTAGCTTAGCTCAGGGACTGTGGGTCCCCAGGAACAGGGTTAAAGACCTCTGATCTATGCATACAGAAAACTGTCTCAGATACCGTCACAGTGCTTCATACAGTGGAGATTGTTTCAAAGCAGATTTACAGTACAGGAATGTAACTAAATCAAAGTAATTGCAAATTTCAAACAGGAGGCAAATCCAAAATTCAAGACAATGGTGTCATTATTCATTTCCAGTGAGTTCAGTGATTGGTTCAGTTCAACAACTGTGTAAAAAATAGTTTATTGCAAAACAAGATCAGCAATAAGCAGATCTATTGAAGACAGTAGCATCGTTATTCCTTTCGCACAGCTGCATAGATTGAACGAATAGTATGATAGTATGCTGAACAAAGCTATAGTGTTAAAGCCTTTGATAGCGTTGATCCAGAACATCCCAGGTTTGAACCGTTCCCCCAAAACAAAAGATATCAACCGACTTCCACTTTCCTGGAGACAAGTATGTCCTTGGACGTTCCTGCATGTGCCTCTTGTATTTGCTCTGTGTCACGCTGAACCCTGCAGGACCTCATTATAGCTAATCGTCCATCTGTCCATCCCTCAAGGGCTGGCCAACATTCCCTCAACTACGGCTGATCGGAATGCCAAGAAGACAGTTTTTTGGAAATGCTTGCTGGCTTGTGGTTTGTCAAAGCATGAGGTTATAACACAGTGAGGTCAACAGCCTTTTTGCTTCTTGGACTCCTGAAATTGCCACATGGGGTTCGAGCACACGTGAGTTTATTCATCTCAGATCCCATTCCCTGAGATCTGGCAGGCTGTGAAAAGGCCGCATCTGCTTGAATTCGTAGCATGGAGCAAGGCAATCGTGTACGCTTTTGTTGTTTAGATCTGGTTCCAATTTGAATAAAATACTCACTATTGATAATGATTAAAGTTACTGGGTCAATGTAAAGGAATGGATCAACACAGAAATTTGATGAAATTGGGTGCACATCATCTTGGAATGCCACTCAAAAAACATTATTAAAATAATTTTTAAATCATTTAATTGTTTAGAAGATATGGGCCGAAATGTCTTTGGGTGTGGTCCATAATGACTAATCAGTCTGTATCTTGTGAAAACAATGTTCAGACTTCACAAAAGTTGGTATGCATTGACTATATGGCATTATGAGGAAACCTGCCAAATTCCACGAACCTTAGATGCTTTGGTGGGAAACCGCAATTTCTCAATTATGAGCCATTTCAAATGTGGTTGCTGCAATATTAATGTTGTGCATTAGATAGGAAATCCTTTTAAGTCTAATCAACACTTTAAGTCTAATGTGATTGGGAAGTTTTCCGATTTCGTTTTAAAAGTTATTTTCTCTTTGGGTATTGGCTTGTATTCTTGTAAATGGCTTCATTAAACCCTACACCAGGGATAGGCACCTTCGGTCCTGGAGGGCCCGGTGTCCTGCAGATTTTAGCTCCAATCCAAATCAAACACACCTGCCTGTAACTTTCTAGTGATCTTGAAGACATAGCCTGCGTTCCATTCGGAAGGGCTCATCCCTGTGCCCTTATCCCTTCAAATGGTTTACCCTCAGGAGTGAGAGCTTCGAAGGGTTGAAGGGTGTAGAGGACCAAATAACTCTTTCTTGAAGTGCCCTTCTGCGCCATCCTCCCGTGCCCACACAGAGGTGACGTCATCATGGAAAGAATCAGCGCAAAGGATCATGGGGGCCCAAAGTGACCATCAGTTGTACCCTTCGAAATCCTTCATTCCGAAGGGCCCTTTGAAGTGGCCAGTTTTGAGCACTTCGGTTTGGAATGACCCTTCAATAAGACCATGATTGTTTTCACTCCGAAGTGCCCTTCGGAGGGCGATATATCCCGTTTGGAACGCACCGATTGATTTGCTTCTTCAGGTGTGTTTGATTAGGGTTGGAGCTAAACTCTGCAGGACACTAGCCCTCCAGGAACGAAGTTGCCTGTCCCTGCCCTACACTGTATATATATATATATATATTATACATTTTAACAGTAAAAGACTAATAATGTGGTAAAAACGTGTTAATTGGTTAACTGTTTGTTCACTTAGTATAAATGGTTAAAATATATAATAAATCTATTTATATAAAATATAATGATCCCAGTAATAACCGCTAATAAAGAAATATTAGATTTATTAATAAATGAATCCTAAGTGCTCCAACATCTTCGAAGCCCCTGCTCCAACATCTGCTTTACTGACAGTGCGCTTCAACTTTAATTTGTTCTGCAAGCAGTTTTTCCACTTTAGCTCAAGTGCTCAAACTTATTTTGCGTACTGACATTTTTTTTCTTCTGAAGATTATGCTCTATAACATCCCTGCGGCAAAAGATCACAAGTTCTAAGTAACTATGCTTTTAATAATCCATTTCCTGCCCCCTGACGATTCAGTTGATTTCTGGAGTCTATCTTCCATGGCGTCGCTGCCGCTTCATTTCTCAGTGGCAGATGTCCTGTAAAATCTCTCAGGACGCTGTTGATAAACTCTTTCCTTTTGCTATCAGCATGCCGTCTCCTTCATTACCTGCCTATCTTCGCTTTGGTGCACGAATCATCTAATTTGTCATGCAGAGTGTCTGCAGACGTGCGTTATGGCACAAGCGGAACACGATGGGAACCGCAACAAACAGATGGTTTGACGATTTGAGATACCTGTTTGCCTCATAAACCAAAACCTGCTAAGAAAGTATGCACTTTTATAATACTGAATCATTTTTAGGCTTGGTTTCTGGTTTTCCTGCACAGACATGGCCTTGTGATACAACACATGTTCTGTGAATACATAATGTGCCGATGATCCGAGATAGAATTAAATATCATAAAATCGAGCTTAATGCATACTTGCTTATGTTTCCGGCCCTAGGCACACATGTGATATACAGTCCTATATGGCCACAGTACTTATTCAGAGCCTCATGGGGATAACCCTTCACCTCACCTCAGGCGTCTGGTTTCATATTCCGCATCCTCATAATGGATCAATAAACATCCAGATCATATTCAAACCTCCTTTATAGACTCCAAAGTGAACCAGGTCATAGTCAAACACATACCTGGACAGACCGTTAAGCTCTGAGGGGTTTGTGGAGTTCACCCGAGTCCATTAACAGACTGACACTTTAAGTGTGTCTCTGAAAGTTGATAATCAGCTGTGGGCCACATCAGCAACGCTATTGATTCAGCCAATGACAGCGACACCCAGCGTTAGCCAATACTGTCACAAACCTGGATTAAAATGCACTCGGTGTAATTTCATGGGTGGGTTCCCTTTCACCCCTCGGCTGTGAGTTTCTCAAATAATACAGATCAGTCTTACCATACATACTCATTAATCACTCAAGCATCTCCTGGTCAGCAGAGCTGTCCATTCAGATATATATAATAACTGTGCATCACTTTCATTATGTAGTTTGTTCTGACATTAGTAGCTGTAGTATATAGTTATGGCCCCTTCAAGGGGAATTTTTATTGCATTATCTAACAAAATCAAATACGGACAGTGATTTACAAAGAAACAAAGAATAATAAAACAAAATTATGCATAAATTATTCTAATATAGGCTAATAAATTACATAAAATATACAAAATACATAGGATGATTTTAATAACAATAAATAAAAATGTTGTTTTAATGCGAATAAAGAAGTGTGGAAATAATATAAAAGGACATTTAAATACGAATTTTGACATTAAAGAAAAAAGGTAAAACATTTAATAAAAATAATAAAACTTCTAAAATTCGTTATACAAAATATGATGCATAACGATATGACAGTAAAATCAACTTAAATAAATGCACTATGATAATAATGTCGCTGACAGTCTCTCTCCCTCTCTTTTAAGAAAGGATCGGCTCAGTGTCAGTGATGCTCAGACAGACAGTGGAGCGCGTGGATGGAGGCTTCGTCGCAGTGTTCCTAACGTGTCTGTGTACAGCTGAACCACCACAGGAAGACCGAAGACTTTATCTGATACGGATACGCGTGCCGTGCTGCATTAATTAAAGCGGGGGACATTAGTGATGCCAACATCCAGAGAGCATCCGTGCTGTCGTTACAAGCGCGCGTGGTGAAGTTGGATCGCGGATCTCTTATTATATCGAGCTTGAAACACAATCCGAGCACCCCGTTTTGACACCGCGGATGTGTCTGTGTTGTGTGGATGTGAAGACATCGAGCGATGCGTTTCTGTTGTCTCTGACACTATATGGGGATGTATGTCGGCTAAATAAATGCCATTAGTTTAGTGTTATAATCACGCTTGTTTCTATGTGCATTTAGCTGATTCGACTGGAGGAGAAGGAGAATGAATTGACGATACTCGCGTTTGCAACATCGGACTTATCCTGAGGACTTAAGAGGAATAAGAGATACTATAAGGCCAGTAACCATTTCTATTTTTGGAATAGAGTTCTTCAATCTGTTCTTTTATAGCAGATTTGACTAGCCAATTTGTGCTTCATGTGGAGATATTCAGAAATGTTGTTTAATATGACTGACTCAGTCTGAATACACTGTACATCGACGAACGACATAGAGCGAAAGAAACACACTTCCGAAACTTGCTAAAACGCTGGAAGACCGTCAAGAAGATGTTGCATGGATTGTTGTAACGCTTTCTAGTGTCTTCTAGTGTCATTAGGTCCATCGATGCACCTCCTCATAAAGATCAGCTGACCATCTAAGGGCGTGAAGTTTTTCCAACCTTCTAAATATCTGCTTCTACTTCAGTCAAAGAGCATCTAGACTTAAAGAACCATGGATATTAAAACCGAGTCCGAAGATAATCTGGACTGTGATCGTCCCGCGCCCATTGAAGTTTTCGCCAGCAGGTCTACGCTCCATGGCTTCTCACACATGTTCAGTTATGAACGCCAGTGCATCAAACGATGCATCTGGATCATGTTTTTCATGGGGTCGGTTTCGTTCTTGGTGCTTGTTTGTGTGGACCGCATCAAGTTCTACTTCCAGTACCCCCATGTCACCAGTCTGGACGAGGTCTCGGCACCAATGATGGCGTTTCCTGCCATTACCTTCTGCAATCTGAACTCTTTCCGCTTCAGCCGCGTGACGCGCAACGACCTGTACCACGCGGGTGAGCTGCTCGCGCTGTTAAACGGCAGGTGAGTTGTGTGCAAACTGCAAACCTGTAAAACACATTTTAAAGGATAGTGACAACTTTTATTAAAAACAGGACAAACGTGTTACTAGGCTAGAACTAGGCTACATTTTACTCAGAGTTGTATTTTGGCTCTTTTTTTTTCCTTTCTTATTTTTTCTTTCTTTGAAGAATTCAAAAAGAGCACTAAGCAACATCATTGGTTTTAATGAAAGGTGACTTTCAACAGAAATTCACGGACCACTTTTAATGGTTATCGCCATTTTGTTTGTTTTATGTGACGCTAAAACTGTGGGGCGTTAGAACTCCTTATAATAAATAATAATACTAATAATAAATTCAATTCAAGGAGCATGTAAACAATGTTTACTAATCGTAGTCTTTTACTTTCGTTTATTCTGACATGCTATTGGACCATGAACCTATATGTATACTTTTTTTTTGACAGCGTTTCCTTTTTTATTTATTTTTATTTTTGTTTGTTTTATAAAGACAAAGACACTGTATGTCTTGATTAAAATTGTTGGGAGATTTTAAAGGTTACATTTTTAATAATATATATACT
The DNA here is from genome assembly GCA_027564155.1 of Gymnocypris eckloni scoliostomus. NCBI lineage: Eukaryota > Metazoa > Chordata > Actinopteri > Cypriniformes > Cyprinidae > Gymnocypris > Gymnocypris eckloni. The sequence goes on along the minus strand of CM050418.1, from coordinate 6,773,121 downwards.
CTGAATTATTATACACACTTTACCATTACACAAAATTTAGGGAAGCAAATATTTTATATTTGTGAATTAGAATTTTGGCTCTATTAATTGTTATTAAGATTAAGTAATGATTACATAAAGAACTTGTAAGAAACTATCTTGTTTTTATTTCCTCTTGTTTGCATTTGTGCCGTTCCATATTTGAGCTGTTTTTCTTAGTTAATTCATGAGGTTGATGGCATTGTGAAAGATTCATTCGTTTAAAGCTTATATTTTGAATATTACACAATTTAACATTCCACATATGGTTTTGAAAAGCGGTCTCCTAGTAAACACATGAGAACAGAAATGATCGTTGGTTGTTGACAGAGGTAAATGACATGTTTTATCTCCAGGTTTATGTCCGTATGATTCTCTAAAGTCTGACTGCTGTTTGTCAGAATTTGGCTGTCATCAGACACTCTTTGTAATTCAATCCGAATCTGTATTTTAGCTATGATGGGAGTGGAAAACGTAAGCTGTAAACATTCTGCCTCGTTGGAAATGAGAGGAGAGTTAGAGCGTTGACTTGCCTGTCTGTAAATGAAAAATGATTTCATCCCCTCAGGTGCTGAAAGCCCCGGTGAGGGCTGAAGTGAATCATCATTGATTCGATGTAACTGATAACACCATGAAACCTAGTCTTCAGTATGATGGTGTGCTGGTTTCCAAACAGACTTTTATCTAGCTAAACCTCTAAATTGAGCTTCTAACATAGTTAAACCAGATGTAGTTGGTCCACCAGCTAGACCATCACCAAAACAGTATTTAAATTACTGCCACCGGGCAGTCGTGGCTCTAATGGGTAGAGCATCGGACTTGTAACCCGAGGTTGTGGGTTCGAATCTCGGCTCCGGCAGGAATTGTCCACGACTGAGGTGAGTGCTCCCCGAGTGCCGCAGTGTCGGCTGTCCACTGCTCCAGGTGTGTGTGTACTTGGATGGGTTAAATGCAGAGAACACATTTCACTGCTGGTTATACTCTGTATAATTGTGTATGTGACAAATAAAGCTCACCTGAGCTTAATAATTAATTAATTAAATTAACAGTTCACCTCAAAATTAAGCTTGGGTCATCATTTAGCATCCTCGTGTAGTTTGTAACCTATTTGTGACTGATTTTCTAATATGAAACATAAAATACGATATTTTGAAGAATATCAGTGAAAGTCAGTAGGGTACAAAAACGGCACTGGATCATACTGACTTTTCATGTTTGGGGGAAAAATCATAGAAATAAATCAGCCTGGACCAGACACGGAAATTGATGTTTCAAAATGGCTTTTATGTAAATGCAGATCCTAATTATGTACATCTGTTTGCTCAGATTTCACTTTAATATACAATGTTTAAATGTGTTTACCACTTTAATGCACAGCCGGACTGCATAATGGAAGAAATCCCTTCTCTTCTCTATTTAAAACAAGTTGTTTGCTTCCAGAATAACCACATTGCGTGGAACCCCGCTCTGTTTACTTTAAATCTCTTGGAAGACGTTTGAGACTTCCCAAATGGTTCATTCTCAGAGTTAATGCACAATAATGGTGCATTTGTTGTGTCGTGACGTTTAATCAAGCCGCGTCACCTCTCCCGTAATCTGAGAATCCTGTTTAAGGAAAACCAACATTTATTTTGTTCTGCGCTGAGAGAGCAATGACGAAGATGCTCTGTGGTTTGTTATACCATCTTTGGAAAATTAAAGTGCTTATGGCCCATAATCCAATTGCGCCTTTCCCAACCCCACTTACCGAGCTTCACGCTGATTACTTTAGGGAGTTCTGGCAGGGCAATATTAAAACTCTGCACACACATACACACACAGAGAAACCTCTGAGGGAGTAGAGACAGAAGCATCCTAACTCAGTTGGTGGAGTTCCTGGCGTCATCAAACGTGAGTCTGAATGAAGTTAAAGACTCATAAGAGCAGGAGAAGGTGCAGGGGCCTTGAAGAACCATGTGACAAAGGCAAGGCACTGCAGACAAAACTATTGTTTTTTCAGCAGTCAATTTTGAGATTTTCTTCTAAAATTCCAATCATTTTTAAAGACTATCCATTTGCATCTGTAGATATCAATTACTATACATATTTTAAAAGCTTTTTCTCAAAAAACTTAAGCAGCACTTACACCAAACTTTACGGTTTTATTACTGGCTTTATTCTGAAGGTTTTTAAAGAGGGATTTGAAACAACATGAGGGTGAGTAAATGATGACTATTTTTTATTTTTGGGTGAAAACCTGATCTCATGATGAAAATGTACCAGTGGGAACTTTTTTGCAAGATGCTAAATACGTACCAATAAGTGCATATCATTTCAGTTTCCAACATAAATGAACACTAGAGGTGATAAAACAGCAGGCACTTATAATTGTTTTCCTACATGGTTATGATTACAGCTTCATTGTTTTGCTTTCCGGACGTAACAAGCTTACTCCGTAACTTAGCCGGCACGGAATTGGACTTAGGATGCGAGATCCTTGGGTACAAATCCCATGAAAACGTGACTCACGATGAAAGATCGAAAACTAAGATCATAAAACAAACTAAAACCGCACGCTTGCACAGTATTTGTTCATACTATCGGGTAGGTTTATGTGTAGTGCAGATGGTACGTTATTTTAAAACGTCATGGAGCATCAGCGTTGTTGCGCCACTCGATGGACATTTCAAGTCAGAACTGCGGTGACACATACAAAACCAACGTCACATAAAATATACCATATGTACGTTCATCTGTAACCAAACACTATTTAAGCACCGCTCAGTGGACATTTCACATCGAATGTGTCAAGAAACATACATGGTGCTATGTATTTCACGTCTTGGGAAAAAGATCCCAGAGGTACGTTTTCGTCATGAGATCAGGTTGGTGAAAACTGCAAGATCTGGTGAACAACTGCTGATGAAGGATAATTCACTCCAAAATAAACAGTCTGGCATCATTTATTCAACCCATGTTGATATAAACCTCTATGACTTCCTTGCTTCGAATGTTCAGTCTGCTCTTTTTCCATAAAATAAAAAGTTTTGACCTGTTGACTTGTTTGACCTCCCTTCTGCTGTAAAACACGAAATGATGTATTTTGAGAGAAACAAAATGACATTGAAATTACACTGAAAGTCAATGGGGTCCAAAAACAACATTGACTTAAACTGTATGGGCCAAAAACACTAGCATCAATTCAACCTGGATTTGCATGGACAAAAGGGATTTATTTTTCCCCAAGCTTCATAAATATCATAAAAAGCACCATGAAAGTTTCATAAAATATTGTAAAAGTATGATATCTTTGAACAGACTGAAATTATTGTGAAACAATATTTGCTCATTCTCTCAAATGTTCACTTTTGCATTTCAATGTGTTGCATCAGTGACAAAATTGAGCAATGTGCTGAATCATTAATTATCAGAGGATAATGACATATATTTGGGTCCATTGCTAATTGTACAGCTTGAAATACAGTGCAGAAGTTGTATGGACTACTGGATCGATGCTTTTATTTTGCTTTTTTGAAGGTTCCCGCTGAATTTAAGATAAACATCTTTTGTGTTCAAATCTCACTTTTAAATTTTAAATTTTCATGTGTACGAATATCAATAATCCTCCATTGTCCCATAATGTTCAAATAACAGTATAGTGAAGCATGAACTCTTTAATTAGTTGACTGAAAAATAAAGAAATAATCTCTGTGGATCACTTCAAGACCATCTAATCAAGCAGTATCTAAAGGCTAAGCTATCAGTGTTGACGAAAATAGTCTTGCTTTGAACTCACTTTGTCACCCCACTTTGTAAATAATCATATTCTCAGTCTAACAGAGAGAAACAGCGCTCCACTCACGCTCACAGGTAGGCCTCGCTCGCACAAGCGCTAAGAGAACTGCTCCCAGCAGGCATTTAATAAGAGAGCTGTAACAGGCCGCCAGTCGAAATTCAATATTCTCTAAAGGGGAATAAATCACGTGCCAGATCTCGATGTGGGCTTACTTGGAGTCGGAAACTATCCACCCGTCGAAGGTGAGATGGTGAAGCCGGTGGTCTTAAATTGAGTTAACCTTGCGCTGTGGTCAGTCTTACAGAGCTGTTGTTCTTCTCTGTGGCTATTATTAGCGAGATATAAAAGGTGAGGCTAGCAGGTTCTCCGGTAAGCAGTGGTCACTCCCACGCTCGCCGGATGGGCAAAGAAAGGATATTGCCACAAATAATAATGACATGAACCTTAACCGAAGCAGACCACCTGTTATCACATAAATCCTCCTGGTTTAGTGAGGTGCTAACAGAGTTTCTGGGAGTAGTTGTGAAGAAATCCTCACAGGATCATGTCTGTGGAACAGTTGGAGCTTTTTCAATTTGGTTTTGGCCGTTTGCCACTTTTTCCGAGAGCAGAGAGAGAACGAGAAACTATTGTAAGCTGGAAACAAACTTGTCAGGGTTTTGGCTTTTACTTCATGACAAAATCAAAATGAACTTATTGTGAGTGTTTTATCTGTTATAAAAAAAAAATTATCTCATTCGTATTCGTTCATTACAATTAAACAGAAATAGCCTTAAGTCAAAGACTAAAGTCAAAATAGCATGATCAAAATAGTCCAAATATACTATTTACTTGGTTTTATTCTCATATTTTAAAGAAAAAAACACATTATTTCAAAAATGACCCTTTTCTTGTTTAAATTAATAGATGTTTCTGGTCTTATGGTAAATGTACAATCTCTTATTTTTCTTCTTCTTTATCTTTTTCTTTATATTTTTTGATATTTTTTTTGTATTATTATTATAGTCAAAATCGAATATCTACTTTAATAATACATATTTCTAGTCGTATTGTGAATGTTTCATCTCTTATTTAAAAAAAAAGAAAAATTAAACGTTAAAGAAAAAGTTCTTACTAAACAAGGGATTAGACTAAAAAGTAACAAACAGAAATAAATAAATACATAATAAATATTATTTTAAATGTTAGTTTGAAGAAAAAAAAAGTTCAAAGTTAAACTGAAATATCAAGATATATGTCAAAATAGAATTATTAATATTGGAAAAATGGGCTATTTACTATTTAAAATATTTGTTCCAGGTCCTATTGTGGAATGTTTCATCTGTTATTTTAATGGGAAACAAGTTTTTTAATTGTTACTTTAAAGAAAAAATAAATGCTTGTCTTCGTAATCTGTCATCAAAATTCAACCGCAATATCAAGATGTGAAGTGGTATTAGTATAATTATAGTCAACATCACAATTGACTATTTACTTGGTTAATATTTGTTTCTGGTCTTAAAACAATAAGTATTTAATCCGCTATTTTAAATAAAAAAAGTTTATCTTTGTAATGTCTTAATCAAAATTAAATGACTTTCCTTTTTAGATGATGTCATGAAGGACTCTTATTTATGAATAATATCAAGCCTAGCCCCTTTTCGTTTTGTTAAACTGTATGAAACAAAGTTTCATGTTGATTTGAAATATGGCTGTCAGATTTGAATTAAAATGATTCAGTCTGAAGGAGAAGATTAACAAACCACTTATAAAATCCCAGCTAATGAGATCTACTTCAAGCTCGACGAATTCCACTGCTAATTGACGTCATTTTTCTGACTTGTGATAATTAATAGCAAGAGGCCTCAAACAGGAAGTTCTCCTGTCATGTGACGCCCCTCACTACAACACACACAACTGATATTCTCATAGCGTCATGCTAGTACACGTGAAACTGTGATGCTATGATGAGAAGAAGAAAAGACCAGGTAAACATCTGAATGGGTTTTTTAATGTGATGTTAGTTTTTATAGAGATAAATGTAAGAAATCGAGGCAATAATAGAGCTATGTTGAATCAGATGGTAATATTAGTGTTGTACTTCAAGACGTTCCAGTCTGTATGTGTTTAATTCAGGCTCTGCATGAGCATGTTTGTTGTAGAGATTAGCCAGTTTAATCGACACTGAAGATGAGACGATATGTCAACTACCTCAGATTATCATACTCCACATCAGTTTAGCACTGCGGAAATATCACATTTATAAACCGATCACACAATTGAGCTTTTTTAAGGATTCTCAGGTGTGTGTATATATATATATATATATATGCAGTGCTGCTTGAAAGTTTGTGAACCCCTTGCATTGAAAATATGAGTAATTTTAACAAAATAATAGAGACCATTCAAAATGCATGCCATTTTTTATTTAGTACAGTTCTGAGTAAGATATTTTACATAAAATATGTTTACATTTAGTCCACAAGACAAAAAATAGCTGAAATGTTTTAAATAACCCCATTCAATAGTTTGGGAACCCTTGGTTCTTAATACCGTGTGTGGTTACCTGGATGATCCACGCCTGTTTTGTGATGGTTGTTCATGAGTCCCTTGTTTGTTCTGAACAGTTAAGCTGATCACTCCATGTCCTGCAGATTCTTCAGTTTTCTGGCATCTTTTGCAGATTTGAACCCTTTCCAGCAGTGACTGTATGATTTTGAGATCCATCTTTTCACACTGAGGACAATTTAGTGACTGGTTTCATGACTCAAATACGGCTATTAAAAAAAGGTTCAAACATTCACTGATGCTCCAGAAGGAAATATGATGCATTAAGAGCCGGGGTGAAAACTTTTTGAATTTGAAGATAAAGGTAAAAAAGTATTTAATTTGTCTTCCGGGAAACATGCAAGTACCTTCTGTTGCTTCCGAAGGGCAGTACTAAATGAAAAATATATATTTCTACAAAATTAGAAAAATTTGAATTTTTCTAAAAACACTGAAAAACACCTTCATCCTGTTCAAAAGTTTTCATCCCCCCTGACTCTTAATGCATCATATTTCCTTCTGGAGCATCAGTGAATGTTTGAAACTTGTTTAATAGTTTGTGTTTGGCATCGTGAAGCACCTTTATATTTAAGAGTGTAAACATCTTTTATGTAAAATATCTTACTCAGGACAGCACTAAATAAAAAATAACATGCATTTTGTATGATCTCTATAATTGTGTTAAAATTTCTCACATTTTCACAGATTCTGCAAAGGGTTCACAAACTTTCAAGCAGCATTGTATATAGTGTGAATATATGGGGAGGTCTGTGAGTAGGGCAGGCTTACAAAGGGAGCCCGTCGAGTGCTCTTGTCGTGGTCAGTGTGGACTCAGAACTTTCCTGAACTGACAGCGGCGCAGACTAAGAGGATAATGGGCTGGCAGTGAGACCGGGACAGCGCTCTCTGTGTGTGCTGTCATGACTGCGTTTTACTGTCTCTCTCGAGGCGTCTGTCCTTCTGTCTCACCACCTCCATTAATCTTTTACTTTGTGCTACAGCAGCGAGAGGAAACCTGCCTGACAGCTCGTCTGTGTGGCGAGAGGTTCGAGGAAAGAGCAACAGAAGGACGCGGATGGTCTGACGGAAATGAAACCAGCTCCTTCAAACAGACGTATTCACACCTGTTTGCTCTCCAAAACACACATATGATGCTTCTTACATGTTTCTGAGACTAAAAATAAAAAAGTTTAGCTAATTGTATAATACTATACAATATATATTAAATATTATAAAAATATGACTTTTTCCAATCTTGTAAGTAATATTGCATGTCAGTAACCTGAAAGAGCGATTTTCAGGACGAGATTTGTATCTCATCATATCAAACCCCAGGTCTATCTTCATATCAGCCAGTGGATTTTAGTGTGACGCTGCGGTCATGCCGCTAAGGAAGCCTGACAAGCTGTCTTAATTTACATTTACATTTATGCATTTAGCAGATGCTTTTATCCAAAGCAACTTACAATTGCATTCAGGTTATACATTTTCATTAGTATATGTGTTCCCTGGGAATCGAACCCACAACCTTTTGCGCTGCTGACGCAATGCTCTACCACTGAGCCACAGGAACACTAATTGTGAGGTTAATTACTGAAAGTCATGGCTGAGGTGTAGTAAAGCTAATAATAGGCTAATAATGAACCCCAAACTACGATCGTTTTAAAGAAAGGGGAAATCTAAAAACCGTTTATTTATTAGTTTTACAATGCGAGTAAAACATATTTCCCTTTTTCATATTGTTAATAAAAGTTCAAAGTTTAATATAGGCCTATGGGAATTTGTCATTGTAGGCTATAGCCTTTATTATTATTAATAATAACAATAATGAGCCAAATTAACCATTCGTTTGAAGTAAGGGGGAAATCTCAAAACCTTTTATTTATTTGTTACAACTGCGTATGTCTTATTCAGTCAGTTAATACAAGTTTTATGTTTAATATAAGCTACTTGTACTGATGTTGTGTGTGGGATTTCTTTCTTTCTTTAAGAGTAGTACTGAATCAATCTTAAGCATTAATTGTGTTCAGAGAACAGGACATATCTATCGTTAAAGATCAGAATAAGCGCTGCAGATGTGAGAATGTGAGACCGGTTGCTGCTGAGTTAACAGACGCTCTCGATCTTTCTCTGCTGTATTTTTGAAATCGCTGTAGAAATGGTCGTTAATTCTTGATTTGTGCACGGTGCAGGTTATAATATGATCAAAACGTCATGGCAACAAACGACTTCCTAAGTCAGTTGAAACATCTTTCACAATCAATTTGATTCAAGTTCATTCATGTTCTACTGTTGCTTATTGTCATTGTAGGCATAGGCTTATTTTTTTCTATTAATTTTAATGAATATACAAAGTAATAAAATTAGTTCAATTTATTTTCTGTTACAAAATTTTCATTTATTTATTTTTTCACACCGCACCCCCTACTTCCCACGGTAATGCAGATAGCTATCACTCTGTGGTGTATTGAAAACGCTTTAGAATGAGCACTCGCTGTTCACTTTCGATTTTACGTACTCTGTTTAAAGGAAGTATATTTTACAAGATAATATATTTGTCAATAAGCTCAGGTCCGTTGAGCAGCAAATGTAAACTTTTAAACTGCTGCTGTGTGTTTATTTTCCCCGTGGGTTAAAGGTTTGACATATTGCATTAATTGTATTTAACTGAAATGCTTGTATTGAAACATTTAGCATTCTACCTATGAGAAAACTGTGCTAGATGTTAAGTTTTGTTATTTGGGATATGGCCGTTATGCTACTTAGGGCTGTTTTTGACTGGTATGGGCTAGTTTTGTCATGCAGACAACCCTGGCTGTAGCAGACACTTTCAGTTTAGTTTAGCATACTTTTTTCTAGTTGAACTAAATGCACCAAATCATGGGATGCCAGGATCCACACTATGTTTTTTTTTTTGACCACCCACCCACTCCCGCCCGCAGTAAAGATAAAATCGAGCCAGGGGATCACAATCCCAATGCGGCCCTCTACTGTGAAGTAACATATCGGTGTATAGTTACTTCTTATGACATTTGTAGTGCTCTTTGATTTAAACATCATACTTGTTACCATTTAACGATTTGATCTTATTAAGTTATTAGGTGATTTTAGTGCTATCGGTTACTTAAAGAATGATATAATATTATCAAGATTTAAAATTAGTTTGTAATGAATATTTAGCTATTTATATATTCATTTGATGAATGTCTTTATATTTGCATAATTTTAATTATTGATGCATACATATTCATTGTCAAGCACTAAAGTACTTAACCCACAATGACATGAAATCATTAAACAGCCTACTTTAGCTGCTTACTTAAAAAAAGATCCTTGTATATTTGTTAACTTTAGGATATGTTGCATTAGAGGGCAAACTTGCATGTTATTTGTGACTCGCATCACGTTCTGTAAGTTTTTAAGAAAAAATCTGTCAGCAGTTTTGACTTGTTCATTTTTTTTTCTTTAATCGTGACAGTTGAGGGTAGTCAGGAAATCATGGGTGTATGCTCATTGTCCATGATGGCTTTACCACGGTAATAAAATTGAGCTTTTTTTCCCCAAAGCGATTGTCTTTCAATGTGCTAGACTCAACATCCTTTCCTGATTGAAATGTCTTATCTTATCAGGTATGAGATCCGGGATACACACTTGGTAGAGGAGAGCGTTATGATGACCCTGAAGGATAAGGCGGACTTCTCCAACTTCAAGCCCCGTCCCTTCAACATGCGCGAGTTTTACGATCGAACGGGCCATGACATTAAGGAAATGCTGCTGTCCTGCTACTTCAGAGGAAGCGAATGCAGCCCCGAAGACTTCTCAGTGGTGAGCATGAATGCAAACTTTGTTTCAGGTGCAGAAGGACTGAATCTGATTGGTGGAGACTGGAATGACAGGGCAATTGGATTTACGTGTTTTCTAGATACTGTATATTTTTCAAAAGGTCTTCAAATGTAATTTATAGGTGCACCATTGACTTGTCACGCTGTCAACGTTCCTGTGCGAGGTGGACTTGTCATCTTTAGGTCATGTGTTGAGTTCGTACAGTTTTACTGAAGCGAGCATTGCTGCCTAGTGAGATAGTAAGAGATTATTTTTACCCATGGGGTCGTATCGATCTGATCCTCTGATAATACCGTGAAGAGGCCTCACTTAAAAGAGTCCTTTATTCCCCTGGTGATCCACGGATAAGGATTCTGGAATGGGTTTATTCGTCATCTTGCTATATCTGATTGATGGCATCTGTTGAAGGAAAGGTGTTTTTCCATATAGATGATGTATTACCTTTTTTTTAAAGCACAAATGTTTGTTTGCAAATATGTACAGTTGGTTATATTTTGAGTGTATTTGGCAAAATTGCTGTAACTTTTGATTGACACTAAGCTTAATGGAACTTATATAATTATTTATTTTAATGAATGCTTAATCATTGAGATTGCTAGTTTAATTTAAGATTTTTAGACATTATCGTCCTGGTTAACGTGAATGACTGGAAAAGCTTTTTAAGGTGTGCTGTCTCTATAGATCAGTTTAAAGAGCTGTATGAGAGGACCGTATTGATTACTGATAAGAGTTGATTAATTAGTGTTACTCTTACAAGAGATGAACACTGACATTTTTAAGTGCTGCAGAAGATCTGAACGATATTACGATTGATTTAAAACTTCTTCCAGTGCAAGTCTGAGTTTGTGTTTGATTTATTTTGTCTCTCGATATCTGAAATTTGCCAACTGAGCTTTTAACATTCATTCATAATTTAATGCTTTGAGAAACTTATTTTCATTCCTAGCAAAAATCTCACCTTTTATGCTCTATAGAAATTTTGGTGGATTTTTCCTCATAGATACATCCTTTGAAGTAAAATAACTGCTTTTTCCAATGTATTTAAATATTTTATCTGATTAAAAATACTTCCTTTTAAAGTGCTCTTTTTAATGGTGTGCACTGTCTGAAAACATTGAGGTCATTATAGGAACCTAAACCTAATTTGCTGACCTCATGCTCTTGGATAATCAGCTGATTGTCATGCATATAAACCCCAGTTATAAAAAGCATATGCTGAGATGTAAGCAAGCATCCGTGCCATTTCCTTCAGTGTCCTGGTGGACCCATAAGCCCCAGCTGCTGTGAGATCCCTGCGGTGGAGTGCACACGTGTACGAGGGGAGTTGTGCTGATGTGAGTGTGTGTTTGTGCTGATGTTGAACAGCTCAGCAGAGAGCAATAACACTGTATGATGAGACACACATGAGCAATGAAGCATCTAAACTACCTTTATATGACACGTGTGTGAGGCTTGCTGTGTCTATCTATCATTCTCTTTGTCTTTCATTTGCTCTGTCGTTCTATATTTCTATATTTTTATTCTTTAGATCAGTAATTTGTTCTAGCTCTTTCTACCATCCGCTCTTCATTCTAGTTAATTTTAGCATTGGCTGTTTGTTCTAGCTCTCATTTTGGTTATTAGCTGCTCGTTCTAGTTCACTAGCGCTCATTCTGGCAATCAGCTGTTCATTCTAGTTCATTCTAGCATTGGCTGAAAGATCTAGCGCTCATTCTGGCAATCAGCTGTTCATTCTAGTTCATTCTAGCATTGTCTGTTCGTTTTAGCTCTCATTCTGGTCATCAGCTGTTCATTCTAGTTCATTCTAGCATTGGATATTCATTCTAGTTCTCATTCTGGCTCATTCTCATCAGCTGTTCGTTATAGTAGGGCTGTGAAGGAATTTCCCTTGCTGTAATTTTGAGTGGCTCAATAGCGCGGTATGCGTTAGTACCGCATATATATATATATTAGTGCTGTCAAAGTTAATTCCTTTTAACGGCACTCATTTTATTAACGCAGCGCATATTTTCAGTTTGACCCGTGGCCCAACCCGTAGTTGGAGAAATGGAGATGCACAGTGTTGCCTACTTAGCAACATTGCAGACCCCTTTAGCGATATATATAGGCTAACAATAGACTAACAATATTATTCATTGGTTGTTTTATATATATATATATATATTAGTGGTGGGCATAGATTAATTTTTTTAATCTAGATTAATCTCACTGTAATCTTGGAATTAATCTAGATTAAAATGGCTCATTTTAATTCTGCCGAAGGCATTCAGAATATGTGTGCTACCCAAATAATGACTAAAAGTAAGTCTTTGAGAACAGGTGAGCGTTTGGATGTCCTGCCCGAGTGTATTACCACACAGACCAGCCGTTAACAATCTGTCCATCACGGATTGCGTCATTCACTTAACCAGCCACACCAAAGCAAACAGGAGGAGAGCATAAAGAGACAGGGCAACTAGAATTGAGTTCAGAATTAAAATATACAGTTTATAGTTTATTTATATAAAAGGTATATTTGTGTGTAAAGTTGGGTATCATTACTATTCCCGGTCCCGCCCACTCCCGATTAAATATTTTCGTCTTTTTGTTTCCCATCCCGCAGGATTCAAAAATGCCAGCCTCTAGTTCAAGACTCGTTCTCGCCCCTACAGTGCAATTCGGCTAGGTATACATCCGCTAAAATATCAGGGTGAAAGTCATCATAGCTTGCGTAGTATAGACCCAGCTCCCAACCCAACTTTGAGAATAGATTAACGGCGATATTTTTTATCGCCGATAAGAATCTCACGTTAACGCAGCGTTAACGCCGATAACGGCCACCACTAATATATATATATATATATATATAACAGTTAGTTCTGATCCTCGAATCTGACTGACTATACTTTTTCTGTTGATATTTTACCTTACTTTATCGCCTGTTCGTTCTAGTTCTCATTCTAGCTATCAGCTGTTCATTATAGTTAATTCTAACATTGGCTGTTCGTTCTAGCTCTCTTTCTAGCTATCAGTCATTTTAGCTATTGATTGTTCATTTTTGCTCTCATTCGAGCTGTTTTCGTTGTAGCTCTTGGTCTATTTAGCTATTGTTCATTCTAGTTCTCATTTTATCTATCGATTGTTTGTTCTAGCTAATTGTTGTTTGTTCTGGATCTCATTCTAGTTATCTACTGTTTGTTTTATCTTTTTTGGCATTGTTTTTCTGTCTATTGGTCTATTGGTTGGTTGGTCGGTCGGTCATTATCAATGGATAGAAAGCTGTCATTTTAGTTTGTTCTTTCTTTCCATGTTTTTGTTGTTCTTTAGATCAGTTGTGTGTTCTAGATATTAGTTGGTTGTGCTAGGTATTGGTCATTCATTTTAGCTAGTGTTCTAGCTATCTGTCTTTTAGTGTTGTTCTTTCTAGTGCTGTCCATCGATTGTTGGCGGTTGTTTTATCTAGCACTCATTGTAGCTATCAGTCGTTCATTCTAGCTATTTGTTCTATCTGTCATTCTAGTTATCTGCTCTTTGATCATCTTTCTTTCTATGTTTTTCTAGCGTTGTCTGTTTTTCTATGTATTGGTCATTTGTTCTAGCTATTGACAATTTGTTTTAGCTCTCATTCTAGCTATCATTCGTTCTAACCATCGTTAATTCATTCTAGTAGTCATTTTGGCTTTCATTTAGCTCTCATTCTAGCTATCATTCGTTCTAACCATCGTTAATTTGTTCTAGTTGTCATTTTGGCTTTCATTTAGCTCTCATTCTAGCTATCATTCGTTCTAACCATCGTTAATTCGTTCTAGTAATCATTTTGGCTTTCATTTAGCTCTCATTCTAGCTATCATTCGTTCTAACCATCGTTAATTCGTTCTAGTAATCATTTTGGCTTTCATTTAGCTCTCATTCTAGCGATCATTCGTTCTAACCATCGTTAATTTGTTCTAGTAATCATTTTGGCTTTCATTTAGCTCTCATTCAAGCTATCATTCGTTCTAACCATCGTTAATTCGTTCTAGTAGTCATTTTGGCTTTCATTTAGCTCTCATTCAAGCTATCATTCGTTCTAACCATCGTTAATTTGTTCTAGTAGTCATTTTGGCTTTCATTTAGCTCTCATTCAAGCTATCATTCATTCTAACCATCGTTAATTTGTTCTAGTAGTCATGTTGGCTTTCATTTAGCTCTCATTCAAGCTATCATTCGTTCTAACCATCGTTAATTTGTTCTAGTAATCATTTTGGCTTTCATTTAGCTCTCATTCTAGCTATCATTCGTTCTAACCATCGTTAATTTGTTCTAGTAATCATTTTGGCTTTCATTTAGCTCTCATTCTAGCGATCATTCGTTCTAACCATCATTAATTTGTTCTAGTAATCATTTTGGCTTTCATTTAGCTCTCATTCTAGCGATCATTCGTTCTAACCATCGTTCATTTGTTCTAGTAATCATTTTGGCTTTCATTTAGCTCTCATTCTAGCTATCATTTGTTCTAACCATCGTTAATTTGTTCTAGTAATCATTTTGGCTTTCATTTAGCTCTCATTCTAGCGATCATTCGTTCTAACCATCATTAATTTGTTCTAGTAATCATTTTGGCTTTCATTTAGCTCTCATTCTAGCGATCATTCGTTCTAACCATCGCTCATTTGTTCTAGTAGTCATTTTGGCTTTCATTTAGCTCTCATTCTAGCTATCATTCGTTCTAACCATCGTTAATTTGTTCTAGTAGTCATGTTGGCTTTCATTTAGCTCTCATTCTAGCTATCATTCGTTCTAACCATCGTTCATTTGTTCTAGTAGTCATTTTGGCTTTCATTTAGCTATCATTCGTTCTAACCATCGTTAATTTGTTCTAGTAGTCATGTTGGCTTTCATTTAGCTCTCATTCTAGCTATCATTCGTTCTAACCATCGTTAATTTGTTCTAGCAGTCATTTTGGCTTTCATTTAGCTCTCATTCTAGCTATCATTCGTTCTAACCATCGTTAATTCGTTCTAGTAGTCATTTTTGGCTTTCATTTAGCTCTCATTCAAGCTATCATTCGTTCTAACCATCGTTAATTCGTTCTAGTAGTCATTTTGGCTTTCATTTAGCTCTCATTCTAGCTATCATTCGTTCTAACCATCGTTAATTCGTTCTAGTAGTCATTTTGGCTTTCATTTAGCTCTCATTCAAGCTATCATTCGTTCTAACCATCGTTAATTTGTTCTAGTAGTCATTTTGGCTTTCATTTAGCTCTCATTCAAGCTATCATTCGTTCTAACCATCGTTAATTTGTTCTAGTAGTCATGTTGGCTTTCATTTAGCTCTCATTCAAGCTATCATTCGTTCTAACCATCGTTAATTTGTTCTAGTAATCATTTTGGCTTTCATTTAGCTCTCATTCTAGCGATCATTCGTTCTAACCATCGTTCATTTGTTCTAGTAATCATTTTGGCTTTCATTTAGCTCTCATTCTAGCTATCATTCGTTCTAACCATCGTTAATTTGTTCTAGTAATCATTTTGGCTTTCATTTAGCTCTCATTCTAGCGATCATTCGTTCTAACCATCGTTAATTTGTTCTAGTAATCATTTTGGCTTTCATTTAGCTCTCATTCTAGCGATCATTCGTTCTAACCATCATTAATTTGTTCTAGTAATCATTTTGGCTTTCATTTAGCTCTCATTCTAGCGATCATTCGTTCTAACCATCGTTCATTTGTTCTAGTAGTCATTTTGGCTTTCATTTAGCTCTCATTCTAGCTATCATTCGTTCTAACCATCGTTAATTTGTTCTAGTAGTCATGTTGGCTTTCATTTAGCTCTCATTCTAGCTATCATTCGTTCTAACCATCGTTCATTTGTTCTAGTAGTCATTTTGGCTTTCATTTAGCTCTCATTCGTTCTAACCATCGTTAATTTGTTCTAGTAATCATTTTGGCTTTCATTTAGCTATCATTCGTTCTAACCATCGTTAATTTGTTCTAGTAGTCATGTTGGCTTTCATTTAGCTCTCATTCTAGCTATCATTCGTTCTAACCATCGTTAATTTGTTCTAGCAGTCATTTTGGCTTTCATTTAGCTCTCATTCTAGCTATCATTCGTTCTAACCATCGTTAATTTGTTCTAGTAGTCATGTTGGCTTTCATTTAGCTCTCATTCTAGCTATCATTCGTTCTAACCATCGTTAATTTGTTCTAGCAGTCATTTTGGCTTTCATTTAGCTCTCATTCTAGCTATCATTCGTTCTAACCATCGTTAATTTGTTCTAGTAATCATTTTGGCTTTCATTTAGCTCTCATTCTAGCTATCATTCGTTCTAACCATCATTAATTTGTTCTAGTAATCATTTTGGCTTTCATTTAGCTCTCATTCTAGCGATCATTCGTTCTAACCATCGTTAATTCGTTCTAGTAATCATTTTGGCTTTCATTTAGCTCTCATTCTAGCGATCATTCGTTCTAACCATCGTTCATTTGTTCTAGTAATCATTTTGGCTTTCATTTAGCTCTCATTCTAGCTATCATTCGTTCTAACCATCGTTAATTTGTTCTAGTAATCATTTTGGCTTTCATTTAGCTCTCATTCTAGCGATCATTCGTTCTAACCATCGTTAATTTGTTCTAGTAATCATTTTGGCTTTCATTTAGCTCTCATTCTAGCGATCATTCGTTCTAACCATCATTAATTTGTTCTAGTAATCATTTTGGCTTTCATTTAGCTCTCATTCTAGCGATCATTCGTTCTAACCATCTCATTTGTTCTAGTAGTCATTTTGGCTTTCATTTAGCTCTCATTCTAGCTATCATTCGTTCTAACCATCGTTAATTTGTTCTAGTAGTCATGTTGGCTTTCATTTAGCTCTCATTCTAGCTATCATTCGTTCTAACCATCGTTCATTTGTTCTAGTAGTCATTTTGGCTTTCATTTAGCTCTCATTCGTTCTAACCATCGTTAATTTGTTCTAGTAATCATTTTGGCTTTCATTTAGCTATCATTCGTTCTAACCATCGTTAATTTGTTCTAGTAGTCATGTTGGCTTTCATTTAGCTCTCATTCTAGCTATCATTCGTTCTAACCATCGTTAATTTGTTCTAGCAGTCATTTTGGCTTTCATTTAGCTCTCATTCTAGCTATCATTCGTTCTAACCATCGTTAATTTGTTCTAGTAGTCATGTTGGCTTTCATTTAGCTCTCATTCTAGCTATCATTCGTTCTAACCATCGTTAATTTGTTCTAGCAGTCATTTTGGCTTTCATTTAGCTCTCATTCTAGCTATCATTCGTTCTAACCATCGTTAATTTGTTCTAGTAATCATTTTGGCTTTCATTTAGCTCTCATTCTAGCTATCATTCGTTCTAACCATCATTAATTTGTTCTAGTAATCATTTTGGCTTTCATTTAGCTCTCATTCTAGCTATCATTCGTTCTAACCATCGTTAATTCGTTCTAGTAATCATTTTGGCTTTCATTTAGCTCTCATTCTAGCTATCATTCGTTCTAACCATCATTAATTTGTTCTAGTAATCATTTTGGCTTTCATTTAGCTCTCATTCAAGCTATCATTCGTTCTAACCATCGTTAATTCGTTCTAGTAGTCATTTTGGCTTTCATTTAGCTCTCATTCAAGCTATCATTCGTTCTAACCATCGTTAATTTGTTCTAGTAGTCATTTTGGCTTTCATTTAGCTCTCATTCAAGCTATCATTCGTTCTAACCATCGTTAATTTGTTCTAGTAGTCATGTTGGCTTTCATTTAGCTCTCATTCAAGCTATCATTCGTTCTAACCATCGTTAATTTGTTCTAGTAATCATTTTGGCTTTCATTTAGCTCTCATTCTAGCTATCATTCGTTCTAACCATCGTTAATTTGTTCTAGTAATCATTTTGGCTTTCATTTAGCTCTCATTCTAGCGATCATTCGTTCTAACCATCATTAATTTGTTCTAGTAATCATTTTGGCTTTCATTTAGCTCTCATTCTAGCGATCATTTGTTCTAACCATCGTTCATTTGTTCTAGTAATCATTTTGGCTTTCATTTAGCTCTCATTCTAGCTATCATTCGTTCTAACCATCGTTAATTTGTTCTAGTAATCATTTTGGCTTTCATTTAGCTCTCATTCTAGCGATCATTCGTTCTAACCATCATTAATTTGTTCTAGTAATCATTTTGGCTTTCATTTAGCTCTCATTCTAGCGATCATTCGTTCTAACCATCGTTCATTTGTTCTAGTAGTCATTTTGGCTTTCATTTAGCTCTCATTCTAGCTATCATTCGTTCTAACCATCGTTAATTTGTTCTAGTAGTCATGTTGGCTTTCATTTAGCTCTCATTCTAGCTATCATTCGTTCTAACCATCGTTCATTTGTTCTAGTAGTCATTTTGGCTTTCATTTAGCTCTCATTCGTTCTAACCATCGTTAATTTGTTCTAGTAATCTTTTTGGCTTTCATTTAGCTATCATTCATTCGTTCTAACCATCGTTAATTTGTTCTAGTAGTCATGTTGGCTTTCATTTAGCTCTCATTCTAGCTATCATTCGTTCTAACCATCGTTAATTTGTTCTAGCAGTCATTTTGGCTTTCATTTAGCTCTCATTCTAGCTATCATTCGTTCTAACCATCGTTAATTCGTTCTAGTAGTCATTTTGGCTTTCATTTAGCTCTCATTCAAGCTATCATTCGTTCTAACCATCGTTAATTCGTTCTAGTAGTCATTTTGGCTTTCATTTAGCTCTCATTCTAGCTATCATTCGTTCTAACCATCGTTAATTCGTTCTAGTAGTCATTTTGGCTTTCATTTAGCTCTCATTCAAGCTATCATTCGTTCTAACCATCGTTAATTTGTTCTAGTAGTCATTTTGGCTTTCATTTAGCTCTCATTCAAGCTATCATTCGTTCTAACCATCGTTAATTTGTTCTAGTAGTCATGTTGGCTTTTCATTTAGCTCTCATTCAAGCTATCATTCGTTCTAACCATCGTTAATTTGTTCTAGTAATCATTTTGGCTTTCATTTAGCTCTCATTCTAGCGATCATTCGTTCTAACCATCGTTCATTTGTTCTAGTAATCATTTTGGCTTTCATTTAGCTCTCATTCTAGCTATCATTCGTTCTAACCATCGTTAATTTGTTCTAGTAATCATTTTGGCTTTCATTTAGCTCTCATTCTAGCGATCATTCGCTCTAACCATCGTTAATTTGTTCTAGTAATCATTTTGGCTTTCATTTAGCTCTCATTCTAGCGATCATTCGTTCTAACCATCATTAATTTGTTCTAGTAATCATTTTGGCTTTCATTTAGCTCTCATTCTAGCGATCATTCGTTCTAACCATCGTTCATTTGTTCTAGTAGTCATTTTGGCTTTCATTTAGCTCTCATTCTAGCTATCATTCGTTCTAACCATCGTTAATTTGTTCTAGTAGTCATGTTGGCTTTCATTTAGCTCTCATTCTAGCTATCATTCGTTCTAACCATCGTTCATTTGTTCTAGTAGTCATTTTGGCTTTCATTTAGCTCTCATTCGTTCTAACCATCGTTAATTTGTTCTAGTAATCATTTTGGCTTTCATTTAGCTATCATTCGTTCTAACCATCGTTAATTTGTTCTAGTAGTCATGTTGGCTTTCATTTAGCTCTCATTCTAGCTATCATTCGTTCTAACCATCGTTAATTTGTTCTAGCAGTCATTTTGGCTTTCATTTAGCTCTCATTCTAGCTATCATTCGTTCTAACCATCGTTAATTTGTTCTAGTAGTCATGTTGGCTTTCATTTAGCTCTCATTCTAGCTATCATTCGTTCTAACCATCGTTCATTTGTTCTAGTAGTCATTTTGGCTTTCATTTAGCTCTCATTCGTTCTAACCATCGTTAATTTGTTCTAGTAGTCATGTTGGCTTTCATTTAGCTCTCATTCTAGCTATCATTCGTTCTAACCATCGTTCATTTGTTCTAGTAGTCATTTTGGCTTTCATTTAGCTCTCATTCTAGCTATCATTCGTTCTAACCATCGTTAATTTGTTCTAGTAGTCATGTTGGCTTTCATTTAGCTCTCATTCTAGCTATCATTCGTTCTAACCATCGTTCATTTGTTCTAGTAGTCATTTTGGCTTTCATTTAGCTATCATTCGTTCTAACCATCGTTAATTTGTTCTAGTAGTCATGTTGGCTTTCATTTAGCTCTCATTCTAGCTATCATTCGTTCTAACCATCGTTAATTTGTTCTAGCAGTCATTTTGGCTTTCATTTAGCTCTCATTCTAGCTATCATTCGTTCTAACCATCGTTAATTTGTTCTAGTAGTCATGTTGGCTTTCATTTAGCTCTCATTCTAGCTATCATTCGTTCTAACCATCGTTAATTTGTTCTAGCAGTCATTTTGGCTTTCATTTAGCTCTCATTCTAGCTATCATTCGTTCTAACCATCGTTAATTTGTTCTAGTAATCATTTTGGCTTTCATTTAGCTCTCATTCTAGCTATCATTCGTTCTAACCATCATTAATTTGTTCTAGTAATCATTTTGGCTTTCATTTAGCTCTCATTCTAGCGATCATTCGTTCTAACCATCGTTAATTTGTTCTAGTAATCATTTTGGCTTTCATTTAGCTCTCATTCTAGCGATCATTCGTTCTAACCATCGTTAATTCGTTCTAGTAATCATTTTGGCTTTCATTCGTTTGTTCTAGTACTCTTTTGATTAATTCATTCATTTTGCTAAATTCGTTCCATCTATAGTTTATTTCACTTGTTTCTAGTATTCTGATGTTTTTGTCGTTCTATCCTTTGTTTGTTTGTTCTATTGTTTATTCATTCTAGCTATTGTTTGTTCTATTGTTCCATCTAGCATTCTCTCTGTTGTTTTTTCTTTCATTAGTTCATTCTGTTTATCTGTTGTTAACTCTGTCCATCTGTCGTTAGTTTATCTATCCTGTCTGTCATTTGTTCCGCGATCTGTTCGTTTTATCGCTGTTCTGATTTATTATTATTAAGCCACTCAATTGTTATTATTTAGCTGCTTTCCGCCTCCAAGATTGTGTTTTATTTTGCATCTGTAGAAAAGAGTCAAGTCATGCATCTCTTGGTAGATGTTGCACCTTTGTGGATAAAATGGTCAGTTTACTTTAATTACACTCTCATTATGACAATCCACACAACACCAGAAGGGTCGTTTAGTGTAGGTTCTTTTAGAGAAAGAACACTGTGACCTAAAACAGACCCGAGTTCAGTCTGAGTTCAAACGTTTGTTGATGATTGCAGCATAAATCCATCCGTCTCATCCGATGCCTCAGTTCGCTGCTCCTGTGATAAAGAGTTTGAACTTTCAGAGGACAGAATTCCCTGCAGAACGTCAGTGGAAAGTTTCTTCAAACTAGTTACCATGAAAACAAACTTGACTTAATGTTCAAGTCCTCCAGGAGGACACAATTCATTGAATAGGATATATCCACCCTGTACAATTTAGTATTTTTGCTACACATTCTATGTTTATCCTAGATTAACAGGTAAAATAAATTCCAGCAGTTTTTTCAATGTTACTCTAGCGATTTCTAATGCACCATTAAAATGTCTCTTGTGGGCATTTTAACCTCATGTTTTGGGTTTCTGAAAAAGCCTTGGATTCAGTGGATTTTACAGGCCGCTGAATGACAGAAAACTTGCTTTTAATGCATTACAAGGGCTGTCCATTTTTTTAATTAATGAGTTAATATTCCAGTTATTTACTCAAATTAATTGCGTATATCAATCTGTGCTGAGAGAAGCTGCCAAATGAAGACTTGACAACATAATTGTTGCTGACTAGAAAATGTTAAGTGACATTAACAAATGTCAATATATTGTAATTGTTAGTTTTACACAGTTTACGTAAGAATGGGAAATTGACAACCCTGTGCATTATATTAACATTTTTTTAATTGTCACATATCACAGGTTAGTTTGCGTTCTGGTAATGAGTGTATTGCATATTGGTGGTGCTAGAAAATAACGCTGGAAATGTCTAGGCTGGAAATTAGCATTTCTGTATTTAATTTCCTCCCACCGTGAGTGATGTGTGCGAGGGTCTTAAATGTGCTGCTGTCTGCTAGTACTCTCCTTTTTTCGTATAGTTTTTTTGGAAAGGAGGATGTGTGAATGAATGAGTGGGTGTATCGGCTCACGGCGTTATGGCTTTAAACCAGAGATTTCACTACTACTCATACACACACCAGATCTAATTTTTTGATATTCAGCCCAATATGAGCTCTTCATGTGGGTGTTGCTGTAAAGGTGACATGTTGTGCTGGTCCCTTTAGAGAATTACACCCTAGTGTTCATGAATTCAGTGTTTATTAGTAGATCATGTAGATTCACTGAGGTTTTTTCTGCTCCTCAACAACTTTTGTATGTCTTCTGTATGGTAAAATCTCATATTTAGCTGTGTTTGATAAGTCAAGCGTTACTAACATCAAGCATTCTCCATAGTATATTGTAGTATAGCATATTATAGTACATAGGTTAAAACTAGTTCTGTCAAAATTAGCATGTTCATTTTTTCAGTTTAGCAGCGTTAACAATATTTAACGCAGGGGCATCACTCACAACTGCAGCTTCTGTCTCTTTTTGACAAAAAGTTGCATTTATTTAGATGCAGAACATCTTTACAACCACTGCAAACGAAAGACTTTTAAAACGCGAGATCCCTCATCACCAGGTGCGAGTCAAACGAGCGCACAAACGGTACAGGTGACGAGGGAGCTTCAGTAGAACAAGTGAACTGCGGTCAGATGAGATGTCAGGCCATATGTCAGTAAAAACAAACGTACCTGTCCTGCCAGCCATTATACTGTGCTCGTAGCACGCACTTTTCAATTGCACACACAAATATGGTGGCGCGCACTGTTGCCTGTATAATTTCATATTTATCCGCAAGTGAAACTGAGCATGCGTGTCAGATCTGTGTCATGTTCAGCAGCGGCATCTCTTACAGTAATAGCAGCCAAATAACCTAATAACCTGAGCTACTGTGTTAATCAAAGAGCAAAAGAGGAAATCAATAACTTTTGTAACTTTAAGGATTCCTCTATTTAATTTAGAATTGAGTGTTTGATAACTTTATTCCTTTCTGTATATTTCCTGCTCTCAGAAGGGCACAGGTAAATGTGACATTTATTGTAATGGGTTTACGTGAGGATTGTTTTAAGTTCACTTAAATTAGTTGTTATTTTTAAGGTCTAATAAATGTTAAAATTGATAGCTCTCAATTATACTGTAATGTTAGTTTTGTAAACATTAGGGGGAAAAAAGAGAACAATTTCCAAAAGACATCAGTAGTATTGGCATCAGTGATGCTCACCTTCAGTCACAAAAAAGATGCTATTAAATAAATATTAAAATATACTGTATTTATGTTGTTTCCACATTCATTTGCAGATTGAATGTGGGATTGTTGCAATATAAAGGTATGTTTTAAAAGGTCAATGTTAGATGGGATTAATCATGATTAATCACGACCGATTTCAGGAACATGTGCAATCAAGTGATTCAATCGATTTGACAGCACTCGTTAAAACACAACACCCTAGCAACCCCCTGGCAGGATAGTAAGATCTAAAACACACTAGCAACTGAATAAGAGTGCAGTATACCTCCTAAAACACCCTAGTGAACATATACAATGCGTTAAAACACTCAAAACACCTTAGCAACCATTTGGCAACATAGCAACATCCCACCCTGGCATCGTCGTGGGCTCTTTTTGACATGTAATGTCACTATTGTCTTTATAATTCATAATAATCTATTCAGTTCCTGTGATGTTTAGATGAATTTAGATAGAGAGACTGCTTCCTCTCTCCTCTTCAGATGTTGCATTCCGACTGATGTGTGTGGGTCTTATGAATTCAAGATGTTGTTTGATGGACGATTCAACAGGGCTCAGCACTTCACGCGAGGATGTGTGTGTGTGTTCCTATTCGATCAAACCGGCCCGTCTTTCTTAAGACCTTTGATTTTTCTTTTGTCTCTCCCTCTCTTGAAGCACTTTGATGTGAATGGACTCGATTGTACTGTTGCCGGTACCACAACAAAAATACAAAGCAGCTCTGACCATTATTATCTCTTCTTTTGTGATTCAAAGTTTAAGGAAGTTGTTGTTGTTGTTGTTTTCTTTCTCTGAGTGCGATTGCTCTCCCTTGCAAGAAGAAACGTAGGACGGGAAATTGGAGGCCCTTTGTGAGTTTAAGGCAAAGCCGATTACTTTCACTTCCCAATAAACAGCATTTGAGACTGGCCTAAATTTGCATTTTTATGCGCGACCGAGTGAAAAGATTCCCTGCTTTGCATAGTTGCCTTTAGCATCGTATTTTCAGAGCCACGCTCGAGTACAATGTATTTTCATAATCATCCGGCAGATTCTTGGACTTCCTGATCCACTAAATAATCCCGTAAGGGTTATACAAAGATCCACTTGAGTTATTCTTCTTTATTCCGTGCAATAACTGCAACTTTTAGTCCGCTTTCAGAAATCTGAAAGGAAATAAAACTGCATTTTATGGCATGATGTGCAGTATATACCCTTTTTTTAAACAAATAGCATGTTTAATAACAATACATATTTATTTTGTTTTATTTAATCTAATATTTTGTGAATGTTTTTGTTTCTTTTGATGGTCTTTTTAAAAATATATTATATATTTATAAAATATAAAAAATCATGTAGAGCACATTGCTTTGTGTGCATGTTTTTCCAAAATGATCCACAATAATTTCACAGAATCACGCAAGGTCTCTCATTCGTATGCGGTTGATGGAGGTGATATTTCATCTTCACTATGTCAGAGGAAATGATAACGCTGGAGTCTCGGCCAAGAGGTCAGATGGTGATCGTGCATGTTGTGCTGACATGACCCCTGCTGCTCATCGAGTGCTAACACACACACACACACACACACACATGCGCATGTACTCATCACACACGGTTGAACTACAGATTTGAGCAGGTGAGGATTGATATCAATGGCCAGTCTACGGCTAATTTGTGTTTTTATGATAACGATCTCTTTCGGCAAAGCAGATTCAATCAGAACGAAATTATATGCAGTTATAATTAATGAATATATATATTGGCAAACAGCTCAGCTGTATTAAAGCCGCTGAGGCTCGTACCACTCAATATCTTTGAACGTTACAACAGAGGCCTGTAATTAAGATCCATTTCTATAGTGAATAATTTGTGTTAATTTGTACCATACGTTTAGCTTGAAGTGAAACTTAATTATTCCAATAAGAAGACATCAGGTCCATTTCAAAACCTAGTGAGCAGTGCTATTTTAATACTGTCATAGTAATCATTTTGAATTAGCTATTTTTTGTTTTAGTAATTTTGTTTGTATTTTTTTAAATAGTTATGATTACGCATATGCGACTCTTCATTTTCTTTAAATGTTTGGTTTTTCATAAAATAATAAATGTATAATTTTATAGCTTAATCTTTTTTGTCAAAATTAGGTTACATTTTTTAGCTAATGCATTGCATATGACGCAAATAGAGCTTGCCGTTAGCATGTGATTCCCCTAATCATACACCAAAATACAACCCAAGTTCCGGAAATGTTTGGGACGTTTTTTAAATTTGAATAAAATGAAAACCAAAAGACTTTCAAATCACATGAGCCAATATTTTATTCACAATATAACATAGATAACATAATAAATGTTTACATTTAATTTCTTTTACAATTTTATGCACAAAATGAGCTCATTTCAAATGTGATGCCTGCTACAGGTCTCAAAATAGTTGGGACAGGGGCATGTTTACCATGGTGTGGCATCTCCTCCTCTTTTCAGAACAGTTTGAAGACGTCTGGGCATCGAGGTTATGAGCTTCTGGAGTTTGGTGTTGGTGTGTTGCTTTTGAACTGAACGCTGATAACATGCTGGAAGGTCTCCTTCCCTCACAGTTTGTAGCCCCGCCCACTCATACTTTCCTCCTGCGATTGCTGTTATCGAGCCAGCCAATCCATTCCTCAATGTCTGTCTCCACAGGCCTCCAGGAACATTGATAATGAGCATGAATCAATGAAATCTATTGGCTAGACACCTGCTGTCACATGGGCTTCAGATTGTGTCTGGCTGTCTAACTGCTTGAAATTGTATCCAGAATGCACCAGAAACATTTTCATGCTTTAGGCCCGTGTCGCTAAGCGCATTAGCTGAAGTTCACAAGCTCTTGAAGTTCTCCGTGGCGTTCTGTGTCTTTAAACCCTCCGTGTCTGCATTCTCATTCAGGGCTCATCTGAGACCTCGCGTTATGATTCCCACAACTCCTTTCCAGGCCAGATCAATCAATTCTCCATTACTGTAGTGATCAATTAGATCCCAGCTGGTGAATTATAAATGCAGTGCTAATGAGGAACAGGGTCGTTAGGGGAAAAGAGGGTCTAATGTTTTACATGGGTCCTCGGTGAGGTCTAAGTCGGGAGTGACCGCTGTGACAATATGCCAAGGACAGAAGTTCAGGTATTGCTCGCTCGTCTCAGTTGTTTCACTTTAGTATCAGATGTTCAAGTCTTTTGGAAATGTACATTTAAATGAATGTGGAGAGCAGCTTGGATGAGGAACTTGAGAAATGAGTTGATATTGAGATCTTTAGCTTCTGATGGAGACTTTGGGAACTGTTTTAGAGAAACCATTGAGATATTTAAGATCTCATGTGTGGCTTTTCTTTCTTAATGGTGGCTGCGTCTTGTTAGTTTTGAGAGATTGATTCGTTTGGTCACAAGTGGAGCAGATTCGATATTTCTCTATGAAGGCATTGGAGATCAATAGGATGCAAAACATTTTATTAGCATCTAATTATGTGTGATGATCACTTAATAGATTCAGTTTAACCAAGTAAAATTGTCAACCCAAAGGTTCATGGGATATTGACTGAATTATATATCCTGTGTGATTTCAGATTTTCTCTGCAGCATATGCAGTTCTGTCATGACTTGAAGCTTGATTTAATTTTTGTAATTGCTTTTAATAGATTCTGATTTGTTGACGCATTAAGTACCACCACTGAATTGTATATTATTTTACTCAATTAGCGGGATTGCAATCTGAATTGGATGTCATAGAATGCAAATTAGTACGATTAAAAAGGGTCTATATAGAAAGCGTTTTGTTCTGTTTTTATGTGAAAACAAATATACAGATTGAATCATGAATCAGTAAATTGTTGTAAGATGGTTCTTTTTAAAGAATCAGTCTAAAAGTGCTATGACTCAGTTATTGGTTGGGATTTATTAGAATCCTTTGAATCATGATGAAATAATGATGCATCTTTCATGACACTTTCTGCAGGTTGCATCATTAACTGGCAACAGTTTACTGTATTTATAAGTGAGTCATTTGATTCATCCACTTAATTAGTTCAAAAAGTGTTTAATTTAATGACAAATAAAGTGATGGACTCATTCACTCATTCAGCTTTGAGTCAAACACTTTTCAATGAGTTGTTGAGGTATTTATTCAAATGATTTGTTCAGCAACAGATATATTCAGGAATTTAAAAACACAATGATTTATTTTGGAATGAATCAAGTTACTGCCTTTGAGTGAGTCAATGAATCTTATCTAATTTGTCCAGGAATAAAATTAATATCTGTTATGAGTGAGTCATTATATAATTCAATGAAGTGGTTTGTTCAAAAACACAGTTTCTTTCTGGAATGAATCAAGTGATTGTCTTGAGAAAGTGACTCATTCACTCAAACAATTTGTTCAGAAACACAGAAACACTGATTCAAAAACGAATCAAATGACTGTTTTTATGAGTTAGTCATTGAATCATCCATTTAACTGATTTGTTCAGTTTGTTCGATTTGTTCGTTCTGGAATGAATCAAGTAATTTATTTAATTATGAGTGATTGACTTGAACAATTAGTTCAGCAACACTGATTCATTTAAAAGGAATCAAATGAATGAGTCAATGAATCATTTGTTCATCAGATTTGTTTAAACACCAATTCATTCAGGAACAAAGTTAGTGTCTGTTTTTGTGTTAGTCATTCAATTATTACTTTAAAATGATTCATTGGTTCAATATGAGTGAGACATACAGTTGTTCACTCAAATGATTTGTTCAAACACACTGGTTCATTCAGAAGCAAATCATAAAGTCTTTTATAAATGAGTCATTTATTTTGTTCAGCTGATTTGTTAAAACACTAATTAAATCACGAGTCACTCCTTGAATTATTTATTCAAATGATATGTTAAAAACCAACTCAAGAATGAAACAAACTGAAGTGAGTCAAGGGAGTTTTGAAGGGCAGAAGTCAGCGGCATTAAATGAGCTTGTCATTCATCGCATTACATTCAGAAATGAATGTAAATGAAATGACTTTTGTTTTCAGCGGACATCATCAGTTCCTCTTATTGTGCAACCATCTATCATAAAGAACCATTTTCACCATTTAGTTTAGTAACCGTATAGTGCTAATCAAGAAAAGCTTTACACCTATTTTCAGATGTGGTACACCAGCGGGTGTCTTTTCTTCAGGCCACCCATCACGCTTGTGGTAGGAGATGGTGCGCATATTTCTGGCATGCCAACAAATATAATAAAGCGCATCTGCCATCACCAGATGCCACCGGTATCGGGCCTTGATACAATCCGTATGGTCCAGACTGATTTTTGCAAGATGGTTTTCCCAGTGGGTAGGAGATAAACCCGGTCTATGCTCGCCTTTTAAATGTTGCCAGATCCCTCCTGTGTTACTTACAACTCGCTGACATTTTCATGCATAGACAAATTCAATCTAAGGAATCCGCTTAAAGCCTTACATAAGGACTTCAGTGGCCACTGGCCCTTAAAACTCTTGGTTTTTCAATGAAAACGAAGAGGGTTTTGGGAATATGAAATGATCCTGAGCAGCTTATCCCTTAAAGAATCAATTATGAACGCTTTGAGAAGATCAAGCGCTCGCAGGCTTTTCAGAGACAGGAAGTGTGCGCTTGAAATAAGGAAGTTGATGCGTGAGCCAGGAACTTATTGCTTTGGAGAGAGAGAGAGAGTCGGGAGAGTGCGACGGAGAACATGCCTTGCATGATAAACAGTAATAATCCTCGCCATCCAAACCCAAAACCTGTCAGGGAACTCCAGGTCTCCTCTGATGAGATGATCACGTCCTGGTCTGGTGGCCAGAGGTGTTTGTTTTCTAATTGAGAGGATGATTATCCCTGTGTGATCTGTTTGTCAGGACAGCATTCATATCTATTAGCGATGCGCAAAAGCGATTAGTCGGTGAGTCGTCTTTGT
Organism: Gymnocypris eckloni scoliostomus; assembly: GCA_027564155.1. Classification (NCBI taxonomy): domain Eukaryota; kingdom Metazoa; phylum Chordata; class Actinopteri; order Cypriniformes; family Cyprinidae; genus Gymnocypris; species Gymnocypris eckloni. Next base: position 6,743,711 of record CM050418.1, on the reverse strand, counting down.
GACTAGACAAGGATACATCAGCTGGGCCCTATGAAATCCATAAAATTTTTTTCCCAAATTCCGTTATATTTTGTTCTAAATTCTTTTTTTTTGTTGACTCCTTTTTAATGATTAAATAAAATTGTATTAATCAAAAAACATGTTTAATTAATTAAAATCATGAAACTTATACAATTTACCATTAACTTTTATTAAAAGTGTAACAAAAATTACATGTTTAGGACCGTATGAAATGTTTTATTTTTTTCTCACCTTTTGTTTTATTGTTACCAAATTCTGTGTTTTAGCATGTTTAATTATTTGAATTCATACAACAAATATATTTATTCTTATAGTAGCCTTATGAAATGTTTTTTCCTCAGACATGTTGTGTATATGCATTTTACTGGTTATCAGATGAAGGCATAACACATTGATTTAACTTATATTTTAATTAATGAAAATTAAACATAATTTTTGGGTAAATAAAAGGGATTCAAATTAAAATATTTTGTGATTATTTCTTTAAAAATCAAATTGTGTTATTTTCAACAGTAGTAGTAAGTAGTAGGTGTAGTAGTACGTACATTCTACTAAATAATAGTAATATAGCCTATTTCTGGCACACTATCTTTAATAAGTTAAACCAAAACTTTTATTTTGACGGGTTGCCGTGAAAACCTTTAAAGTTCTGTGTGTATATGATATGACGCTAGTTTTAATCAAATGAAATGGTAAAATGCTTGTGAAGAACAGTTCTGGAGCTATTGTTCATATATGGATGTCCTCATTGAGACGGCAGACGAGCGCCACGCGCGACATTTATGTAACGCTAGTAAACAAACCCGCGCGTCTGCTCCATTCATACAGAGACGCGCAGAACATGCAGGATTCATATTTAAATCATCTTTTGCAGCGTAATATTTACAAATACTAGTCCATATCGTGATTTGATTGAAGTGTAATGACCTACTTTTGATTAATTCATCCAAACTTTGACACATTCCGCGTTAAACCGTAAATTCCGTTTTATGACTGGATTCCCGCGATTCCGTCCGCGTTTTCTGCATCGCGGGAATCGTGCTTGAGCGGAAGTGCTTTAAAGAGGATGGGTTTGACAACATCTTTAGAATATTGCAAATGTTGTTTGAAAGAAGTTTTACTCTCAGCATGTTAACACAATATATTCATGGAATTTACTAACGATATGCTTTTGATAAATTATAACATATATTTTTTAAATAGAAAAAGTTAATGTAAACATTGTATTATTATTCATTATTTGCTATTCAGTAATTGTATCTTTTGTTGTTATTTAATATTATTAAACTGAATTATTTGCATTTAAATTAGTGCTGGGCAACGATAAGTTGTGATTAATCGCATCCAAAATATAATTATATATATATATATATGTGTATGTGTGTGTGTGTGTGTGTGTGTGTGTACTGTGTATATTTATGTATAAAAACACAACCATACAGTATTTTGAAAATATTTACATGTATATATTTATATTATATATAAATATATTTAATATATATACAACATTTTTCTTAAACATATACATAGATATGTGTGTGTATTTATATATACACAATAAAACACACAGTACACACACACACATTATTTTCACAAAAACATTCATTGCAATTAATGCAATTAATCGCGAATAATCATTGTCCAGCAATAATTTAAATTACAATGATTGAATATAATTTACTGTTATTAATTATAAGAATTAATATTCTAATGTATATGTCATTAAAAACTGTTGTTTTCATGCAATCTTTTAGTTAGAACATACTTTGGTGTGAATACATAATATCTTGTTGTAGTTTCTTATTTATATTATTGAAATTACAGTAGTTTTTTAAAGAAATTAATAATTTTATTCAACATGAGTGCAATACATTGATAAAAATGTACAAAAAATACATTTATAATATCTGTTTAAAATAAGTACTGTTCTTTTGAACTTTTGATTTCCAAAAACATGAAGCATCGCAACTGTTTTAAATAATAATAATAATAATAATAATGTTTTTGAGCAGCAAAACAGCATATCAGAATGATTTCTGAAGGATCATATGACACAGACAGCAATGATGCAGAAATTTAAGCTTTGATCAGGTGAAGAAATAATATTTTAACATATAATAACAAAGACAATGGTTATTTTAAATTGTAATATTTCACAATATTGCTGTTTTTCTGTGCTTTTTGATCAAATAAACTTCTTTTAAACACATTAAAAAAATCTTACCCCCAAATTGATTATGTTTCTATTTAATACTTTAAAAACCTCATCCAGTAATCTCAAAACGTCCTGTATGTTGTGTTTTTCTCAGTTCTGTTATAGTCAGTGATAAACTCAAGTTCTTCAGGTCTGCACAGACTTGTGAAGAGTCTGGCTTTGCTCCTAGTGATGCTGATAGTTTGTTTGACTCGTCTTCCTCCGGTCTGAAACACTCTCGTGTCTTTCAGCCGTTTCCTCTTGTTCTGAGAGCAAACTTTACACGTCGCACTCGGTGGGTGGTTTGAATAACCTTTGCTCAAGTACTCTGTGCCAGAAAGGTTTTGGCAGCCGAAACAGGACATCTCAAGGCTGTACGTTTAGCGTGTAACACCTTTATTGTGCGTCTCTAAAAGTCTGTGAACAACAGTCTCTTCATTAAATTTCTGAAATGATAAACTAGAGGAGCAGAATTAAATGGATTGAATTCAATCTCGAACATGTCACGGAGTGCAAAGGCCGTGGAGTTGTGTTGGTTTGACTCAGTCTGATTCAGTTTTGAAACGGCTTGAAACATTGTTTCGTTCAAATCCGCGCTCGTATTCTCACATTTCTCTCGGCTACAGGCCTCTGCTTGTGTTGGATACGGTGTGACGGTTCTGCAGGCCTTGATCCAGTGGCACAACCCCGGACCGCCTCCACTGGAGATTTCTGACTTCAGTCGCTCGCTCATCCAGAAGCACACGAACGCTGTCTGGACTTGTATTGAACTACATGCATGTATATAAAATACTGAACAACGCCTTGATTAGCAGTGGAAATACATATACATGTAATAAATTCATCTATAGTAATACAATATTCGTTTATAAATATACAATTGTTTATTACTTTTTAAGATGTCAGAATTACTGGACATTTTTATTTTATGGGATTTTAAGATGTAATATTTTGTCCTGATATCGTTGTATCATATCACATTTATCAATATATGAATTTCATATAAATTAATTTAAAAAATAATACACAATGGGTTTTATTTTCTAGATTTTTTTACACTGAAAAATTGAGCAAATGTAACATTTTATCCATATATCATTTCATCATATCACATTTATGAATATATTAGTAGCATGTAAATGTATTCTAAAATGATACACATTACAGGTTTTCATGTTATATATTTTTTACTCTGAGCAATTTTACACAAATGTAATATTTTGTCATTGTATAATATCACATTTACAAATATATTAATTGCATGAAAATGCTTTCAAAAAAGATACACATTACAGGTTTTATGTTATAGATGTTTATACACTTTACAGTTTGAAAGAACAATTTCATGCTTATTAAATATATAAGAGCAAATATTTTAGACATATTTTAAGCACAACACAAATATTTGTATTATTTTATTTAAATATATTTATCAATTGTCTATAAATAATGGTAGACATTCCCTTTTCCTTTGTTTTATAGATTATTTATAGATTTTATAGTATATAAATATACTATATTACTATAATATATTTATTATATTATTAAATATACTAATAAATTGCATGTTAACACATGTGCAATGGTTCAAAACTGTTTTATATATTATTTTGTATATATTTTTTAATACATTTTCACACTTTCAAAGATTAGTTTCAATATTTCAGAACAGTTTCAGCCTAACCCTGTATTTATGATTTACTTTTAACAGAATAAATGAAGTCACTATATTTATATTATATATAAAGGCTATATATATTTAGTTTTATTGTATTTATTTGTTTTACTCTTTTAATATTTAAGTTCAAATTCAGTTTTCTGAGTCTAGTTGTTGTGTCTGTACTAATATAAAGCAGAACAGAGACACTAGCGAACTCGTCTGAGAGCAAACTCACTAGAAAGCTCCAGTATCCACCGCTAGTGCTCCACATTAGCGCTTCACTGCGTGTACCTGCAGTTAAAAGCGCTGGGAGCTTTACTCTCGTGGATCGCTGGAGCGGCTCCGCTCCGAACAGACACCAGGCTACTAATTAGGGCCCGAACGTGGTTGCCATAGTACCTCGTTGCCATGGCGGCACAGAGGGATGGCTTTGTAATGACAGTGCTTTCTGATGTACGGTGCCGAGATGTAATGGAAATATCAAAACTGATCAGAACCAAACGGCGCTTAAAAGCTACGTGTCACCCGACGAGAGGAACGCCAGATAATTGGCTCTTGAGACGGACACTAGAGGCAGTTATTAAGCTCATGGAGTCACCTTTTGAAGAAATGAACAACATGGGATAGGCTTGGCAAATAGTGCTTTCTGCTTTCCTGCATCCCCTGAACTACTGTTGTGTTTGTTATTAAAGTCATTGGCTCTTATGGATCCAGCATCTGAAGTGCAACTTCATCAGTATTTGGACTTCAAATGCATTTACACGCATGATTTTATTCTGAATTTTGCTAAACTGTGAATTTTTCCTGGTCATCTCAATGGCAATAAGTGTCTTAAGTACGATTTTAAGTTTGTATTTTTTCATCATACTGTATTTTCACTTTTAGCAGCGTTTGATGTCAAAATTGTAGCAAAACATTGTAGTTTCAAGTCTGTAAGCGCAAGATTTCTTTACATGTTTGTTTTATCTTCTCCATATTTTACACTCAATAACACTATAGATGTTTATTTGGCTTATTCAGCTTAGATATGTCATGGAGTATTTGTATTATTTATAATGTAGTTTTTCTCTGCATAGTAAGTTCATAGTTATATATATAAGTCTGTGTATGTACACAGCTTATTCTGCATAGGAAGATCATCATTTTCATAATTCTTATTTTTTGCATAATTTTGTTTTCATTTATTTATTGTGCTTATAAGGTTAAACATATTTTATTTAACGTCTGCTTATGACATTGTTGTTATTGTTATTATTATTATTTAGCTCATAGGAAGTTCATAACGTGCAATATATCTTATTCTGCATAGTAAAATCTTAATTTCCATAATGTTTTTTTGTTTTAATTTGGTTATTCTGCAGAACAAGAGCATATTTTTTGCATAGCAAGTTCAGAAAATAAACTCTATTTACTTACTCAGCATTAGAGTTTCACAATGTATACATTTTATTTTATTCAACGTATTCTGCTTAGAAAGTGCATAAAGTATTTTTATTATTATTATTATTTTAGCTTATGGGCTTTTCATAAAGTGTATTCTTATTGTATTTACCTTATTCTGTATCAGAAGTTAATTAAAAATGTTTTATTTATGTTTAGATGTTTATAATTTTGGTACTCTGTATAGGCAATTGCTGGTGTTCAAAAACATAAGGTGTATGAAAAATATGAATTTTATTGATATATTTATTTAAGTCTAGGCCACAGCATTGTCTTTCGTGTTCCTCTTTTGCCCACCCATCCCTCCGCGTGGTGTGCTACTCAATCTAGTGCTTACGACCTGAAACACATGATGCCGGCGCATCGTGTCTCTGATGCATGTCACCTACTCCACTAGTGGCAAAATTGCTTTTCTGCTTGACTAATTTAAATGAGATGCGTTACATCTGTACTTTGAGAGTCACTCTTCCTATAAATGACACAACTGGCCAAAGGCTAGAAGATAATTAGCTAAAGCATTTCATTTAAAACATATAATTAGTTTTATGGTAAAGATCAAATCAAATACGCTTCTCAATTGTTGTTCTTAAAGAGTTACATTATGGTAACAAAAGTCGCAAACAACCATTCTGTCGTACATGGCCTGAATTATAAAGCTAACATGCTAACTGGTTTCTCCTCCAATCCACACACTTTTGTCCTCTTGGAAGTCACATTTCTGGCTAATCAAATTAATGTTTGTAGCGATAAAGCGTCTTTTATTCGACATCCGCTACTCTGCGACTCTCTCACCCTGCAAAGCTGAGCGTCTGCGTCTCTTCTTCTGCTCTTATCTCTGCTCTCCACAGATATTTGTGAGCGCAGAGCGAGGACAGAAATGTAAAGACCCCAGAAATCACTTAAGTGCAGGCTTTCATACCCGCCGCTCTTTATTTGGGGACACCGTTTGCTGTGACTGGTCCTGGAATGACTTTATTTACCATGGACAGAAATGAGAAACGCTGACCTGCTGTTAACTCAGGACTGAAGCGCACCTCTTTCTGCTGTCGCTCCCCGTCCCCTCACTATCTCTAGGTTTATTAGCCTGTTTAGTCTGTTCAGTTCAGGCTAAATGAGCCATTTCTGAGCGGCTAGTAAGTTGTTTCGTGTGTTAATCTCAACCCTGAAGTGCTCTGTTGTGAACACATGGTGTTTGTAGAGTGAACATTAGTTTTATTAGCAGGAGGAACTGTCCAAACCAAACAACACCAACTTTTCTTGTTTTTCTTTTAATTAAAAACACTGTTTATTGCAATAAAACTCGCATCTTTAACTCATGAACAACCAGACAGTAGTGAAACTGATTAAAGTTGCGTATAGCATTTTTAACATTGTTTTCACAGTGTAATTTATAGTGATAAATATTTCACTATAATTATTTATGATCCACCGAACAGTAGTAACATTTTCTAACTTTTCTTTTGAATGAACACAAAAGTTGATTTGACTAAATCTCGTGGATTGTGTAAGTGTATTTTAACTCATGAGCAACCGGACGGTATTTGCACTGATTTGTTGTAACTTAGTGTTTGTAACACTGCTTTCAAAAAGTAAACACTGTTTATAATGGTGATAATTTAATTTAATAATGGTTATAGTTCATACATCATTGTTTTACAATGTGTTAAATAAATAAATAAATAAATGTTTTGATAAAATTATTTATAAATGTTTATACATCATTGCAATATGTTTGTATTCAATTAAATTAAGCTGAAAATAATTATAAATAAAGCTATATTTTAATAGAATTTTATATATTCTAATTTATATCATTAAATCTAATCTGAAAATATTATTCGATAAACATTTTAATATAACTTGTAGTTAAGCTATGAACAAATGAATGAATAAATAAATAAAATGATAGTTTTTACATTTTAGTATGTTGTATTGTACATTTAAGCTGAAAATAATTATTAATATATTTTATTCTACAACCGTATATTATAGTCTATACATAGTATGTTGTTTTGAATGGTATAATAATAATAATATATTATTGTTATCATTATTTTAATTATTATTAAATAGTTTAATATAACTAATATTCTAGTTTATACATCGTTGTAGTATGTTGTATTGAATTTAAGACTTCGGCTAAAATATGCTTGCATTTGGACAGTTTGTTTTCTGTTTAAAAAGGCATGAATGATCAATGTAATCTCAGTTTGGCTTGATTTAGATTGATTATGAACTCTAAGGTGTAGTTGGAAGGGCATTAGATGTTGAGGCTCCAGCGTCCATCATAGCAGACATATATTTAGTTGAACAGCTGTGCTTTAACAGTTTTAACCAAATGTATTAGTCATTGATGTCAGTCAGTTTTTACTTCTCATCATTTTATCTAAATAAATCACGACTTTCATCACAGAGCGTGGCTTTTATTCATAACACAGGGGTGTTGTACCGAACATCCCCTGTATGTTTGCGACTGAGGCCGGATATTTGATCTTTTGCTGCTCTCAGCAGCTCTGCGAGCGGAGGACGAGTGTTGACTCTCCACAGCAGGTGCCGGTGACGTTATGTGCATCTCTGCCGGAAACGAGCGTGTGAAGTTGGTCTCGGGGTGAGATACAGAATACTCAACCGCAGCCAAGGACAAAGCTCCCGGTCTATTGAGGAATGCTTGCGGCTGTGTATTGAGTCAACATGTTTGAAACACTAAAAAGGTTTTAAACCACGTCAATTCCACCTCGTTCTTTAAAGAGCTGCTTTTAAAGGTGAAGGACACTGCTGGTTGAACCCTCAAAGAAGGACGTTTTGTGGCAGTGCTGCTCCAGAATATTGGTTATTCAAGCACATTACTTCAAGAAAACTGAAATGGGGTTAGAGGTTTGATGAATTCAGAAAAAAATACAGGATGTATTTAATATTTAAAAAGAGAAATTTAACAAAACCAGTCGCAAACATGTATGGGTCACAGAAACATAATCGATAAATACCTAATAAAAAAGTGTACATATTTTAAGGCCATTAAAGGTTGTTTTCCCCCATTATTAAGAACATTTCAATTTCTCTTTACTGTAATATATTTAAACTGTAAAGAACACATGTTGACCATATTTTGGGCTTTGGACCAATGAAATTTCACTATGGGCAGAGCTAACTTGAGTGACATGCCATAAATGATCCAAAATATGGCCAAAACAAAACATCCAGTTGCTCATCTGCAGTGAAGGCCTCCATTTCGTTTCGCCTCAAAGCAATCTGCATTGATTTCCTTCATCCGTGGCTGTTGATTTGCACTCTGACCTCGGCAGAGCAGAATAAGATCCCAGACTGCATATAAGACCAGTCAAAATGATGCCAAGACACACATTTAGTCCATTTCACCAACACACCTGTGTTTTTACACACAGAATATCAAACAATCTGAGTCGTGACCTTCCGAGATCTGTATCTGCAGTAGAGATAAGGGAAAAGCGTGTGAATGTGTCATGGGCTCATTTGGAGATCATGAATATATTTGCATATGACATTCAGATCAGTCGTGATCATCTGGAGGAGTCAGAATCCAGCTGCATTAGTTAAACTGAACAACGACGTGATAAATGAACCTCCATAGTAGAGTAGTATACGTTGATTTGATATTTTGCGAACGTTGACGTCAGAGTGAATACTTAGATTAAATATGCACGTCATTCAGCCATTTAGAGGCGCAGTATTTATGGTGCAGGATGACGGGTTGCCCTGACAGGCATAAAGATGGAAATGATGCTCATTTGAGCGGACAGGCAAGGGCACATCGATGACAGATCAGTGTTCTCTGGCACAGATTTCCTTCAGGGTTTTTAAAATCTAATTTAAGACTTTTAAAAACCTTTTTAAAGGGATGGTTCAATCAAAAATGAAAATTTGCTGTTAATTTACTCAACCTCACGCCATCAAAGATGTAGGCTACTTTTTTTTCTTCAGTAGAAAAGTTAAGAAGCTGAAACCGTGGTCCTTGGTGTTTCATAAAATGCAAGTCCATGGCTACCGTCACTTTTGGAGTAAAAAATTTTAGTATATCCCGTCAAAATTAATACCCGTGACAACTGACAATATATTGTGGTCTTATGAAGTGAAACAATCAGTCTGTAGAAGAAACTGAACATTATTTACAACATTATTACCTGTTATTCAGAGCCTCAAGCAAACGGTGCGGAGTGATGTCTAGTTTACGAGAGAATCGTTCTTTTGAACCGGTTCTTTTTAGTGAACTAGCTGAACCGTCTGAAACAGTTTGTGGCTCAAGCAGCACAGATCTACAAGTTACACAATGAAAGCTCACTTTTGGATGCCTGACAGTCACTCTGACTCAAAAGGAGCCAAAATATCGGCGTATATGATCCTGTGATGAACAAACTCATTCAGAACAGACACTGAACTGAGGAAACCGTTCCAACTCAGACCAATGAGCCACACTTGAATGAAGGGGTTAAATGAACGTTTTTGTGGTTTCTCTTGGCTTATGCAAAAAGTTGAGCTGATGAAGACTAGTTTATTCACTTTATATGCTTTAGACATGTAAAACTGCCATGTTTCACATCATTATTGGGTATTTTGATAATGCAGTTGTGTATATGTAACATGATTGCATGATTACGTAAACGAACTGGTGAATTGGATATTGGAACCAGTTCAATGAAACAAACTTTTGGAAAGAACCAGTTTGAGCAAACTTTTTTGTAAATGTTCAGTTTCTTGCACAGATCGATTGTTTCACTTCAAACGACCTTAATATATCGTCAGGAGCTATGGGTATTCATTTTGACTTGCCTCTATATGCTTTTTGACTTAAGTGTCGGTAGTTACTGACTTGCATGTTATGAATTGCCAAGAACCAGGGTTTCAAATCATCATCGTTATGTTCTACTGAAGAAAAAAGTCACCTATAGCTCGAATGGCCTGAGGGTGAGTAAACGGCAAATTTTCATTTTTGGTTGAACCAGATTTAAATTACTATGGAAAACAATGTCTTCTGTTTGGTTACCCATATTCTTCGAAGTACCTCATTTTTCATGTTAAACAGATGAAAGTAACTCACAAAGGTTTGGAATAACTTGAGGGTTAATAAAGGACTATTTTCTTTTTTGGGTGAACTATCATTTTAACTCTTTCCCCGCCAAACACAGACATTTCCGTGTTTTCATTGTTATACACTCGGGCGCACTATTACACATCTCCTGAATGAGTCTAGAGCAATCTCATATGTAAGCATATGAATAAGGAAAAATAATTCGATCATCAACAATAAATAGCATATACAGTAAATGAAAACTGCCTAATGTTACAGAGTGAAATGTCAATCCAGGAATTGGCAAAGGACTGTGCAGGCTTTGGGAGTGCTGATGGAATCCATCTCCTGCATCTTTGCTTTGATCATAAAACTGAATATGATCCAGATGTAAATGTTCGAAATGTTGCTTTTTTATGAAACTTACCTACATTCAAGTGTTGATAAAAAAGATTGCTTGAAGCTAGAATAAAACTGCTTTCTTCTTTATTTTGATGTATTGCATGTTCAGATATTCTTGCATGTAACTAAATATTCTGCAGGCCATGACATTTTTGTGAAAATAATCAAAAGGGCTGGCAGTGGCTGGAAACTTTTTTCAAATACTGGCAAGGAAAGAGTTTTATACTACTTAAGGCTTTTTATGGCCTTAAATTTGATCAAACCAAATTGAAGACTTTTAAAGACTTTAAGGAGAAGCCGAGACGCAATACATGCATTTCAAATGCTCAGGTGCACCTTCTACTCCGGTTCGTTTCTCATTGTTTCACAAAAGTAAGTTGTAATGTCAACAAGAACTTGCAGCCCTTATATGCTGCATGAAACTGAACCAAACCATTTCATCCTCCATCTCAATCCAAAAACATCACAGAGAGCAGATCCAGGCTTCTCCTGCGGCATTCTGACTCACTCCTGAGGCGTCGCACTTTTGTAAACGCAGATAAAGTGAACTCGCCACGATCCCTCTGCATCAGCAGCACTAACACCTCCTGTGGGACACATTCACTGCAGGACACGCTTTATATCTGCTCTCAGAGAGGCTATATTCCAGCACAGAGCACCCGAGAGATGATGAGCAGACTCTTGTAGTCATAACTGACACGTAAAGTTGCGCTAACAGCAGGAACCAAGGCCAAAAACAGCTGAAGTAATGTTAACTAATGTGCTCAGCAAGATTCTAGTCAAACTCATCCTTCGGCCATGAAAGTAATGTTTCCTAAAATTTGTATCCTACTTCACAGGTACAAAATCTTGATATATATTCATAGTGTATGCTTAAAAAGTGTATTTGCACACAATATTCTGATTCTGGTGTAATACAGATACAACATAAACACACTCTGCACTGCTTAGCCCTTAAATTAACTATTGTCTCCATTTCCACCCGTTTTGTTTCTTCTGCGACTTTTTCCGCCAACAATACAGATTTCTCACTTCTGAGATAAGCTCGTACTGAAATAAACCTGTCAGACCATCATCATCTGCTTTCCATAGATAAACAAATACACATATTGTCATTAGAAGTGGTGTCGGAGCGATATGTGAGAAACCAACGAGAAGCAGAAGTCATTTTATTTGAGAGCGTGGCTCTGTGCCGCCCACTCTCTCGCAGTGATTTGTAACCTCGCTGAGGAACATCTATTGTGACTGTCAGGCCAACTTTAATTCAGCATTACTTTCCTATATTAGAAAAACACGCGCACACACACAAATGTCAGAGCTGCTGCTGCTCTGGTTCAAGCATGAAATATACAGCCTATCCGCCATCCATCTGTAGAGAAACAGACAACAGAGCGCAGATAACCAGATAAACTTGCTATTTTATAATCAAGATACATTTGTGGAAGAAAAACATCTTATATTGTGAGCTTGCAAATTGTGTTTGACGAGAAAAGGGCAAAGTGACAATTACATATGAACATGTCTTTTATAGTGTTACATAAAAAAAAGTTGCTCAACAGTTTGGCTCTTTTTTATATGAATCAGCTGAACTGACTGGTGAATCAATATGAATCAAACACTGATTGTCATTGATCTAAATCAAGAACTGAATCAGTCACCAATTTACTTTACTTCATTGAATCACTCGCTTACAGAATTGGTAATCAACTACAATATCACGTGTGTGTGTGTGTGTGTGTGTGTGTGTGTGTGTGTGTGTGGCATAAAAATAAATATGTAATATATAATTCAAAATGTTATTATTTGTATTTCTCCAAAATGTTATTTATTTAGCAGTTCAGTCTCATTACGGTATTGATTTTTTTATTGTTATTATTGTCATGTGTATTTATAGTCTCTCAGTTGCGTGGAAGTATGGGGAAGATTTGCAACTAAGCACTGCTCGTGTTGGATAGATATCGCAGGGATTTGAGGGTTTAACTGGTTGAAGTTATAATTTTCTGTGCATGTTCTGACTGTAAATGCAGTGAAGGCAAAAAGTCTTGAAGTGGATCGTAAGATTAGCGTGACTGAAACAGCCTGACTGAGTGCAGTAAGACCTGTGATAAACGGCCTGGAGTTTGTTTGAGCTAATGCAACAAAATTTTATTTAGTCACTCGCCAAGGAAATTAAAATGTGATTTTTTTTCTATTTATACCAGCTGAAAAATAATTCAGATTTTATCTTACAATGGACAAACCTGGGTTAAAGTTGGCCTAATAAAACATTCGTTAATCCAGAGTTTTGTATAATGTGACAGCCCAAATGTCATGTTTTCATGCTAATTTACATCTGATGCCTCCAGTCCTTTTTAAAATTCTCTTAGTGTTCCTTTTTCCATTCATCTCTTCGAGCCCTGCCAAATGACACACCGATAAAAGTTTGACGGCGTAATAAAGGCCATCAAAAGTGAGGCCAGAAGCGGAGAAGCTGTGCGGTCGCACATCCAAATCATGTTTTAATGCTTGATGGCAAAAGACATTTAAAAGCAGTCAATGTCAAATTAGTGGTGATGGAAAACATCCGTGCTCCATGTTGGGCACCATATCCTTTTGAAATTTGCCCCAAAACACCTGAACCAGCCGTATATCTTTGACTCTGATGTCGATTAGTCTCATCTACAGTACGCCCATGATTGGCAGATTAGTTTGTGGGGAATATTACTGTCTTGTTTCTGGCAGTGATGGGATGTGGGTAAAGCCCTGCACACCGGGGGATCATTAATACACAGCCAGCTGCCGAAGATATCGAGTGAAAGAGCGATCCAGCCGGCATCGTGCACCCAATACCCGAGTCGATAGCACATCCTCAAAGCACTCGCGGGACACATGACTCTCTTCCTCGTGGCAGACACGCAATGGAAGGCAATTAAACACCTCGGATAGTGCTGGCAAAACAAGAGCATTTCCAATGAATGTTGCCGTTAATGATCGGCCACGTGAGGGGTCGATTGCAGTTTCACTGCGAGAGCCACCCGCACCGATCTACCATGACACGTTTGATTATTGATCGGGGATGGCTAGAGGAATCATGGTATCCCTCTTTAATAATTAATTACTTAATGGCCGCTCTACAAATCCACTGCTTACGGTGCCATTTCTGTTAGATTGCTCTCCTTGTCTTGTCTAAATATAATATTATCGAAACCTCAGCCTCGGGGATTAGCCCTTCACCTGCTGAAGCTTCACTGACTATAGAGCAGACTGTGTTTGTGAATAATCAATGATGAAGGGCGTTTTCTCTTTTGCATGTAAATTACAGCATTTTCTTTTCGAATGGAAATGACATTGAAATCACATGGTTGTGTTGGATCACTGGCTCAGAGTACTTGAGCTATTGCACCTGTCCATCAATGCACACTGTTTGGATAAGCCTGATATTTTGGACTATATTTGTAAAAAACTAAGCAGTTTTATCCTGCTGCTTTAGGTGTTTGTTGCATAATACTACTGTTATTTATATTATATAATATGGTACACAGAGTTTTTCCTAACCTCCATCATCTCCATCAGGTTCCATCTATCCTATGACTTGTGGATGGTGGGATGGCCTGAGTTTCACTTTTCCTGGTAATGAGCTCCACCACTGTATCTGAGAAGCCCATCCAGCACCATGAACCCAGACGAGAAGGTGCAGCTTCCATCAACCAGAGTGTATCATTACTGCAAAATTACATGACATCTTCTCTCTACGACCGTTTCCCACGCGGGCGGCTCTGTTTGTTCTGAAGGCTTTTGATGTTAACAATCTTCATTCACAAGACCGGAGAATCTGGGTCGACGTGTAATCGCAGCAGATCTGCACTCTCGTCTCTTGATTTCAGTGTCTCTTTGTACTCGTTCCGCACCTGACGTGAGAACCAAGTTGGCGGCCAGCTTTTCGTTTTAATCAATCAAAACAGCAGTAGGTTTCCTCACAATGAGCTTTAGTTCATTCCACGTTAAGTATGACAGATCTTCAGGGAGCATAAATCCTTTGGTTTTTATGGTGTACATTGCGGGTCTACTCTTCAAATGTCCCGATTAAAGGTCAAGCTATATTTAAACTAAAAAGACTTTAGAATTTATACCTGCCGCTTGCTCATAAGTGTGGAGTATTAATAGAGTTAGCTTCGCACCAGTCAATGTCATGGTGAGGTGAGAATTAACACGCTAGTTTGCCTCCCTATGAGTTCTTTTATCACTTCCGAATTATAATTATATGCAGCCGAGACTTCAAGAACCGGAGACTGACCCATCTTCCTTTTTAACCCAGCGTGATACTATCTACAGCTCTCTGCATGCACATCGCTGGCCTTACAATGTCCTTTTGTGTCACACGGGCCAGACGGGCGTAGAGATAGAGACTCTGCTGCCCCGGTGTTAATTAATCAGAGCAACGAGACGACCCAAAGTGGCGCCTGTATTTACGACGTTCATATTCACTCCACCCCAATTCCCTCTTTAATACGGATAGAGGGATTTAGAGAAAGTTTCACGGCCCTCGAGTTGATGAGCACTCGCAAGGAGATAAAACATGCGGCAGAACATAAATTAGAGCCGCTGACTCCCTGCTAAGCCTCCGGCTTTGCCCCTCCTAAATCAGAGAGCAGCTGAGGACCTTCGGCGCTTGATCATGCGCGAGATATGTCCTCAATAATATCCAGCCTATCAATCTTGTTCTGCCGACCTCATTATTGCCAAAGGGCCCTCTGATGTCTTAGTTGTCTGTCAAGCGGGCGCTTTGATATTCATGCATCGGGACGCAATTGGCATGCGGGGTGGACAGTGCCAGGTTGAGGTCCTTCGTTTCTCATTTAGCTCGGGCCGACACTGCTAACCTCCTTCGATACCTCTCGGACGGCTTGGCGTGACTGATAATTTATTCCTTTCATGTCGACCTGGTGAGAAGGTGCTTGACTTTCTACTTTCATCCGCACAAGTACCTTGCACAAACGACTGGCATTCCTCCCATTTTATTCTGCCTTTTTGTGGCCGACGAGGGCTTTTGTTTCAGTTTGAAATGCTGGCGATGTAGGCACATGCCTTGTAAATCCAGAGAAGGTCCCGCTCTGAAAGCCATGTGGAGATTTCAGATGCATGAGCAATGCTAACAAAGTCTTCTTTGAAGTTTCGTGAAAAGCACAGTTGTTGTCTTTGCTGAAACTATTAATACAACTATGCAGGGTAGAAGAAAATGTGACTTTGATGGCATTAACATTAATACAGTTTTATCACATTGCTATAGTATTCTGGGTTGTGTTGCAAAGGGCATTAATATTTCTGGTAAATTTCTTGGAACTTTCCAATGTTTTCCAAAATCTTCCAAATCCTGGAAAGTGTACAAAATTCAGAATGTTTCCAGAAATGTTCTGCCACTTTGCAACCCTAATTCTGCGTGGTTCCTAATGTGGTCTGACTGTTTTTTTAACATTGCCAGAGTGTCGCTTGTTGTTGCTTGGAGGTCACTAGGGTATTTGCGTTGGTTGCTGGGCTGCTATGCAGGTTTTACTTTTCAGTGTTTTTTTTTTTTTAGCCTGTCCTGTTTCTAGGGTATTTTGGACGGTTGATTGTGTAATTTTTTTGTGGTTGCTAGGGTGCTATAAATGTAGTTTTTAGCATGTCACTAGAACGTCCCTTGTTGTTTCTAGTATATTTTGGGTGGTTGCCAGGCTTAATGTGTTCAAAGTATTTTGACATGTTTCTAGGATGTTCTGGGTCTCTGTGAATCAGTCATTTTAATTGCATTTATGCATTAGATTAGGTTCAGAAGGGGAGCATTTTTGTTCCAAGGAAAGCCTTTTGTTTTTCCTATCCCCAGGTCCTGGGCTGTTGTCACCCAGGGTTCCTGATTTACTTAATTTGGCTGCTGAAGTGAAAGCTAGTCCTGTGGATGTGGGAGGGTTCTGCCCTGTTCAACACCACGGGAGAGTCTGTGTTCATAAACCATTCAGCCGACTTCTGCTGGAGGAAATGAAGACTGCCTGACTCTGTCTTGCAGCCTCTGGCTGCTGGTTTAAAGACATGTGGAGATACAATTAAAAATGTATTAAACCAAAAGATAGTACTAGATCATTAGCATTCCCAATTTTAGCTTCCATAATAAGACACATTTCTGAGT
This sequence comes from Gymnocypris eckloni scoliostomus, assembly GCA_027564155.1. NCBI lineage: Eukaryota > Metazoa > Chordata > Actinopteri > Cypriniformes > Cyprinidae > Gymnocypris > Gymnocypris eckloni. The sequence goes on along the minus strand of CM050418.1, from coordinate 6,726,814 downwards.
GAATGAGTCCTACTGACTGTATAAATATTGAGTAAAGCATTATGGGTGTTGTAGTTCCAGCTGATGTGCTACAATGGGAAGCCGGGTGATTTAATTAAATTCGTTTTTGGTTGTGAGTGATAGATTTGCAGACAGCTTGTGTGATTTATGTTGCTGAGACTGGATTGAATTTAACACATGACTTTACTGGGGCACACGGTGCGTAATTACTCACCTAATTGCCTGTGAACGTGCAAAGCGGCAGCTTTGTGGTGAATGTGGTGATCATGCCAGTGCTGCCATCCTAGAGGATACTAGAGGTGAAATACGGACTTGTAACTAGTGTGTGAGAGAAAATGAGTTATACAGACAGAAGGGTAATGACCGCTTCAGTGTGGCTGAAGCGTCTATTTCCAGGGAAAGTATGTTGGCCGAGGACATGCTCAGCTGAAATGGGGATTCAATGTCTCAGGGAATTGGACAAAGCTTCAGATCCTTCCAAACCCATAATCAGACTGAATGTGTCAGTCAATTGGTCAGTCCAGACACAATTTCTTGATCGTTTCTAAAGGAGGCAGAACAATTTTTGAACATTGAGACTTCAGATATTGTCAATATATATATATATATATATATATATATATATATATATATATATATATATATTAGGGGTTGAACGACTTCTGATTTTTTAAAGTCGAAGTCGACTAGTCGCTGATGATGTCATTAATGAACAAATAAGTCTGGAGCTGTGACAAACACCATGTGCACAGCTATGACATATGACACAGCGCTGCCCACATGACTATTTTACCTATAACAGCTTATTTTTATCAGCTATTTAGTCTTTGGGTCGTTATATTGCTCACATATTCCTGCTCGTTTTAAATCAGATACAGATAAGTAGTCAAGTAGAGATTACATTCATATGAATGAATGCATTAGTGAGAGCGGTTGCGTGTGAATTAATTCTACCTGGCAGCGTCTCTTTAGTAGTGAAGCTGTGGGATTTACTTATTAAGAAATATATGCTTGAACTTTTCATTTTCTAAGCTATTTTACAGAGAAATCATAGAACAGTGTTGACAATGCATTTTCGCACTGAATGATTCTGTGCGCGCGATTTGCGCGTGATGTATTGTACGTGCTACTGTCTGTAGCCTATGTGTGTGCGTTAATGTGCAGCAGCGCATTAGATTAGAAAGTGATTAACTTACATGTACAATAAGCTGTTTAAAAGAGCATTCTGCCATTCAATTTCCAGCATCCAGTAATATAATCACACATGACTTGTGGAGCGCATTCAGAGTATGAATTAGTTTGTAACTGTTTGGAAACGGAGCGTAAATGTGGATTTATTATCCTATTGTACCTTCTATAGGACCAGCGACTAGTCGACTTCAAGCTTAAAGCATCATGGCAGAGCACTGAAGTCGACTAGTCAATTAGTCTGTGCAACCCCTAATATATATATATATATATATATATATATATATATATATATATTAGGGCTGGGCGATATATCGAATGCGATGATCATGCGCATTTTGTCAGTAAAGCCGGTTCCGCTAAATCACGCTAAATCTTCATCACCTACTTTCAAATGGAGCGGCATTTAATACACAGAGCCGTAGATCACTGACAAGCTACGCAATATCATGTTCATTATCACAGATGAATCACCTTCGATAATGAACGCGATATTGTGTATTGGGAAAGTTCCTCGAGCCAGGATTTGAACTCGGGAAGCTGATGCAATGGCACTATGGGCCTGTTTACACCTGGTCACTTCAAGCATTTTCTCTGATCGGATATCTGTCTGATTTGTTAAAATGTTTCCATTTACACTTGGCCACATAAATGTGTCTTCACAAAACGGATATAAATCCGTTCTTTAATTCCCGTGCTATAGGCAAATTTAACAAGAATTATGCAAGAGTTCACGTCAATTAAAGCAATAGATATGTGCTGCATTTTTTATTCATTATCAGCTCATTTCAATATCAGAGACTGCAACGAGAGGACTTTTCGGGATCGGATAGCTATCAAGTGACCAGATGTAAACAGCCCCTAAATGTTGGCCCACTGCCCACAAGGCTGTTAGTGCCAACTTGGTGTTGTTTTTAACATTGTGTTTTAATCACATTGGTATGTAGCTGCTATGGTGTTCTTGGTGTTTTTAGGGACAATAAAAATGTCTTTCAATACACATTTTCTACAAATGTAAACAGGTTTGTGTAAGTAAATTGCTCAGTGCAAAGGAAGAGAAGTAATGGGAACCTTGTATTTATTTTTTCATGTGTTCGTGGACATGAACAAGCTCTTTGAAAAACATCTATTACCTTTGAAACATGTCTAGTCTTCATGCTGTTGACTATGGTTTCAATAATAATAAACATACATTTGCATAAAGCATCCATATTTGTTGATCAGAGTATTAAAAACATGAAAAGTATTAATTTAATGTACATTTAGAACAAATAAAAATGTGTGATTAATTGTGATTAATTGTGAGTTAACTCATGACAATTATGCGATTAATCGCGATTAAATATTTTAATCGATTGACAGCTCTAATATGTATATATACATATATAATTTGTTAAAAAATAAAAAAAGCACATTTATTTGATATGGAGTTGATAATGGTTTTATAGTGTGCTGATATGTGGTTGATGGGATCTCCTGGGTGAAATTGGAGGTTTCCAAAGTGGGTTTTTAGCATGTTGTTTTCTGATTCCTGAAAACCAGGTGGTTGCCAGGCTGCTATGAGGTTGCTATGAGTTGTTTTTAGTGCATTGCTATTCTTTAATGTTTGCTTTGAGACAAATCAAATTCATAACCAGAAGTCGGGTACAGTAAACAAAGGTGTATTTAATTTCAACAGTACCATAGAGAAAGTGCATTTTATGTTTATTGTCCCATTCTTTCAGTTCCCTGATATTAGCAACAATATTATCTTCATAATGGCCCTGAAAAAGATTGGCCATTACCATCTGAGCACTGAGGCTCATTAAAATGAGAGAGCGGGACGATGATGGCATCACCGAGGGTCTTCAAGAAACACAATCACGACTCGTTCAGCTCCTCGTCCCTGCTGATGGTAATTGAAGTGACCTATGATGGCATGGAGATAGTGTTGTCTTCACTGAGGGTTTGTGTATATGTTCTCGAGCGCTAGTCTGGAGGGTGGACCGCACCACTTCAGCCTCTTTTTCATCTGTAATTTCAGTGAAACCCCCATCTTTGCCATAATAGCGTCTGTGTTTTTCTTGCCTAGATGATGATTGTGGAAGAACGAGGCCATTTGTGCAGATCCAAATTGATTCTGGCTTACATGATTTTGATTGAAAAAATACTGGGATGAAGTTTCAATTAGGATGAATGTGTTTATAGGACCTCAAAGAGATTTGCTACTCAAGCTTTGTTTTTATCTACTATTGTTTCTCGGCCAAAACAGACGGATGTGTTTGTGTTTCATTAGGTTTGAATATGGACACAATAAATGACTCACATCGTCAGTCTTCAATTCAATATGTCAAAGCAACAACTGTTACCTTGTTGTGAACACATGCCCCGTGAGATTTGTTCATGACAACATGTAGGTGGTCAGCGTTGCTCATTCACAACAGATTTCTAGTAATTTAATGGAGTTTAATATAAACACAAATGTAAGTATTATTTAAGATATACTAAACTATAGATGTTAAAATTCTAACATTGAATTAAACCTTTTGAATATTATTATTATTACAGAATTGTAAAGATTACATTGTTAATAAACTTTGCTGTGTTTGCTAGAGTGTTTTGTAGTCACTAGGTGGTTGCTTGGGTCTAATAGGTGGTTGCCAGTATTATATGTATTAAGCGCACATAATTGTTGAAAATATTTGATTATAATACAAATATTATTTGTATTAATAGTGATATATTTAAAAATATTGAATAATTAAATATTAAAATCAATAAATTATTTAAAATGTGTTAAAAAAATATTTTCTGGATGGTTTTCAGGCTGCTGTGTGGTTTCTGTGTGATCTCTGTGGTTGTTGGGAGTATTCTGTGTTGTTGCTAGGTGGTTTTCAATGTATTCATGGTGGTTGCTAGGGTATTCTGGGTGGTTTTCAGGTTGCTACATGGTTTATAAGGTGTTCTGTTGTTAGTAGGTGGTTGTTATGGTATTCTGAGTGGTTGTCAGGCTGCTATGCGGTTTTCAGGGTATTCTGTTGTTACTAGGTGTTTGTTTGAGTGTTCCGTGTCTTTGCTATGGTGTTTTGAGTGGTTGTCAGGCTACGCAATGGTTTCTAGGGTGTTCTGTTGTTACTATGTGGTTGTTGGTGTATTCTGGATGGTTGTCAGGCTGATATGTGGTTACTAGTGTGTTCTCTGTTGTTACTAGGTGGTTGTTAGGAGTTTTCTGTTGTTGCTAAGGTGTTTTGGGTGGTTGACAGGCTACTATGTGGTTTCTAGGCTATTCTGTTGTTACCAGATGGTTTTTTGTGGTTGTCAGGTTACAATATAGTTTTTTTGAGTGTTCTCTGTTTTTACTTGGTGGTTGTTACAAGTGTTCTGTGTCATTAGTTTATTTTAAATGGTGTCAGGCTGCTTTGTAGTTTCTGTGGTGTTCTGTTACTAGGTGGTTGTTAGATTATTCCGGGTTGGTTGTCAGGCTGCTATGTGGCTTCTATTGTATTCTCTGTTGTTACTAGGTGGTTGTCAGTAGGGCTGTGCGATATGACGATATATATCGGATGGACGAAATAAAAAGTCTATCGTTTCATATTATGTTCTATCGTTTATTTCATGGTGTCGCAAAATACATTGTTTACGGTAATACCTTTTCATCATTTGATTGACTGCGATCTTTATACGCCGCCCACCACGGGGTGTGAAGGAGAGACAGAACCAGCCAGGACACAACGAGGAGCTGGTTCCTAAACGAGGGACTACATCTGTAGCATGGTCACTCGCGTTTTTAAGCACTGCAGTTTTAAAACAACCGATTTTATGCGTTGAAACACAAACAACAGAGCTATATGCGTGCGCCGTCAAACACCTCCTATGTGCGCACGCCGTCTCTTTCTGTGTGAGAGGAGTGTGCTTTTTCTTTGCTTTGAACAATTACATAAACACACTTATATCGTCAGAATCCCCGTCTTTGCAAGTATCCTCATAAACACAGTGATTTAGGTCTTAAGAGCGAGTAAACAGCAGAGAAAACACATATGTAACAGTAACTTAGCTATATTGATCCGGACTTGGTCTTAAAGGGAAGCGTTCAATATTCGTTCATGTTAATTAGCACACTGCTAGAAAATTTCTCACTGCTCTTGACTAAATCACTTTTGTATCTTTTAATGAGAATAAATAAATAATAATAATGATATATTTATAATATGCATATAATCTATAGTTAATACATACGTTAATTATATCATAGATAGATAGATATAATTAACACAGTGAAGACTAATTAATTTACACAATGTATGTAGTGTTTCTTATTTATTGTAGTGTTTTGTCCTATTGCTTGCAATGAGTTTCTTATCCTTATTTCATCACTGACTGTTTATTTATCTTCAGTGAGGTTAAGTTTTTTCCTCTCTCTCTCTTTAGACTGGTAATAGTTTGATATTGACATTGGTGACAAGGATTAGGACAGTTCTATGGAATCAACGATTTTAATATAATAAATCTTATGATATAAGATTTTGGTCATATTGTTAGGAGTGTTCTATATGGTTGTCAGGTTGCTATGAGGTGGTATGCTTCCCTGCAGTAGAAATGTAATGTTTTAGTTTATCAGTGTTCAGTGGGTAAACTCATATGTCCCGTGTGACTGTGTTTGATCTGTCAGGACAGCGAGCGAATAACATCACAGGTCTTTCAGGAAGTGACATCAGCCGATAATGACCCACAAATGGCTCTGGAAGTGCAGTGTCATGTTGCTGAGACACACTGACCGTAAGCGCTTACACCTTTTATTCGCAGGCATATTAAAGTGATATCGATCTGACAGATATTTAATATATTTAAATATGACAGAGAGGCTGTCCGGCTCAGACCAACCGGTGAGGAAACCGTCTCTGTTTGGTGGATTCAACTGGGACAGAGTTGGCATAACCAGTGGGAGCGCTAAACGCTGACCGCAGCACTTTAAACTAGATTTACGAGCGTCTTTAGAGCGTGCTAACGTCATTAGCATGCGCAGGACTCTTCCCTTTAGTGGAGGAGCTTTAGAAACTGCAGATTGGATGTGAAAAATCACTCTCCGTCTGTCAGATGTGATTTACGCAGAGATAAAAACAAGAAGAGACACTTGACGCAGAACAATAGCGCTAAAGTCCCATGCTAACGACACAATGCACAGAATGCAGCGCGCGCTCTTTCTCTCTGGTTTAATTGTGATCCTTGTGCCATTTGACTCTCCATGGGAAGGAAAGTTGTCAGCTTGACCTTTACTAGCAGAAGTAGTTACGCCACAGCTGAGTGGTGGCGCGGTGGTTTCAGCACACTTGTTAAGCGAACACTTCTGTGTTGTTAATGGTGTTACGGGTGCTCTGACTGTGAGTGAAGGTCATATTCATAATGAAGGATAAATAAAAACTTGCCCAGCAGAACTATGAATAATCACTCACTTGCATCAGTTGCTATTTTTTAGAATGGTTACATTTCAGTAATTATATTAAAAAAGATATTAGCTGCTGCAGTGAGTATTTAAAGAAGGAAATACTGTCAATAATTCATACTTGTAAAATTGAAAATATGTCACTATTATAATAAATCACAAAAATAGCAATAGAAAAAAAAACAGAGTAAAAACAAAATACAAAGACAAAAAAACAATGTGTGTGTGTAATTAGTTATTTTTGTATTATGTTTTTTTATATAATCTTTTTATTGTATATAATTGTAATTGTTTCTTTAAATTGCATTTGTGCATTATAAATAGGATTCATTATTGATGACAAATCAACACATTTAATATGAGATGCCACTAAGACAGCATTTATGTGTTACAAAACATACATTTGATATATTTTCATAATAGTGTATGTTATATGTATGTATTAAATATAACCTTTCCAACATTTTCAAGAACAATCTCAGATTTGAATAAGTGGAATATTATTTAATATTATTTTAAATAATATTAAAATGTAGAATATTATTCATTGTAAATAATTTTATTTAGAGTATTATTTAAAAATGTAAAATATCGTTATAATATCAGTAAATGTATATATTTAATATTAAATATAAACTGTAGCTATAGCACATATTACTGCTATAGAAGGTATAGAAGTATTGGTTTATGTTTGTTTTTCTCAATTTCACCAGAATTACATCTATTTTAGCCAGCTCATTTTAATTTGTGTCTTTGCCCCCAAAAAAAAGACCTAAAGTGCTTTCTCTTTGACCCTCGACCATAAAATTATTATTGACCTCTATTATTTTCTTCTAAACGTATGAGTCATTCTCAAAGTAATTGCAACCATTTATATATTTATATATATATCTTCATTTCTCTAATGATTTTAATAATTTGAGTTAATGATAACATAAGCCTGTTGCATTAACTTCTTATATTTTGACAGAAGCCATGATTATTGAGCTCTATTCTGTTCTGTTCTGTCTCTCTGGAGATGTGGTGTGTGTTTGTCAGTGATGGATGACGCTGAGGCATCTTGTTTGCAGTGTGGGGGTCAGTGATCTGCAGAAGGTTCTAGATCAGCAGTCTGGATCTGTATTTCCGTTCTCTGAGGGTCTGTTGGGTCTGTGTGGGTTTGGTCATTGCTTCCATCATCTTTCCCTGTAGTGCGTGTGTGTGTGTGTGTGTGTGTGTGTGTGTGTGTGTGTGTGTGTGTGTGTGTGTGTGTGTGTGTCCTTTGGGAGGAATCCTTGTGGGCATTTTACATTAAAGTACGGTAGATTGCACCAGCCCGCCGCATGCACACCCCTGCATCATCTATTTCTTGCCTTCGCTCCTTCCTTCCTGTCAAAACGCAGCGTCCCACAGGGCAAAGAAAAGAAAGATTAAACGGAGTGAGGAAATAATTGAGAAAAAAATAAGGAGGTGCGGGAGAAAGAAATAGTGAAAGTTATTATATTAAAACATGAAAGGGAAATGAAAAAGAGAGAAATTTCACAGCCAGGCCGGACTGATCATCTTGAGAACTTCATTCAGAGACACACATGTGAAACACTCACGTTTAACAGCCATAATGTGAGGAACACAGAGATGCAAAGCTCAAAACTTGCACATTTAGCACAAATATGCTAGAAAAAGCAGTTAAATATTATTATAGGGACTAAAAAATATTTTCAGTAGACAAATTTCATCCAGCATTTGCAGGTGTTTCGCTTGATTCGGTGATATTTTAATATTTATAAACCTGATGGGTTCTAGTAATATATTAATTTTTTTCACAATTTGTATATTCATTTTGATTAGTTTTTTTTTGTATAATTTACTGATTTGTGCTTTTCTTTTCAAT
>CM050418.1:6649670-6718237 GCA_027564155.1 Gymnocypris eckloni scoliostomus | reverse complement strand
GACACTGACATACATCAAAACTCTTCTGGTCCCTGTCTGTTTTGAAATAGGACCCCATGTGCACTGTTTCCTGTTTCAGAGACATCCAGAAAGAAACCTAGAGAATAATCTGCACAATTTAGATGGGCTGCATGAGCCATTTCTGTTTTTAAGGCAATAAAAGCTTGTTCTGCCTCAGGGGTCCATGTCAATTCAGCCTTTAAATTTGTCATACCCTGTTCTTCACAATCTGTCTTAACGGTGTGGTCAGCGAGACGTACATAGGGATGTAGTTTCTGCTGAAGCCAGTTAGGCCCAGGAAGGAAAGCATGTCCTTCACTGTTAGTGGCTTGAGATGTGATAAAATGCTATCACGTTGGCGGTGGGAGAGTGTGGAGCCCTGAGCTGTGATTAACCTTCCCATAAAGGTAACTGATGGCCTGCTGACTTGCAATTTTTCTTTGCTGACCTTGAACCCTGAAACATATAGCAGTTGCAATATTAGGTTAGTCGCCCATAGGCACTCTTCATTTGTTGTGGCAGCGAGCAACAGGTCATCAACATACATTATCAAGACACAGTCTGGGGGAAGTGTGCATTTTGTCAATTGTTCTTTTAGTACTTGATTAAAAATCCCTGGTGACAGGATGAAGCCTTGTGGCAATCTGTTATAAGAGTACTGGCGGCCTCTGTAGGTGAACGCCAAACATGACTTACCACTACACTCATTAGGGATGGGGAAATGTCTAATTCTCCCCAATAAATGTCAGCTGCCTCCTTTAATGGCCCTCCTAACAGAACATTCTGTCTAAAACCTTTGGTGCAGTCTGTGAGCAATCAACCTGTGTGCCATCTGGAAAAGTCACTATTACCCCTTGTGGTGAACCTAAAATACTAGCCCCAATTTAATAAGTAAATCCTTCCAAGCAGAGGTACAGGAGCATTCGAGGAGTATAGAAATGAGTGTGTCAGGCTTTGATTCACAACCTGAATTTTTTTTTTTTTTGCCAATGTTCTAACCCACCAGAGAAACCCATTACTCCCACTGTTTTATCACTTAGATCGTTATCTGTGATTGTGCCTCTTGTTACAGTGGAGTATGTAGCTCCAGTATCCACCAGAGCCCTTAGTGGTTTGTTTCAACCACTATTTCCATGAGGGGTTCAGCCATTCCCCTCATGGTGGTCCTCTGTGGGCCCCTTCAACAGTCCCCTGCCTCCCTCCGGGCCCCATGTTGGGTGCATAGGCGCCTGTAGGTTGGCTGGAGACGGGTGCTGCCCCGGTATCGTGAGGTATATGGTCCCCTGCCACGACCACCAGGTCCACCTATGAGAGGACCCCATCCCCTGCAGGTGGTCCTGTGAATTGGCATCCCCTCTGCTGTGAGGGGCAATCTGCTTTCCACTGTTCACTGCTGCAACACACAAAACATCCCCTCCTTGCTGTGCTCTACCTCTGCCACCTTTCCTCTATATCCCATATTTCCACCCCTCTGACTCTATTTCCTCCCAATCACCCATCTGTGACCATGGTGTTTGGTATGTTGACCCTGGTCATACCCAAAATATGGGGAAATAACTGAAAGGGGTAGGTGGGTCGTCACAGACTGCTGAGACATCTGCTTGGTTTTCTTTGAACCACTAGCTCTGGCTAAGTCTAATTGCAACTTGAGCAATTGATTTTTGTCTTCTCTATCTCTTGTTCTTTCTGCTATGGGGAATGTAACTTCCTCTACATTCATGGTGCCTTTAATTACTATTCTGAGACCTTCCCTTCCCCATCTTCACTTTCCTCTTAACCATCTTCACTTTCCTCTTACCTCCCCTTCTATCATTGGCTCCTCCTTGTGGGCTGTGTGAGTGTGTGTGTTTTCCCTTCTGCCTACTGTCCCTCTTACTTCTCTCGTTAGCTCTGCTCTTTTTCAGCCTCTATATTTCCATCATGTAGATATCCCTCAAATTCTATTGGCCCCTTTAAATCTATTTTCTCTGTACTATTGGCATTTGGCTAACAGTTTGATCACAGGAAGTAGCATATGGAGGTGGCCTGTCTTCTTTTGTTTTATTATTTTTATTCTCTCTTTCTTGTTTTTCCAATTTTATTAATTTAATTCCATATTGTTTGAACAGGGTTAATACCCCTATTTCTCATTTTGGAGGTGTAATTGGTCTTGTAATTTTTATCAAGACCTCTATTTCTTTACACATTGCCACATCAAATGTTCCCCTATTATTATTATTATTGTTGTTTCCTTCAGTGATTTACCTCTCTAATCCCAGGCCTTTAATTAATTGTTAATCTTCACCAGGCTCATCAGACGAGGATCACTAAAAGTATTCGACCCCTGATTTCCACCTGGATTTTTGCTGGGCGGAGGACTTATCACTTTTTATAGAATTTAGACTTTCTCAAATATTTTAAAATAATACCAATGTGTTTTCTAGTTAATAATTAATCTTTCTCATTGCTCCATTCATTTGGATTACCATAATATTCATAAACTTTGTACATTTTACTCTGCTTTGGATGAGATTTTTCATCCTTTTCTCTCCTTCTCCTGTATTTAACTTCACTGCCAGCAGTGTTTACTCCCACACACATTCGCTCACACACATACACACACACACAGTGGCTCGCACACACACTCTCTCAGTGGGGCTTTCTCTCTCTCTGTCTCTCATACATATACAGACACAGACAAAGGAAAAATACCAACAGGTCTCATTCTCTTTTGGGAATGAAAATCAATCAGTTTTATCTTTTCTTTATCAATAATTCAGTTTCACAATTTGGATCACAACGTCGGCAACTTGGATAATGTCCAAATAGCCGACAAAGCCAATTTCATGGTATATTCTAGTTTTTTCAACTCTTATATAGTTCTTAACAAATTTTTATTCTCCATAGCTCTAATTTTGGTGCTAATAACACCGACATTTTGTCGGGATTATCCCATCCGTTTTCAATACATATCTGACTCCATTTATTTTTCCCAAATTTTCTTTTCTTTTTATGATTTTTAGGCTCAGATTGAGCCAGTAACATATCTACTATATTGCCCACTGCTTTGTTATTGGGGACATCCATACTCCTCACATTCTCTCTCAAATTCAGACATTTTATTTCACACAATACACAATACTTGTTATATTTTACACAAAAATACGGCCGTTTACTCAGGCGGCTTCTTTTTACCTTAATACGGCCGTCAACTGGGTGGTTTCCTTAACCCCACAGTGACTACCTATTTAACTGGGTTTCCTTAACCCCACTGGGTGGTTTCCTTAACCCCACAGTTTTTACCAAAATGACTGGGTGGACTTTAACCCCTCAGTTTTTGACCGGGTGGACTGGTTACCCCTCGGTTCTTGACCGGGTGGACTGGTTACCCCTCGGTACTTACAATAATGACTGGGTGGACTGGTTACCCCTCAGTTCTTGACCGGGTGGACTGGTTACCCCTCGGTTCTTGACCGGGTGGACTGGTTACCCCTCGGTACTTACAATAATTTCTGATCAATATATATCAATATTTCATTTAATAAATGGAACGGAATACAATTTAAATTCAACACAAGAAATTTAGAATATCCAATTTTGCAGAAGTTTGATTTAACAGGTTTCTGCTTACCTTCTTTTAATCGGTCGACCGTGTGTTGAACCCGAGTTCGTTCCGTCCCGGAACTCTTGGCCTTCAATGGCCTTTTACTCTTTACTGCCTTTTTCTCCAATCACGTCGGGGTCACCAAATTGTTGGACTTCAAAACGTCCTGCGTGATCAAAAATTAAAGGAAGGCTTCAAATATCAAAGTGTTGAAATTTATTGATCAGAACAGCGCGCTGGGTTGTCTCTAGACAAGACGTCTTACAAAGAACCAACAACCCAGAGGAATAAGTTCACAACATTTTATAGTATGTGTCGACGTGTGTCATTTTCTCATTGGTTGGGGGAATCCTCCCTAGGTTCCTCCAATCAGCATCTCCTTCTTTGTTCTCCAGTTTCTGCAACACAACATGTGAAAGAAACCCTACCCCTAGCTGTTCTTAAGTAATCTGATCTTGTTATGTGTGTGTATGCACATTCCGCACATTCCACTATTCTAAGTGATCTAATCTTGTTATGTGTGTGTGTGCACATTCCACTATTCTAAGTGATCTAACCTTGTTATGTGTGTGTGTGCACATTCCACTATTGATTACACACTTAAACTTTTGAAAATGATTAAACATGATTAAAACCCTTCAATTGCAGCCTGCAGCAGTCAGCTCACTGCTTCCCTTTTTTGTATGCATAGCCGCCCCCACCCTCTGTACTCTCATACTCTGCTGAAAGGACAGAAAACATTTTAGTACCAACTTTTAAGTTTGATTATACCAGCAAGCACACTTCTAGATAGCTTAATATAAAAACCCCATCCCATACATAAACACACATTACCATAATCATTTCCCCTATTATGCATACATTTTATTCATTACTTTAGAAATCATAGGATTACATCCTTCAGTACATTTCCAGAACATTTGTGTTTTCTTCATGTGCTTCAATGTTACAACGGCCCTCCTATGAGATGTCAGCCACAGCAATGGCCCCCAGCCAATTTGAGTTTGAGACCCCTGATCTACAACAACCAAATACAGTGTGTTTAGAATAATATACAATTACTTCAGCAAAACAAATAATTATATTCAGCAACACCAAATACAGTTATCCACAGAAAAAAATGGAAACATCTTCATCAGCTTCTCGCTTTGTTCTTCTTGGTTTGAAATCATGTTTATAACGGCGGTTTGACCGAAACTTTGTTTAATCTTTTCCTATAATGTTATGTATAGGTCCAAAACAATCTACAGGGCAACCCAATATTACGTTAGACTATATCCTGAACTCTCGCTAGCATTATTAATCAATTCTCAACAGTTTTTATCAAGATAATTTAGGGATTCGTGATAAAAATGACAAACCTCACGGCGGAGAATTGCGCAGGCCTGGACAACGCGATAAACCACCTTTCTTCATTTAGCTTCTTGAAATAAACGTGTAATGTTAGGCTAACTAAAAAATTACAAGGGTTTAGGTAAAAAAGTAATTAAAATAAGCTAAAATGAATTCCTTTTCTCACTTAGCAATGTAACCGTCGTTCTCTCGTGCGCTGTCAGCACATCGTGAACCGTTGGAGTTTAAACAGCGGCGCTCGCGCGCTTTTAAGTGATCCCTCTCGCGAGAGGCGCGCGACTGAAATGCACTGCTGTGCTGACGGGACAAAACTGATCAGCGCATAGACACACGTTCAAGTTGTTTGCAGGGGCGCGGGAACAAAAGGGTTGCGGAGGGTGCTGCAGCACCCCGTTTTTTTCTGTGGACAACTGTAAACTGTTGTGAAAAAAATATATATATATATATATATTATATACTGTATATTTCTACTTGAATATTTGGGATTTGACTATGAAAAGATATTTGATTATGTTTGAGTTACTCAATAATTCAAATCAAATCACGATGTGTATTATTAACCAATCAGATTTGTTGTTGCCGATTACAACGCGTAACTAAGGTTACCTTGAGGGACGTAATTTCAGTTAGACACGAAGCGCATGAGCATGTCGCAAAAGAGAATTTATGAGTTTTTCAAAAACCCTAAAAATATAAAGTTTCAAGGACGAGCGTGAATGATTCGACTACCACCAACTCCGTGTCCAGTTCCACCACCGGCGGCCCTGTCAACGTTGGTCCTGCTGTCCATTCTGCTAACGTCATCCCTTCTGCAGCTAAACCCGCCTCCGCGGTTACAGCGCCAGCAGAAGATGGAGCTGCTAACACCGCTATAAACGTGGGCCTACTTGTGGACCCCTTTCAGCCAAATTATTTTGACTTTCCATCCAGACGTTTTGGGACTGAAAGCTTCGCAAGGTCATTCAACTCCGGTTGGTTCACGGTGGACAATACATGGCTTCATTATGTTAAAGAAACGGATAAAGCGTTGTGCTTTACATGTTGCTCTGCTGTTGAAAAAAAAAAGAGTTCAAGAGCTGACGCCACATTTGTGAAAGGAGGTTTTAGTAATTGGCGAAAGGCTGTGGAAAAATTTACAGAGCATGAAAGATCTTCTTTTCATCTTGAATCTATGAACAAGATTGCAGCATTAAGCAGCACACCAATTAATGCTTTGATGTCTGATATTGTGGCAAAAGAACAAAAAACTGCTCAGATGGTTCTGGAGCTGGCTTTCAGGTCAATCAAATAATGCAGCAAATGCTTTAAAAACAGCTTTAAAATTATTTTATTGCATTCCAGATGCTTTTAAAAGAACTTTTCACTATACATTTTAAGGGTTTTTAAGCTTGAATGTAGCTTGAATGTAAAACATTGTTATGAATTCATTGTAGCCTATTCCCATTTGTAAAATAGCTAATTGTTGTCTAACACGATCTCATGAAAGTGCGTAGGCTATAGCACGATTTTCTGTTTCTATTTGGCGTAATATTTATATGCAGAAATTGACTAATTGGAACACGACATCATGTTAGTATGCTGATTAAATAGAAGACTAGCGTGTAAATATTAATAAACAGACCAAACTGTCCAGATTGATATACACTGCTAGAACACGTATTTCTACCAGATCAGTTTGTTGGTATACTAATAGGTTGATTCAGTGCAGATGTACATTTTAAGTAGATTTTCTTTGGATATTTTCTTTGGTGTGTCAAAGTAAAATGTATAGTGTACTACTCCATGACAAAGATGCTATCAGTTACTCAGTATGTGCATTTAATGATGTTAAAAAGCTTTAATATTTATGAATTCGATTATAAACGTATTCATTTTGATTCAAGTGCAGATAGCTTCCAGAGAGAGGGCCCGCCCACTCACGCTTCTGATTGGCTGTGATATTTGATTGACTCTGTCGCATCGCGCTGTCGCGTCGCGTGTAGTGTGGACAGCCAAACTACATTTCGCTGGAATCCTGTCGCGTCGCGTGTAGTTAGGACACGGTGTAAGCTGTTCGCCAATCACAACGCACTGGGACAGCTAACCAATCACAAGTTTGTGTCAGGCTGGGGAGAAAGGTATTGTAATAATGTAAATTATGTGAAAAATAATGCGATTTTCGAAACCCCAAGTGAGAGCGTGAGAGCATGTTCTAGCACACCCACAAAACAAAATCAAGACTTTGTAAAAGAGTATAAAGAACCCCTTTTAAAAATATTTGGATTCCCAAAACATATTCGAATAGTCTTATCTTTTTTTTTAAAGATTGTTCCCCAGACAGCAAGCAGTGTCAGCCCAGATCCAGCCCACATATAGCTCACATGGATTTCACCCGGCTCGGATGTGAGCAAGAAAAAAAAAAATTATTGAAAAATATCTTCTTTAAAATCATCGGAAATGACTTCTTAAAGTTAGGACAACCTCAGACTGTTGATTGATCCATCTTAAGACAGGCTCTTTCAAAGTAACTGTTCAAAAACATGATGCATTCAAATGCAAAGGTCATGATGAAAATAGTGTGTGCTTATGATTATTACAGTAATTTGCAGGCAGTGTAAAAACAATCCTTGGTGTGTTTTTTATTGGGTTAATTAGTTCATTTTCAACTAGAACCACCATTTATTCAATCAGATAAAGACTGTAATTTTCATCTTAAGAAAAAAAAAGTTCTTAAAAGCATATTTTCAATAATTGCACTTAGGAACATTCTTACGAGCATATTATGGAACATATTTCTTAATATTCTTTTGTGAATCCAGTAGTTAAATTTAAAAACATATATTTGGATCACATATTTAGGCATTACTATTTTAATATAGCATAAAAACATGCAAAGTTGGAGAAGGTCATGTGATCTTTACACTGTGATCAAAGTTGAATGAAAACATGAATTAGTGTTAATTACATAAAACAGCAACATCAAAGTTGAATGAAAACATGAATTAGTGTTAATTTCAACATCAAAGTTGAATGAAAACATGAATTAGTGTTAATTACATAAAACAGCAACAAAGTTGAATGAAAACATGAATTAGTGTTAATTACATAAAACAGCAACATCAAAGTTGAATGAAAACATGAATTAGTGTTAATTACATAAAACAGCAACATCAAAGTTGAATGAAAACATGAATTAGTGTTAATTACATAAAACAGCAACACGCACACACATACATATTGTTGTGAGATTCAAAATATGTTAAAAGGGTAATATGTAGAATTTTATATATTTCTGGATAAATATGACCCAAAACATAATAAGATAAGTTCTGAAAGTAGACAAAGAGAACCAAAATATTTTTATGCCATTTATTTATTCAAGAAAATGATCGAATATTACATATCTGTGAGTCAAAAGTATTTGAATCTCTTGGATTAGCAGTTAATTTAAATGTGAAATTAGAGTCCATCTGTGCAGAGGTGATTTCAGTCAAATGTCAGTACGTGACCTGTTTTATTCAAATAACAGGGATCTATCAACGTCTGATCACGTTTGTGGAAGTGAATCATGTCACAAATAAAGGAGATAACTGAGGACCTCGGAAAGAGACTTGATGTTACTCATCAGGCTATAAAAGGTTACAAAACCATCTCTAAAGAGTTTGGAATCCACAAATCCACAGTCAGACAGATTGTGTACAAATGAAGGAAATTCAAGACCACTGTTACCATCCCGAGAAGTGCTCGACCAACAAAGATCACTCCAAAGCAGAGCGTGTAATAGTCTGCGAGGTTGCAAAAGTTCCCAGGGTCACTTCTAAGCAACTAAAGGCCTTTCTCACATTATCTAATGTTAATGTTCATGAGCCCACCATCAGGAAAACACTGAGCAGGTGTGCATGGCAGAGTAGCAAGAAGAAAGCCATGGTTTTCCAAAAAGAAAATTGCTTGCTAAAGATTATGTGGACAAGCCAGAGAACTACTGGAGAAAGGTTTAATGAATGGATGAAACTAAAATAGAACTTATTGGTTTAAACGAAAAGCTATTATGTTATGAGAAAAGAACACACTGCATTCCAGCTTAAGACTCTTATCCCATCTGTGAAACATGGTGGTCTTGGCCAGGACCGTCTGCCATCATTGATGGAACAATGAATTCTGAATTATACCAGAAAATTCTAAATGGAAACTTCAGGACATCTGTTTACGAATTGAGTCTCAAGAGAACGTGGGTCATGCAGTAAGACAACAACCCCAAGCACACAAGTCATTCCACCACATCACAGAGGACCTCACCTGGACTACCAACACCAAGTCTATCTCCAAGAAGGCACAACAGCGCCTACACTTTCTCCGCCGGCTGAAAAGAGCAAGCCTCCTCCACCCATCCTCACCACCTTCTACAGGGGTACCATTGAGAGCGTGCTGACCAGCTGCATCACTGTCTGGTACGGGAACTGTTGTGCAGCAGAAAGACCCTCCAGCGGACAGTGAACACCGCTGCAAAAATCATTGGTGCCCTCTCCTCCATCCTGGACATTTTCCTTACACGATGCTTCAGCAAAGCAAAAGTATCGTGGAGGACCCCACCCACCCCTCCCACAGTCTTTTCCAGCTCCCCTCAGGTAGACAGTACCGGAGTATCAGAGCCCGCCTCCGCCAGACTGCTCAACAGCTTTTTCCCCAGGCTGTGAGAGCCCTGAACTTACATCACACTGCCCCTCTCTGAAACCCCAAACAACCCCCACCTTACCACATCTCAGGAAAAACTGTTAAACTTTTATCTCTGTGGAATTCAGGTGAGCGGGCCTGCACAAGCCACCTGTAGCAACACACTCTCCTCTGCATGCACTAGACACTTTCACACACCATTGTGTGTCCATAATCCCACAAATGACTGATTGTAATATACGACTGTAATGTATGTATGTTTACTGGCTCATGCACCACAAATCACCTTACACTGTTCCCCAGCCAGCTGCTTGAATGTCTCTCTTTTGCACATGTACAGTATTTTAAGTCATCTGCACAGTTGTACAGTTTGTATTTTTTGTTTTTTAGTTTATGTATAGGTAACCACTTTATACTTTATACTTTACACTTTATACTTTACTTTATACAGTATAAACAGTTTATACTGTTTTTACTTCGTGTTGTATATTTGTATTTATGTAGCACCGTGGTCCTGTGAGGCACGACATCTCGTCCCACTATATGTCCACACATGTAGTGGAATGACAATAAAGCTCGACTTGACTTGACTTGACAAAGAATGGATAAAGAAGTACAAAGTTAATGTTTTGGAATGGCTGAATCAAAGTCAAGACTTTAATCCAATTAAAATGTTGTGAAAGGACCTAAGCAAGCAGTTCATAGGAGGAAACCCACCAACATCGCATAGTTTAAGTGGTTCTGCACTAAGGAATGGGCTAAAACTCTTACATGTTATTGTGCAAGAAACTGAAGAAACTTTACCTTCAGTTACTGCAGCAAAAGGGGGTCACACCAGATACTGAAAGCACATACTTTTGCAACAGACAGATATGTGACACTGGATCATTTTTCTCAATAAATAAATGACAAAGAAAATATTTTTCTCTCACTTGTTTGATTCGGTTCTCTTTGTCTACTTTCAGGACTTGTATGAAAATCTGATGATGTTTTGAGTCATATTAATGCAGATTATATAGAAAATTCAAGCATCACTGTAAATACGTTATATACAAGTGCTTCATCGACACATTTCACTGTTCATCTGAAATCAAAGAAGCTTTTCAAGAGACACAGCAAACCTCTGCAATGCGAGTACTCGCATATGTGACTAAATATACAATATAATGACTATCATTAGGCATTGGCTAACCCTGCTGAAAAAAACAGCTAAGCTGGTTGGCTGGTCTTAGCCGAATTAAGCTGGAAGTAGCTTGTCTACCAACCTGTCTGAGCTGGTCAAGCTGGTCTCCCAGCCTTACCAGCTAAAGAAGTGGTCAAAACCCAGCTATGAACAGGCTATTCTTTTTCAGCAGGGAAATTGTTAGATATCACTCGCCAGCATTTGCGTTATATGATAAGTATATGTTTAAAACAGATATTTCACTAGGCTTCACTCACTTTTAACACCACATGCTTGAGAGTGTCACTCTCCGTCTTTTAGGCACGTTATTTTAATACATCTTAATGGATGCACAGCAGATTTGATGCACAATAAACTGTAGTGTGAAGGTGCCCGACTCGCCATGGCTTAGATGAGAAAGCTCAGTATTTCTCTGGCGCATGCAAAGAGAGGTAGAGCAAAACACTCTAACCATGTAGAATTGATGCTCTACATGTAAATTATAATGTGGAGTTCATTTGGAATTATTCAGCCTTTAAGAACAAGCAGAAGTATGAAGGTAATTTTACGCCTAAAAGATTTGCATGCGTATGGTAAGATTTGTGAAAGTGTACATAAGACTGCAAAAATAAAATTTGCAAGCGCAAGAGAAGCTTTGCAAAGGTGTAAATCGCGTTTTTAAGCGCAAGAAAAAGATTTGCAGCATTTTGCTGTTACTCGTAAGTGTAATTCATGTTTTGTGAAACTGCAACTTCATGCTGACACTAAATAAATATGATCTGCATTCGTATGACTTCCATTTTTCCGCTTACTCTTTTGGCACGCTTTTTCACCAAAATACGGTCAAAAGCACTGCAAGCCTGTGAACAGTGTTTTGCAAGCGAAAACAGCAGTTTAAAGAACTGCAAAACAGATTGACCAGAGAACCAATCTGTATGTGTAAAAACTGACTGTCACATGTCTAAATGACTTGTTGTGTATGTAGGGTAAAACTCTGCAAATAATCCGACTTGTACAGCTCCGCCTTTCTTTATCTGCGCTTGCAGTTTTGGCACGATTCTCGCACTAACTGAGATTTGCAAGCACAAAGGGAGGCGGGTCCACCTTCTTGTAGCCAATCAAATGAGGCTCTCGCTGACTCTCCATTTACTCTTATCTGATTGGTTCAAATAAACTCAGCAAACGCCAAGACATGTATCTTCATTTAGTTCGGTGACGTTCTTGCTGCCGGAATGTTACTTTTATCGTACACATGCAGTAAAAAACAAATAAATACCAACCAAAACATGATATTTTATAAGTCGTGTTCCTTTAGGCTAGACTCCCATGTGTTCAAACTGAATTACG
This sequence comes from Gymnocypris eckloni scoliostomus, assembly GCA_027564155.1. Lineage (NCBI taxonomy): Eukaryota > Metazoa > Chordata > Actinopteri > Cypriniformes > Cyprinidae > Gymnocypris > Gymnocypris eckloni. The sequence goes on along the minus strand of CM050418.1, from coordinate 6,706,142 downwards.
AGCTGGTCTTAACGTTATTTGGTTTGGTTTTGCTTTACATTGAAATACTGAGCAAAGGGTCTGAATACTTAGGACCATGTGATATTTCAGTTTTTCTTTTTTAATAAATCTGCAAAAATTTCAACAATTCTGTGTTTTTCTGTCAATATGGGGTGCTGTGTGTACATTAATGAGGAAAAAAAATGAACTTAAATGATTTTAGCAAATGGCTGCAATATAACAAAGAGTGAAAAATTTAAGGGGGTCTGAATACTTTCCGTACCCACTGTATACACTGTTTCTTTTTTAGAGTTACTTTACAGCAGAATTTAATTATGTTGATTAATTTAAATACATTTCCTGTGTATCACTGTACAGCTGGACTTTTTGATTTCTAATAAATAGAGCAGACGGTGGATAAAGATGAAGCTTTCTAGAGCGCATATGTACACTAGTGTACAAATGAAGAAACTCTCGTTACACTGAAATATTAAATTAAAAGACAACTACTCACCATGTATACAAGTGGTCTTGTACTACAAGGCTCTTGCCCTGTCTGTCTCTGATTTTCCCATCAGCACCACATGCCCCTCCAATCGCTTGACTTATAGCAGTCTCTTCAACAATAATGGACTGTTCCCTTTCACCTTTCTCCATCTCTGACCTTGTTGTCTCTTCTTTTGTGACATCAGCACCTGGAAACACAGATTTATCAGTATATACTGTCAATTGAAGAGCCTGTTCTTCTATGCTCACCTGTTTTATTATTAGCTTTAATTTGCATGCCGATCTTGAATGAACAACCTGAATGTTTATCTGTTCATCTGGTGGAGAGAGATCAGATTTTATGGCTTAACTCAAAGGTTTGTCTATGTGAGATGACACTTGTAATTCCAGGTGTTTTTGTTGTTGTTTGCAGTCACACGTGTAATTAAATGGTCTGGAAGAATGTATCATACTAAAGGTATCGTTTAAGTACAGTAGTGAATAGGGCTGACACTAATGATTATTTTGGTAATCGAGTAATCACTCGATTATTCTGAAGATTAATCGAGTATTCAGATACATTTTTGTGATAGTAAAAATAGACCTATGCAAACAATTTTTTACTTTAAAATGACTTAAAATAGGCTACATATATAATAGCAATGAGGCAATAATAATTGTTTCACAAAAAAATATCAAAAGCAAGAAATCATATGTTTTTTAAAACTGTTAAAATACATAATGTAATAAAACAATATAATCATAACTTATTTACATTATGTATTATATCAAATGCCTGCAGAGGGTGTCAAGGACATGACTATTGTTTTTACACTTTTACACAGCACAACCTAATTCTTGTTTAACACATTTTGCTGTATCAGTTGTAATACTTACCTTTTTCTTTTTCAAAGATCTCCACTTCATCAATCAAAGCTGCACACAGAATACATTACATTCATTAAATTTATCATTAATGTGAATTAACAATAAACTATACTTTCCACATCATATATTTGTTAATGTTAATGGTTTAGGAGGCTCATAAAGTTGTGTTGTATAGAGTGTCCTTAAATACAAATAAAGATACCTTTATAGAAAGTGATTTTTAAGTACGTCATTAAGAGCAATCCTGAAGTAAAAGCAGGGACGGTGATGTGGCCAAAACTTTATATCACAATATGCTTCCTAATGCCTACCTAAATCAGTTAATCTTTTGTAGTTTTATTGACATGACTGATCCAGAGAGCAGCAGATTTATTAGACTGCTGTCCCTTTAAGTTAGTAATACCTAGTCCGATTCATTTCCGTGAACCGGTTCTTTCAGACAGTTTGATTCAATGAACTGGTTCAAATTACATTTAATCAGTTCCTCAAGTTACATACGACTAAAATTGTATCAATGAAACATTAAAGTTATTTGTGTGAATGCATATTGCTGATTATTGCCTTTCATTCACTTAAGTTAATATCTGTAGTCACAGTTTCTTTTACTGATCCTTCATTGTTGGATTCGACTGACAAATTATTTTTTTTGACAATTACTAATCGTTGCCAATTTTAAGATATATAACTTTTAAGTGGTACTTAAAACACATTTCTTGCTGTATCAGTAGTAATACTTACGTGTTTCTTGTTCAGAGACCCCCCCTTTCTTTGTCAAAGCTTCACAAAGAAACAGAATTAGTGAGCGATCAGATGAACATGTCAAAAACACTGAGAAGACGCTGTATGATTCTTAATGTGCTTCTAATAATCACTTCATCTGCATGACTTTTTCTTAACAATAGACATCCACTACACTTAAGTTATTGATTAATGTTCATTTAAATACATTTTAACATCAGTTAAGTGATGCGTATTTTTATATCAGGGTTATATTAACTCTATACTGTAGCTTTTTTTTCTCGTTGTGTCAGCTGTAATACTTACACATTTGCTTTAGTCGTTCAGAGATCTTGCCTTCATGTCACAGCAGCACAGAAACAGAAACAAGACGATTATGAGTGAATGAACAAATGATGTTTTCTGACCTCATTTTTTTGTCTTTTTTACAGAAACACTAAATGACCAAACATTTTCGTATATATATGGACAACTATATTGTTGTAGTACAATAAAGCAAATTTTTCTCTATATCAGTTTTAATACTTACGCAATTCTTTTTCACAGTACATTGCTTCATGTAAAAGCCGCACATAGAAACACAGAAACGAGGAGATATTAAGTGAATGAACATGACAGAAACAGAGAAGATACTGTGTGATTCTTCATGCACTTCTGAAAATCACTTCATTATGTAAATGACTTCATATGAATTATCAGTAACAATTACTGTAATGTTTTGTGTGAACATTAGTTTAAGCATCATTAATGTGATTTATAGGGGATGTGACGTGAGTAATACAATTATCCTTGATCTTCCGACAATACAAGTCTTTACCATTAAAGGAATAGTTCACCCAAAAATTAAATGAAACTAGAATTGCTTTACACATGCTTATAGATCATTAAAACCAATTAGTTTAGATCATTAAAAGTTCTATATATCCCTCCCTTACTGTGAGTGTATCTGTTTCACACTCTTGCTATTCTAGAGTAACCCCTTCATTGCTTAAACACTAAAAATATGTGTCATTAGTAAGCCATATAAATACAGTATATAAATGATCTAATGGATGTAAAATGAATGATTTGGCAAGGAAATATTGTTGGATGAGGCTTCCCAAGATGAGCTGACTGAGAACATAGAAAGCAGCTGTTCTGAGGTGAAGGTCATTTATGAAGAGCTACATCGAACGCAGACATTGTAGAAGAGTTTTAATGCATATAATAAATGTGAATATAGCATTTATGTATCACGTTAGTCTACTATTATAATCATGTATCTGCCTGTGTGTGTAGAGGCCTGCATGAATTGAATGTGCAGACATACAGTTTGTGGTAAACGAGCAGCAAATCATGTGTTGACATCCTGGCCTCTTCCTTTAACGTAACATAAATTAGGGCCTCCTGTCTGCTTGCAGGGAGCAGACTGGAGGCATAGCCAATAATGTTAAACAATGGCATGATGTAGGAAATGTATGGAACACCTTAAAGGAAAAAATGTATAAAAGAGTGTGCAGACACAGACTCGGGAGATTCTCTTTAGAGTCTCTTGAGGGCATTATCTCTGATAATAAAGTCTATTTTTCTGGCATCAAAACCCCAAGACTTCAAGAGTGATTCTTTATAGAAACGGCAGGAGCCACCACAACTCCTGAACAACACTTGTGATGCAGGATTGATGCATGCATATCGCTTTTGGGATTCATTGTTAGAAAAGCACAAAGGCAACATGAAGGGCTAGCAGCAAATGAAGAGGAAGAACCTTGGACTGATGTTGGATTGAACTTGGACTCAACAGGCTCCTTATGAAGACCACTGTCTCAATCAAAATGCAGTTCAACCCATTCTATCTACTCAGTCAAAAGAAACAAAGCTGTGGCGGAAGCACTTGCATTTTGCAACGTTTTAGCAGTGCTGGAGGAACAAAAGAAGGAAGCAGCAATGGCAAAAAGTATGGTGAAACAGTGAATGTTCACTTTGACGCACGCATCCAGTTTAAACAGCTTGTTTGTGATTGTACATTTCAGAAAGATCCCAACGGCATGAACAAGTGAATGGTTTATTTTAAAGACATCCCGGATAACATCAAAGGATTATGTTTGTTCTGAACATTTTGAATTGTAAACGAGGCAGTGTTATGGAGAGTTTGCAAGAAACTTTGTTGAAAGAGGAAGCAGCAGCTGCATCACAAACCGTGAGTTAACAATTGCATAATTTTGTCTGAGTGTAAAAGATGGTTTTGTTAAAGTTATGCTATAGTGAGGGGGTGTTGACACATTTTCCTATGCAATGACATTGTATATTGTAATATTGTATATGTATACTGAACTGTAGCACAATAAAGCTCATTTTCTCCTGTTGCTTCAGCTATAATACTTACACATTTGCTTTAGTCGTTCAGAGGCATCCGCTTCATGTCACAGCAGCACATAACCAAATAGATATAGATAAGATGAACATGACAGAAACTACTGGACAATCAAACATTGCATTAATAATTGCACTAAATCAAACACAAGCAGAATTAATGGTAAAAACATTTAAAAATACATATTATACATTTAACTGTAGCAAAATAAAGCAAATGTTTTCTATCTGTATGAGCTGTAAAACTTACACATTTCATTTAGTTTTTCAGAGATTCTCACTTCATGTCACAGCAGCACATAGAAAGAGAGAAATTAGGAAATTGTAAGTGAATGAACAGATAAACATGTCAGAAACACTGAGATGTGCTACTAATAATCACTTCATCATCTGTATGACTTTATATTTATGATCAGTAACAATTACAGCATGGTTTCTCATCTCTGGTCCTCAAGCTCCACTCTCCTGCAGAGTTTAGCTCCAACCCTGATCAAACTTTCATGCCTGTAGCTTTCTAGTAATCCTGAAGACCTTGATTAACTTGTGCAGGTGTGTCTGATTAGATTAGATCAATACTTGAAGGATAGAGTTCAGAACCCCTGAATTACAGCAATGTTGTATGTGTGAACATAAGTTAAAGCCATCATTAATGTGAACATTATTTCCATAGCATTTACTGTGTCATGTAAATGTATAATTAGAACATTTATAATATATAATTACTGATGATGAAAAATCATATTATACATTTAGACTACTGTAGCACAAGAAAGCTTATTTTTCTCTGGCTGTGTCAGCTGTAATACTTACATGTTTGACGGTGTTCAGATATCTCAGCTTCATGTGTTACAGCAGCACATAGAAACAGATGAACAGGAAGATACTGTGATTCTGTAGTGCCTCAATAATCACTTAATCACATAAATAACTTGTTATTTATTTATTTTTTAACATTACAGTATGTTACATAGAAATGCTGTATGCTAATTGGCTAGTTTTTTATTGAACTATGACTGAAAATAATTAAATAATATTAATAATAAAGTGCATTTTAAATACCCAGATGATGCACTTAATTGACCAAAAAAGAATTGAATGTTGGACACAGTGTTGGGGGTATCCAGTACGTAGCTAGTAAAATAATGCATTCGGAGTTACTTTTCAAAAAGTAGCATCAGTTTCTTTGTTTTCTACGGTGGCCAAGAGAACTCAATGCACTGCAAATGATTTTTTTTATTAAACATGCAAACAGAAAGAGCTTTTACATTTGCCATAATAGAATGTTGTATAAAAAAATAAAAACAACACAAACAGGGAAGCACAGCCCAGATGAAAAAAGTAACGCAAAGGTAATGTTACATTAACCCTTTAAGATTCCTGTAAAATTTGCCTAAAACGCCTAAAAAAGGCATACCCAAAGTAAATTGCATGCTGTTCTTGAGCCATTTGGATGATATGCATGGTGTTGGTCTCCTTTGAAAGGTGACACTCTGAGGTTCGTTTCTCAACAGTCAGAACCACTGTAAGTCTTACTGATATTGAGTAATAGCACTTTGAATACACTAAAAAAAGAAAATAAATTATTCCGCCTGCATTTTTTTTGTAAATAGAAGCCTGCAGATGACTATAGCTGGGAGGTATGAACTGGAAAATACATTGGGATCACAGAATGAAGCCTTACCAAGCCAAATTTACCATTTGATAAACAATATATTAGAAAATTAGTGTTTTACACATGTTTATCTAATTTTATGTCTAGACGCTTCCAAAAAAATTACACTTGGGAGACTCCAAGCAACCCTTTGTAACCAACGACACATACAATGCTGTAATTCTTGAATGCTTTAATGTACAGTCATCATTTTGGGCTCTAATGAAAGGTTACACTTAGACCTATTCAGTTTCTCATCCAGATTCACTGTCAATAATTGCTGACACATAGTAACTGAAGCATAAACACATTATAGTGACATTTATTTATAGAATCCAAAATGTGTACACTTTTAAAATTACATATATATTTATAATTTATAATCTAAATAATTTTTTTCCCTATATTTCTATTTCTGTACATAATACTTACTTCTGTACTTGTGGGTTTTTTCTTATATTGGTGTTATATTGCATCCCTACTGTGTTATTCCTATGTATGTCTGTACTATCATGCATGTCTTCATTATGTCAACAAAAAGTGGTCTGATAAAGACACAGATTGTACATGCTGTGTTTATAGTATCTTAAAATGGTTTACATAGTTGAAATCACAAGAATCTCAGCTTTCCGTGGATATATGACATGAACAAATTTTTTTTTTTTTTTTTTTGACGACTTTACCCTGTCACACCACTAGGCGTCCCGCCGTCCCGCCGGCGGTACGCTGGATTCTTAAAGGGTTAATTTCCATAAAAAGTAACTAGGTTTTAGGGAGTAATGCAATAAAGTAATGCATTACTTTTAAAAGTAACTTTTACTTTCACTGGACACTTCATGACCTCATTCACAGCTTTAATTACTTAGCAGAGAGGGAGGGGCTATTAGACTCCAATTATGAAAGACAAAATAACTATAAAATTCACACATTACACAGTTGAGTATAGTGCATAAGTACATAGTGTATAGTGCCTCATATGGCACTCCAGTCTGTTCCTGTAGCAACATTTACCCACCCTAAACATGACATTGAACAAAATATGTGAATGGTCAAAGTAAAATATATATTTTCTTTAAAAAGTTAATGTAGACAAAATAACCAATATAAGCAACCTTGTTTTCATAACAATACTCTTGCTGTATCAGTTTTAATACTTACGTAATATCTTTTCACAATCCTCGGCTTCACGTCACAGCAGCATATAGAAACAGAGTATTAAAACAGTATTAACCAACTAAAACAAATATCTTGTTGATTGATAGATAATGTAAATGTACTACCTAATATACAAATGCATCACCTAACATTAACTACCAAACATTAACATTGTTAGATAATGTTAGTAAAAGTATTACTTAACATTAACTTATAGGTCTTTATTGTTAGGTGCCACTTATAATACTTATCACATAATGTACTAGTAAATATTAATTTATGTATTTTAAACATCAGTTTAAATGTTGATGTTTTTATATTAAATTCAACTTACTCAGTTGCTTTAGTTGTGTGGAGATCTCGGCTTCATGTCACAGCAGCACATAGAAACAGAAATGTGGAGATCATAAGCCCTGAAAGCTTGATTATTTCTATTAACATTAACCATGAGTAATAATAGTTCAGATAAGTGATTTCAGTCATTTTGACATAACAAATATTGTATCTATTACGTTTTTTGTTTTATTCAGTGGCGGAAACAGGCTTCTATATAGAACACTGTTTCTTCCTCTGAAATGCGAAAATGAAAATGGATTAAATTAAATAGATGTGTAGCTGTAATACTTACACATTTGATTTAGTTTTTCAGAGATCACCGCTTTATGGCACAGCAGTACAAAGAAATAGAAAAAAATAAGAGATTACAAATAAGATGTATTTGTAAGTCACACACACACACACACACAAGATAATATTTATGTGAGCTTCATTAGTAGAAAAACACAACAAATGGTGAAAATTATTGCTGCTTAACCCCTAATAACACAAAAAGACAATCAAACACAGATCTAAATGTAGTTGTTGTAAATTCAGCAGTTTAAACAAAGATACAGATTTTAATTAGGGCTGAACGGTTAATTGCATTTGAGATAATATCGCTATATGAAAAAAAGCGATTTTTTCAACTGCAGAGGCTGCGATTACACACTATCACGTGACACGCGAGAGTAAAGAAGTGTGTTCGACTTGAAGATCGATCGGTGCATGACATCAAGTTGGGACGTTGCAATATTGCCAAGTCCGCGGTTTGCCTCCAAAAACGTGACATTTAGTCCCTAAAATGCGAATCTTACCGGGGAAACCCTTCCCAAAAACATGTATCTTACCCCCGGAATGCAATTTTTAACAGTGGACCCCCCTCAAAACGCAATTGGGCAGGTTTTGTTGTGAAAACCTGGCAACCCTTACATGCAACATGTGGAAATGTTGAAAGCGTATGAATGTACTTCAGAAAGGCCCATGGAAATTACTCAAGCAGTAACAGTGTCACGTGCATTTCATTACTGAAGACTTGACCTTAAGGTAATATAGGCTATATAATAAGATAATATGTATATACATATATATATATATATATACACCCCCAAAAAAAAAAAAAAACAGAACACTAGAATAAAGCAACAAGGCATTCAAGTCCATCAGTTATAGTATATTCATAGTGAAGTGTCATTTAAGCACATTACAACATCTACACTAGTCCACGTTCTGCTAAGTAACACATTCAAAAATCAAATAATACAAAACCAATACAACATTTAATTCATGGGGATGAACACAGCAACTAGCATCATTATTGTTGTGAAACATCAGACGGAGCGGGATCCATTTGCAGCTTTGTTTATTAGAATGGTCGAACAGAACAGGGTCAATCACCAGCAATGGAAACAGCATAGACAGGGCAGAGACGTAGTCAGATAAACAGGCAGAGTAATCAGGGCAGGCAGCTAATATCAGAGTCCAGGGAAACAGTCCGAGTCAGGGCAACCAGAGAAGAATCACAGAGTCGAGGATCAAGGCAGAGGTAATCACCGGAAAAACAAACATGGGTAGTAACGCTCAGAAGTGACAGCCGGGGCAAATCAAGACTTCGCAGTGAGTGCATGGAAGTGTGCTGCTTATATGTGTGTGTGTAAATGAGGTGCAGGTGTGGCAAGACAATCAGGCCCAGGTATGAGGAATGATGGGAAACTGAGTCCGAATTTGAGTTAATATTCAGGGGACGGCTCCCTCTGGTGGGAGCTTTGATCGTGACAGAGCCCTCCCTCTGCGAGCGGCTCCTGACGTGAGGAGGCAGACGACGACGGAGTCTTCCGTGAGGTCGAGGGGCTGGCTTCTCCGGGTGCAATCGGTGGAACTCCTCTGTGAGAGTGGGGTCCAGGATATCACCTGAGTTAACCCAGGATCGCTCCGAACCCCTCCCAGTCGACCAGATACTGTAGCGCACCGCCCCGGCGTCTGGAGTCTAGCAGTTCATGCACTCGATACGCCTCCTCGCCGTCGACCAGGATGGGCGGGGGAGTCTGCGGCTCAGCTCCCTCCTCCGACGCCCCTTTCGGACCACCAGCAGGTTTCAGCAGGGATACATGAAAAGTGGGAGAAATGCGGTAATTAGAGGGCAGGGGAACATTGGTGGCTGGAATCCGAGGATACATTAGAAAGGGGTCATGCCTGTGGCTGGTTTGGTCAGAGTTTTGAGATTCTGCCCACATCAAATATCGACTCCACTCTGTTTGTTGTTGCTGGCAGTAGGAGCGAAGGAAGAATGACCTCTTGGTTAAGACGCGGTCTGACCATTGGATTGTGGATGGTAACCTGAAGTGAGACTGATATTACCATTTAGACTTTTGAAGAAAGCTGACCATACCCTTGAGGTGAACTGAGGACCACGATTGGAGACAATGTCGTCAGGCAGGCCTCAATAGCGAAACACCTGGTTGCACAGTAATTCGGCTGTCTCAAGAGAAGTAGGCAGTTTAGGCAATGGTATGAGGCGGCAGGCTTTGGAAAATCGGTCAACAATGGTGAGAATGGTTGTGTTACCTTGGGAGTTGGGTAGATCCATGATGAAGTCAATGGCTACGTGTGACCATGGGTGTCGGGGCGTGGGTAAGAGTTGTAGCAGGCCGGCTGGAAGTTATCTGTGGAAGTTATCTAGTGATTTGGTGGTGCTGCAGATATTGCAATTGTGAATGAATTTGGCTGCGTCTGTCAAAAGTGTTGGCCACCAGAAGCGATTCCGCAGAAGATATTCCATAGCCGTGATTCCAGGGTGGCCTGAACTGGGGCTTGTGTGGACTTGATTGAGCAGTGGCTGACGGAAGGGTTCTGGAACGAAGACTAGGTCGGCGGGGCATTCTGGAGGAGGCTGAATCTGTCGATTAGCGTGGGTGATCTCGGTCATTATATCCCACTGAACGGGAGCTAGTAGGATCTTCTCAGGAATGATGTTCTCGAAGGGACTTGAGTGCTCTACACTTTCAGCTTGATGGGAGAGAGCATCGGCTTTAGTATTCTTGGTGCCAGGTTGGTAGGTTACGGTGAAGTGAAAACAGGTGAAGAAAAGTACCCATCTGGCCTGCCTGGGATTCAAGCGTTTAGCTGAGCGTAGGTATTCAAGGTTTTTGTGATCAGTGAGAACGATAAATGGGTGTGTGGTACCCTCCAGCCAATGCCGCCACTCCTCCGATGCTAGTTTCATGGCTAGTAGCTCGCGATTGCCTACATCATAATTCCGTTCAGCAGCAGAGAGTTTGCGGGAGAAGAAGGCACAAGGGAATAGTTTAGCGGGCTCACCATGGCGTTGGGATCATACGGCTCCCACCCCTGTATTTGAAGCGGCGACCTCGACGGTGAACTGGCGCTCTGGGTAAGGATGTCGAAGAATGGGTGCGGAGGTAAAGCGAGCCTTTAGTTCCTTAAACGATTGGAGGGCCTCGGAGGGCCACACTAGGCGAGATGTGTTGCGTTTGGTCATGGCGGTGAGCGGAGAAGCGATGGAGCTGAAGTTTCGGATGAAACGGCGGTAGAAGTTGGCAAACCCCAGGAAGCATTGTAATTCCTTTACCGTCTGGGGCTGTGGCCAGTCGAGTACTGCCTGGAACTTCTTGTTGGTGTTGGTCTGATGGAACTCACATTTCTCGGCCTTTACATAAAGCTGGTGTTGTAGTAACTGCTTGAGAACTGATCGGACGTGTCGTACGTGTTCCTCTTGAGTATCTGAGTAAATCAGTATGTCATCAATGTACACGATTACCCATCTGTCCAACATGTCGCGGAAGATGTCATTCATGAAAGCTTGGAAGACTGACGGACTGTTAGCGAGCCCGAAGGGCATAACTAAGTACTCATAGTGCCCACTAGTGGTAGAGAAGGCTGTTTTCCACTCATCCCCTTCACGGATGCGAATCAAATTGTAGGCGTACGTAAGTCGAGCTCGGTGTAGTATTTCACCTGCCGCAGTTGTTTGAGGGCCGCAGAGCAGTGGTAGTGGGTAGTGAAATTTCACAGCGTTCTCATTCAAACCTCGATAGTCAATGCATGGTCTTAGGCCCCATCTTTCTTTTCACGAAGAAAAACCCTGCGGATGCAGGAGAGGTGGACGGTCTGATGAACCCCTTGGCTAATTCCTCCTGTATGTAGGTCTTCATGGACTCTGATTCTGGTTGTGACAGAGGGAAAATCCTTCCCTTGGGTGGAGTGGTGCCAGGCAGGAGATTGATTGAGCAATCGACTGAGCGGTGAGAGGGAGCTGTGAGGCTTTTCTCTTGCTGAAGACTTCTATGAGATCTGCGTACTCAAGGGGTAAGTTGAGAGTGTCTACGGTGGAAGTCGTGATTGTGTTGGGTTTTCGGGTGATTTTGGAGAGACAACGTTCTTGACATGCTGGTCCCCACTCAGTAATCTGTCCCTCTCTCCAGGATATTTGTGGATCGTGTGCTCGAAGCCAGGGAAGACCGAGAATCAGCGGATGGGTAAGTGACTGTATACCATAGAATTGAATCTTTTCAGAGTGCAGGTTTCCGAAGTGTAGTTTGACTGGTTCGGTGAGACGGAGAATCTTTCCCTTGCCCAGGGGACGGCCATCTAGTGCCTCCACTGCCAAGGAGGAATTACAGGGGGTTAGTTTTAAGTGAAGTTGACCAACAAACTCACTGTCTATGAAATTTCCAGCTGCTCCTGAGTCTAGAAGCGCCGTTGTCTGAATCACTTGGTTCTGAGAGATTAATTTGACAGGCAGTGTAATACTAGAAGCTGAACTGATTGAGCGGGTAATGTCACTCACCGGGCGCAGATCCGATGATGGCCGAACGGGACAAGTGTTCCTCATATGGCCCGCCTGGTACAGACAGAGTTGGTTTTGCATGCGGCGCTCCCTCTCCTCTCCTCCACCCACGTAGTTTGTGCCGCCAGAGTGCGGAATGATAACGCATAATCGGCCGCAGTTCTCCTGCCTTGTGAGAGTGCTAGAAGCTGCTCACCCGCGCCTCTTCCCTCAGCTGGATGTTCAAACACCTCCCTGAAGTGATGGAGAAATGAGTCGAAGGTAGGGAAGGCGGAACCATCGGTCCTCCATACCGCAGTAGCCCAGTCCAGAGCTTTGCCGGTGAGTGTAAAAGCGACTGGATTCAGTGGGGTAAAGTGATGGTTGTTGGTTGACAAAGAGCGAGCATTGTAACAGAATGCCTTTGCATTTAGTGGAATCACCATCAAATTTCTCAGGAAAGGCGAGTCGGGCTGACAGGGGAGTTTGCATGGCTGGAGGGTTGGCTGGAGCAGGTGGCAGGTTGGTCAGCGGCTTGGGTTGAGTTATGCGCACACCTTGCAAAGCTGTAACAAGCTCCTCGGTGAGCGCAGGGAGTCGCTGCAGCTGATGTTGATGCAAAGCGAGTTGCAGGCTTGAGCTGTGAGTTCAGTCATCAACTGCATCAATGCTGCTGGATCGCTGTTTGGTGTGGCCCAGGTATGAGGAATGATGGGAAACTGAGTCCGAATGTGAGTTAATATTCAGGATGAATATTCCTCTGGTGGTGCAGAGGGGTGGTACGGGAGCTTTGATTGTGACTATTATGAAGCCTCTTATTAAATGGATGTCAATTTATCTATATTCTCTTAAGGCTGGAATACACTACATGATTTTTGCCCCGATTTTCCACAAATTTACCATTTAGAAAAGTTGATGCTAGTTGCCAAAGATCAGAGACAGTCTGCAGATTTGAGTTGACAATTGACTTGACAGAATCCATAGAAAATTGATTAACTTAACTTAAAGTGACAACCATCAGTTAATATTTAAATCTGTTTATGAAGTGTTTACATAGACGCTCAATGTGGCAGAGCTTAAAGAGGCGCACTGAGCTTAATTGGAGCAGCAACAATTTTTAATAAATGTAATGTAATATTTATTAAAACGGAGTGTCGATTTACATTAAGTGCAAATAGCCAGCCTTGTTGACAAAGGCTATTTACATTAACTCCACCCACCAACATGTGATTGCGTTAGTCAACAATAAAAAAGACGCTCGCTCAGTATCTGTTTCAGTAGCATTGATGATAAGATATGTGCTTTTTGACACGATCGACCCGAGTTCAAACCCACCTGATACCGAATCTCATATCGTATTGCAAAGGCATTTATTTTCAATTAAAATTAAGAAAATAATCGAAAAGTTGAAAATAAAAGTTTTGGTTAGGGTAGGTGTAGGGAGGGATTTATTGTCCCAATAAGGTGGCATCCATTTAATAATTTTAATTAAAACTATAATTTACTCTCAATACTATTATTACTGTTTTATAATTTACTACAATACTGAGGTGCATATAATTGCCACTATTTGCAATAAGTAGTATAAATAGTATAAATAGCAGAAAATATTGCTATTTTAACAGTGTAAATAGAATCTATAGCACTTTGCACTTAGTGTAAATAGCATATCGTTAAAAAATACTGCTATTTTCACTTGGTGTAAATAGAACTCATCACTATTTGCACTTAGTGTAAATAGTATCTATTGCTAAGAAAATATGTTATTTGCACTTAGTGTAAATAGCATCTATCGCTACTTACACTTAGCGAGCCGCATGCGGCTCTTTCATTCCTCTGCGGTGGCTCCCTGTAGCATGGGTGTACAATACGCAGGGGAGGTGTCCCCCCGACTTTTAATACAACCTAAACTCTTACCCTGCACTTTTTCTAGGTCAAGTGTGTTAAAATATAGGTTTTCAAGGGCCAATGTGAGTAAATCTAAATTTAAATTAAAAGTGAAAAGATAGTCATGCCGTTTTGGATATGTTTTATTCGTATCCAAAACGATGAGAACATCACAGAGAGCTGAAAACACACACGCTGTATGTTCATTCATTCTGCCAGAGAGGCACTCGCGCAGAAAGTAAAAAACGGACTCATATGAGAAGTAATAGTAACGTTTGACAGGCATCCCGCTATCGCTGTAGCTAAGCTGAATAACAAGCATAAAAACTGATGAAACGTGAAGATGATATGGGGTGTGTGTTTTTCAAGTCTTCTCCAGGTAATAAATATGAATAATACAATGTGACCCTGGACCACAAAATCAGTCTTAATTGTCAATTTTTCGAAATTATGATGTATACTTCATCTGAAAGCTGAATAAATGAGCTTTCCATTGGTGTGTGATTTGTTAGGATCGGGCATTATCTGAAAAATCTGAAAAATCTAAATCGCTTTTAAAGTTGACCAAATAAAGTTCTTGTCAATGCATATTACTAACTAAAAATTTACTTTTTATATATTTACGGTACAAAATATTTTCATGGAACATGATCTTTACTTAATATCCTAATGCTTTTTTGGCATAAAAGAATAATCAATAATTTTGACCCATACAAATTGTTCCCTATCGAGCTGTCACGAGACATCACGGAGATTTCTCCGTTATGGGAACTTCTTCCCTTCAACCTTTCCTGAAGTCCTATTGGCTCACGCCAGTCAAATGACTGGCCAATTGTCGCAAAGCATGCAAATACGACGAGCTCGAGACAGTATAAATGCGATGCTCGCGACAATTATATCAGAATCTTTTACTTCACCTTGAACTCGTGATGGCTTCAGTGTGTAAGATCTGCGCGGGACCCATCGAACCGCTGGATCAGCATCTCCACTGCGTCGCCTGCCTGGGCCTGGCCCACGCCGAGGCGGCGCTGGACCCAGTCCGACTGTGGACATTGCCTGCCGGTCCGCTGGTCCCGTGCCCCCGCCGCGATGTGGTTCGCGGCCTGTTCGGGGTGGGGCTCACTGCCGCCAGCGTGCCGCTGGTGAGCCCCCCCTCTCCTGGCGGCGGGAGCGTCGTCTTGCCGTGCCGCCGAACCCAACGGTCGCCGCATTCGCCGATCTCTTTCCCGAGGACTGTTTCCGCCCCTTCCAATATTGAGGGATTCGTAGCTGGCCACGAGGAGGGCGACGAGGCCATGTCCATCTCGGCCTCGGAGAAGGATGGTTGGGCTGGATCGAACCCGAGCAGCTAGGCAGCTCAGAGCCTTCAGGCCTCCAGGAGGAGCTCATGAGGGTTCTGTCGAAAGCTGTTCAGGAGTTGAGCTCACCTGAATCCTCCGGAGGAGCCTGTCAGGAGTAAGCTCGACTGCGGTACTTCAGGTCCACACGCAAAGCTTGACGCAAGGACATCGGTGCCTTTCTTCCCCAGTGTTCACGAACAGCTCGTGAAGACGTGGTCTGCGCCCAATCGGCGCCCATTCGAACACGCAGGCCATGTTCTCCCACGTGATGGGGCGGAGGCCCACGGTTACGCGGCGCCTCCCCGCCGAGGAGACCGCTGCTGCACACCTGTGCCCTGCAGCAGCGAAGTCCCTAGGCCCGGACATCAGCCTGCCGTCCGGCCGTGCAGAACCACCGCCCATCTCGCTAATAAGGCGATGCCTCTGATGGCGAGGCGGCATCAGCGCTACGCCATGGCAGTGCTGCAGGTGTTCCAGGCCAAACTCCTGCAAACGGCGGAGGGCGGAGTCCTCACTCCTGAGGCGACGGCGATCTGCGCGCTGCAACGGACTTCGCTGATGGCGACGGCGAGCGGCCCAGTCTGTGGGTAAGGCCATGGGCTTTATGGTCGCCTTCAGAGGCACCTCTGGCTAAACTTAGCTGACCTAAAGGATGCCGATCGAAAGGTGCTCCTAAACGCCCTATATCTCCCTCCGGCCTCTTCGGTGATGCCGTGGAGACCATAACCGAGCGATTCGCTGAGACTCAAAAGCGCGAAAGCGATGAGTCACGTGATGCCCAGACGCGCCCCAGCAACAGACTGCCAGATCCAGATCTTCGCCAGCGCATGGCTCTGCCCAGCGGAGAGATTTTGCCAGGCCTGCCCAGGCTGGGGCTACTGCTACTGCTCCTCGACAGGAGCCAGACGTCCGGAGGAAGGTGTGGGCCCGCAGGAAGCGCCAAGGTCAGCGGAGAAGCCCGCGACGCGCCTCGCCCGCCCGGCCAAGCCGCCTTCCTGACGATCGGAGGGAGGGAGGAGAGCGCGAGAGCAGCCCGGCCCCAAGCGCCCAAAGTTCAGCTGCTCAAATGTGTGTGTTGAGTGTCCATTCAATAAAAATGCATACTTTCTCACAAAAGAGCTTTCTCCTCCTCACTCAATAAATGCGGTTCCCCTTGCCCGCCTCAGTGCAGTGCAGGTCCGCATCCAACACAGGTTATAGCCAAGACCTCGATCGAGCAGCTAAAGCCGCCAAGCGCCAGTTCATAAGCGTGGAAGGTTATTCCGGGAATCTCGCGTTGGCTACTCAACGTGATAGAGCGGGGTATACTCTTCAATTCAGACGCAGACCACCCTGCTTCAATGGCGTGGTGCAGTCTCTAACATCGCCTCGAAATGCCCAGGCTCTGAGGCAAGAGATTGGCTGTCTGCTCGAGAAAGGAGCAGTAGAGCGAGTCCCACCACACGAGCTGGAGAGCGGGTTTTACAGCCGCTACTTCGTGGTACCCAAGAGGGATGGGGCTTCGCCCAATTTTGGATCTCAGACCCATCAACAGAGCGCTTTGCGTAACGTCCGCTCAGGATGTTAACGCTGAAGCAGATCCTGGCGCAGATTCGCCCGGGACTGGTTTGCGTCCGTGGATTTGAAGGACGCAGACTTTCACATTCAGATAGCGCCGCATCACAGACGGTTTCTGAGGTTTGCTTTCGAGAACACAGCGTACTCAATACTCTGTTCTCCTGCTCGGGCTGGCTTTGGCCCGCGCACATTTTCAAAGTGCGTGGATGCAGCACTTTCCCCTCAGAGCGGGCGGGATGCGCATCCTAAATTATCTGGACGATTGGCTGATTTTAGCTCAGTCCCGGGACACGCTACTCAGCCATATAGACTCGCTGCTTATTCACCTGGAGTCCCTAGGGCTATGTGTGAACAGGCGAAAGAGCATTCTCGCCCGAGTCAGTCCATTCTGTATTTGGGAGTTTGCATAGACTCCTAGAATGAGAGCCCGCCTCGCGAGAGCGCGGGGCGTATGCCATTTTGTCTTACCTACGCCATTTCAGAGAAGGCAGCTCTGTTCATTTGAAAGAATTTCAGAGACTACTGGGACTCATGGCGCCAGCTTCGGCAGTGTGTCATCTGGGCTTATTACACATGCGACCACTGCAGCTGTGGCTGAAAACTCGAGTCCCTGGACGGCATGGACCTCGGACGCTTTGAGTATCGCGGTCACCCGCTGCTGCATCGAAGCTCTGGCCCGTGGCGCAACCCGAATTTCTTCAGCCGGGAGTCCCCTGGGGTTGGTGACCTCACGCTGGTGGTCACAACAGACGACGACGCCGGGCTGGGGAGCGGTGTGCGAGGGATGCCAGCTTCGGGCAGTGGTCAGAGCCTCAGATCCGTGGCACATAAACCGATTGGAATTGGAAGCAGTCTTTTAGCTCTGAAGGAGTTTCAAGCACAACTGAACGGCAGCATGTACTGATTCGCACCGACAACACGCCTGTAGTCGCAGACATAAATCGCCAGGGCGGCGTCCCGCTCAAGGCTTTGTGCAAGCAGGCAGCGATGTTACTGCTATGGGCGGATTTCGCCTTCTATCCATCAGAGCAACGCACATCCCCGGTCTTTTGAATCAAGGGCAGACATGCTTTCAAGGAGGAGAATTCCTCAAGGAATGGAGGTTACACCCGAGTCGGTTCGGATGATTTGGAACCTCTACGGGAAGCAGAAGTGGATTTATTCGCCACGAGCGAGAATGCACACTGCCCGTCGTTTCTCTCTGTCCCACTCCCGCTTGGAAGGACGCGCCACAGCGCTGGCCGACAGCCAGGCTTTATGCTTCTCCGATCAAGATATTGCCTCTGGTGTTATGCAAGATCAGGAGGAGCGAGCGTCCGTCATACTCATAGCTCGAACTGGCCGAACCAGCCTTGGTTTCCGGACCTGACAGAGCTGCTGATAGCCCCCCTGGCCGATTCCGGTCAGGAAGGACATGTTATCTCAGGTGGACGGCTCGGTGGCACCAACCCAGAACTATGGAACCTTCATGTGTGGTTGCTTCAGGGTTGTCAGGGGAGCTAGATGCATTGCAGGCTCGTGTGGTCGGCACACTCACGGAAGCGCGAGCACCCTCTACAAGACGATTATATGCCTTAAAATGGGGAGTGTTTGTGAAATGGTGCCATCAGGCTCACATCGACCCGGTTGTTTGCACCGTGTTGGATGTTCTGAGTTTCCTGCAGTACAGGCTGGATAGTGGATCGCTACCCTCGACGCTAAAGTCTATGTGGCGGCCATTGCCGCTCCGCTCACCGCAGGGTGGCCAGTCGATCGGCAGAGACCCCATGGTGGTGAGTTTTCTTAAGGGAGCGAGAAGGCTACACCCTCCGAGGCCACCTTCGGTTCCGCCTTGGGACCTAGAGGTGGTATTAAGAGCTCTCTCAGCCACCTTTTGAGCCGTTATCATCAGTGGGTTTGAAGGAGTTGTCTCAAAACTGCACTCCTTCTTGCACTCGCCAGCCAGCGCATAGGAGATTTGCACGCCTTTTCTGTGGATAGTGACTGTATTCGCTTTGGACCCGTGACTGCAGCGCCACTCCGGCCAAGAATGGGGTATGTACCTAAATCACTTTCTACACCCTTCAAGATACAGACTGTTTCTCTGTCTGCCTTGTCTTCCGAGTCAGCAGCCTCGAGTGAGGCAGATGCTCAGACTTCGTGTGCCCTGTCAGGGCTTTGAGGATTTACATCGACCGCTCAGCGAGCTTTCGTCAATCTAACCAGCTATTTGTATGTTATGGTGGTTGTGCGAGAGGCCGTGCTGTGTCTAAACAGAGGCTCTCCCACTGGATCGTAGACGCTATTACGGCTGCGATACGAACCAAGGTTTGGAATGTCCTTTACACATTAGGGGCATTCAACGAGGGCCATGGCTTCCTCGTGGGCTTGGTCGAGAGGTATGTCTATTCAAGATATATGTGTTGCAGCCGGCTGGTCTTCTGAGAATACTTTCGCCAGGTTTTACAGGCTGGACGCTCAGTCTTTTGCCTCCCAGGTGCTGTCGGTAAGTGGCTGATGCATGTTTACTACATTGTTTGCTCTGCATACCCTTTACTAATACGGTTGTTCTGCCCTGTGCTCAGTGCAGATTCCTGTATTTGTGTTGTTTTATCTAGCGATACTTTATCATGCTAGGTTGGGGTCATGCTATACAGTCTGTGCAGTTCCTTATGCTCACAGTGCAAGTTGCCCTGTTTCAGCGCAGCCAACGTTATTTCTATCCAGATATGCAAATTTGTATACCTTTGGGTTAGACGCTTATTGGCTTACAGCCACCTATCAGCGTGAGCTCGCCACAGCGTCACTATTGTGGGAAGTGTCTACGCGTATTCTATCTGCTGTGTTTGGGGTAGGGCTTCGTAGCCTCTCACGGCGGATTTAATATCGTTCCCATAACGGAGAATCTCCGTGATGTCTCGTGACAGCTCGATAGGGAACGCCCGGTTACTATGGTAACCTCGGTTCCCTGAGAGCGGAACGACATCACGGTAGACGCCGTGTTCGCTACTCCTCAGCTTACGGTGTTCAGTATCCGATTCTGATATAATTGTCGCGAGCATCGCATTTATACTGTCTCGAGCTCGTCGTGTTTGCATGCTTTATGACAATTGGCCAGTCATTTGACTGGCGTGAGCCAATAGGACTTCAGGAAAGGTTGAAGGAAGAAGTTCCCATAACGGAGAAATCTCCGTGATGTCTCGTTCCCGCTCTCAGGGAACCGAGGTTACCATAGTAACCGGAGCGTTTTTGGCTATTGCTACATAAGGGCGATACAGGACTTAAAGAGCTTTAAAAAAATAGCATATTAAATCACAATATTGATAAAAACAAAAAAATTGCTAGAAATTGCAATTAGATTATTTTCCAAAATCGTTCAGCCCTAATTTTAATTCAAAGGTATCAATGTCATGCAGCTTAATCCTGGACTACACTTACATTATACATTTAGACTACTGTAGCACAATAAAGGTCACTTTCAAAGAACAAGTTCACTTTTCTGGCTCTATCAGTTGTAATACTTACAAGTTTCATTTTGTCGTTCCGAGATTTTCACTTCATGTCACAGCAGCACATAGAAAGAAAAATTTGAAGATTATAAGCGAATGAACAGATGAACATGATAGAAACACTGAGACATAACACATCAAATTACTAAATAAATCTGTCATTTTTTACTCGCCATCTTCTTCCAAACTTGTATGGCTAGATATTAAAGAGTCTTTATGCAGCTCTTTTCCATGCACTGAGTTTATCATGACCATCAGAAAGATCATAAATAATATTTGAAACACCAGGAAAGTACAATGAACTAGGTAAGTCTTACTAATATGAAAGCTTCATGTGCAGTTTAAGTGGTATTTTCCATTTATATCTATTGTCATTCAACAAAGTTAATTTTTCTCTTTCTTGCTGTATCATCTTTAATACTTACACTTTTGATTTTTTAGTTCAGAGTTCTTGCGATAATAAAGTACAACACCAGCAGCTGCAACTGCAGCCATTAGCAGTAGAAGAACAACAATCCCTGCTACAACACCTGGAGACAGACCTGGTTCTGTAATAATAAAGAGACAGTCATTAGTGTGAATGTGTGTCTGATCTATAACAAACACTATTGAGTTATGAAAGTTAGTGTGTAATATCTTTGTATACTGAAGATTTTATATTTGAATGGAAGGTTTGATTCCTCATGATCTAAGCCCTAAACAATCTTTACTCCATGTTTTGAGTTCCTCACCGCTGACAGTAACCGTGAATCTCTTGTATAAAGTCTGTTTGTTGCTGTTGATCTTCACTGTATAAAGTCCAGTGTCTGTGGTTCTGGTGTTTGTGATGGACAGAAATCCAGTCTGATCATTCAGCTGCAGTCTGTCTCTGAATCTCTGATCATAATATAATGATGAGCTCTTGGTCTCTATATCATGTTTAGCTATGAGTTTTCCTTCATCTCCAAACCTCCACACTATCAGCTCATTTCCTTGTAGTTGAGGAACATGAAGAGTGACAGGATCTCCCTCCATCACTGACACGGTCTTCATTTCAGCTTCAGCCCCAGCAATAACAGATGGAGGCTCTACAAGAAACAGATTCACAGACAGAAAATAACACTGTTACTACATTATTGAAAAATAACTGTTATTGGCACTACACCAAGTTTTACAGTTGATTATTTCATTATATGGTTACTACATATGACATATGCAGATTAATAAAAGTCATAATAAAATAAAAAGTAATATAAAGGGTCAGTTTGATATGTAGAACAGTTACAGCTGACTTACTAATTTGATTGGACATGAGGCATCTTATTTCATATCACAACAGAGGAACTTTTTTTTGTATCACCACACTTTGTCTCAAAAGATAGAATTACAATAATTTTCTCTATACAACAAGCAATCCTGCTTTGAATAATTTCAATAATGTAGCTGAAGGAATGAAACTAAAAACATGTTTATGTACTGTATCAAATGTAAGTCACTCTGTATGAACTTCTTTCTAGCACTAGTTTAAAAATGCAATCACACTTTACATCATGACTGTGATTTTGTGAAACGAAATCTCTGTAGGATTGCTGAACATATTATAAGAGGTATTTCTTGGCTGCAATTTGAATCTGTTCAAGTTTTTTTTTTTTTAAGTTCAATTAAGAATAATGCATAACAAGAAACTTGAAAACATCTAATTATTCAGAAATATAAATATCCTCACCATAGACAGTAACACTAAACTTAATATATGAGGTTCCAGTGTTGTGGTTGATTTCTGCTTCATAAAGTCCAGAGTGATTGGTTCTGATGTTTGTGATGGTCAGAGATCCAGTCTGATCCAGCTGCAGTCTGTCTCTGAATACCTCATAATCGTCATATGAGATTTCATTTCCATCAATTTGAGCAATGGTGGAACCTTTATCTCCAAACCTCCACAGTAGCAGGTCAAGTCTCTGTATTTGAGTAAGATCAAGGTTTAGAGAGACAGAATCTCCCTCCATCACTGACTTCACTTCATCTGTTTCAGCATAAAACACTCCTGCAGAACAAACAGAAACAGTTTCTCAGAGATTACACTCATACAATACTGCTGGTGATGATGTTGTTAAAGATTTATTCCTGCTCAATAGTCGTGTTTCTTATTATCACTGTTGGTCTTTGTTCATCTTCCATTCTGCCTGAGACACCAAAAGCAACATGAGTAGAGTGCATTTATTCATAACCTACACAACATTGTGGCAGTCGCCATATCCTGTTGTTCCCTTATGAAAATGAACCATGACTTTATTATATTACAAGTGTTTTAACCAAGTTTTTTGTTAAAATTGTTTACCATTTTCTAAAACCACAGTTTAATAATCACTTCCATGGTAAAACAGGTTAGTGTAGCAGAACCATGGTTAATTTGTGTTACCATATTTTAACTATATTAACAATGCTTTTTGTAGTAAAATCATGTTTACTTTAAAGTATCATTACTCCAAATGCGGTTTCCGGAATGAAATCGAAAGTGTTAAAAAAATTGGGAACTTACCACACGTTATTATCAAAAACAGACCGATTTTGTAAGTGCTCTTCATAATGTTTAATATTCCAGAAAAATATGATTTCTATGGATATTATTAATACTATTAATAGTTTGTTTCAACAACAGCCGTGCGAATTGTTAACAAACCAAGGCCAGCAGAAAGATTTATATCGACTGGGAGTAATTAAGGTACATTATGGTTTATATCTTGATATATAGATATATATATATAAAAGCTAAAACTTTTTCAAAGACGAACAAGCGACCGTATATTTGTGGTTGTTCCGCCCAGAAGTGACGCAATGCAGGATGTGTCGGATGTGACCGGAAGCGGCGCAATTCGATGTAAAGGATATTTGATTATTATTATTATTATTATTCAAAGAACAATAATGTAACAAATATTATCAAACAAAAGAAACAAAATAAAAAGGAAAAGGAAAAAGATAGAAAGACAACTACAACAAACAAAACAGTTGCCAGGGGAAGGGCCGGATTATCCAATGTGCATTATGGGCACGGGCCCAGGGTCCCATGCGCACTTGGGGCCCAAGCGAGGGGAAGGAAAAAAAAAATAGGAGTGCCTTTATTGGCAAACGCTGTTTACAGTAACTCCGCCCACCAATGCCTGGTTGACACTCAAGAATAAAAAGACTATGAGCAGCTTCAGTGATGTAGGCAGTCGAGCGTCAGGCTGACAGAAACTTTTGATGCGATCGACGCTGGATCGAATCCGCATTTTGCCGAGTTGTGTACAATCACTTTCACTCTATGGACCTCACTCATGAAACATGAGCAGAACGAACTTTTGTGTAAATCGTTCATAAAGCCGTTCTGACTTGGGCTAAACTTTGGAATTCATGAAAATGTTCTATTTTCAAAATGTAAGTTGGTACAAAAGAGATATACACCTGCTCCTTGTGTAAATATGGGCGTAAAGCATTCTGTGTTCTTTTTGGTAAGCTGATGGCACTGCGTTTTGATGCACTGCCATATTTTATAAGTTTATAAGTTATTAATATTAGAAAGTTATTTTTATTACTATACTGCCGTGGATACTCTAGGGATGGGCAACTGGCGGCCACTTGTCTTTTAGTAGGCTACGGCCCGCTGGATTATATTAGACTCGGTCCGGATGATCAATTTTAAAACATTTGAAAAGTAAGTAACGTAAAGATTGCTTTGACTTTAAGATGTTAATACTATCTCCAACCAGGAGAGGTCGCTAGTTTCCAGCCGCTCGCCGTATTAAATCGTAGTAGGACAGGCGGGCACTGGCGTAAACATTCACTAACATTAGCAAATAATAGGCCTAAATAAAATTAAAAACTGACAATGAAAACAGTATTTTCCAGTCAAGATAAACAGATGATCTTTTTACCACATTCAAAGGCTATATGTTTGGATCAAAAATCTGTACTTTTATTTAAATCACCATCACACCACTGCTCACAAACAACGTGGATCGACAGGAAGCTAATGCATGATAGTCATGGAAACAAATAATACATATGATGTCATTTCATATTATAATTGATTAATAATTACCGTTTACATTAATATATATATATATATTTACTCTTTCTTAAAAATTCTTTAAAGGCTGAAATGTAAAGTGCAGGTCTTACATTTTATTGACAAAATCCTGAGGATACCCAGTTATATTATGTACCATTCTGAATGGTTCTGAATTCATGGATCTGAATTCTTAATCCGGACCTGGCCAGGGGGAGGAAAGTATTGAACTTCAAAACAAGATATACATGATATATATACACACGTATGTATGTATAAATGTAAAGGAAAAAATTAAACGAACAGCAAAGAAGACAACTAGCACACTATTTTTTAATTAATCCCAATTAAGGTATTAAATATAGTACAGAAAATATCAAAATTACGTACAAAAAAAGTGACATTATATGCAAAGTACCATTACATGAATAAATAAATAATACAAAATCAAAAGCTTTAACAAAACAACAAAAAATATAAATAAATAAATAAACAAACAAACAAATTGAAAGGTGAAATAAGTTTAATACATTTCTATAAGTTTAATGAGTGAAATAAGTGAAACAAGAGCTTTAAGATTCTTGGAACAGCTAATAGTAATCAGCCTACTTTGTGGCAAGTCTGTCATCCAGTCTGTCTCTCTCCATGATGCTGAGGAGAACAAAGTTTTTAGGCCAGGGGTCGGCAACAGTGGCACGCAGAGAGATAATCACTGGCAACTGAATGCGAGCAATATGGAAAACGTTCGGTTACGACTGTAACCTCGGTTCCCTGAAGGGGAACGAACGTTGCGTCAGCTTTACGCTCGAACGCTATGCGTGATAAGTCTTGAAGCACACATGTGAAATCAATCCAGGTGTAATTGGGACGCCAGAGCGGGTGACGCCACGAACCAGGAGGCTATAAAGCCTACCCAAACAAAGCTGTCACTAGCTTAAAAGTCTGAGCAAGTCGCTTACAGGCACGAAGGAGATATGGCGGGGCGCAACGCGTTCCCCTTCAGGGAACCGAGGTTACAGTCGAATCGAACGCTTCCTTTCAGGGAACTCCGCTGCGTCAGCTTTACGCTTCGGGAACGTAGTACAACATCACCATAGCGACAAGTGCCTGTCCTGTGTGAATCTAACGAGCAGCACTAGGACGAGAGCACTTGGGAACCTGGGGTAGAGTCCAGGTCCAAAGAATAAAATCTGACGAATGTGTGCGGTGAGGACCAGCCTGCCGCATCACAAACCTCTTGGAGAGTAACTCCTGATATCAGGGCCTTCGAGGCAGCCATACTCCTGGTCGAGTGGGACCGGACAGCCATAGGGGAAGGTTGACCGGTCGACTCATAAGCAAGTGAGATGGCCTCGACCACCCACTTGCTCATACTTTGCTTAGATGCAGGGGACCCCTTGTTAGGAGGTCAAGACATACGAACAACTGTTCATTTTTACGCCACAGGGCAGCTCTGTGGATATAAGCATCTAATGCCCGCACTGGGCAAAGCAAATTGTGCCTTTCCTGGTCCGCATTCTGAAAAGAGGAGGACAGAGCCTCAGGTACCACGGAGGAAAAAGAGATACCAGGGGGTCATTCCCCATAGACATACCACCCAAAAGGAATGTGGTAAGCACTATGGCCGCCACATAAACCTTCAGAGTGGACGGGGCTAGCCCTGCAATGAACCGATCTTGCAGAAACTCCAGCACTGTACCAACAGGGCAGTTAACTGGGTTCAGCTGATGGTCACTACACCAAGAAGCGAAAACCTTCCACTTCAGGGCACGCAGTTTCCTCGTGGATGGAGCTCTGGAGCGGAGAATGGTCTCAACAACCTCGGTTGAGAGACCTGAGTTTATGAGCTGGGCCCCCTCAGAGGCCAAGCCCACAGTTTCCATAGTTCTGGATGGGGGTGAAATATCGAGCCCCCCGCTTGGGACAGACGGTCCCTCCTGACGGGGAGCTCCAGAGGAGGCCCGTCGAGAAGGGAGAAAGATTTGGGAACCATACTCTGCCCGGCCACCGCGGGGCAATAAGAAGTAGTGGGACCCGGTCCCAGCGAACTCTCTCCAGTACTCCCGGGAGCAGAGCGATCAGGGGAAATGCGTACAGATGAAGCCTCGGCCACATCTGTGTCATCGCATCCAGTCCGAGAGGAGCTGGATGCGTGAGGGAGAACCAGAGTGGGCAGTGAGACGTCTCTCGAGACGCAAACAGATCCACTTGTGCCTGGCCGAACTCCTTCCACATCAGCTCCACCACCTCGGGGTGGAGCCTCCATTCCCCGGGCCTCAGCCCCTGTCTCGACAGGATGTCTGCTCCTATATTGTGGGCCCCCGGGATGCAAGTTGCTCGCAGAGACAACAACTTCCTCTGGGACCACAGGAGGATTTGGCACACCAGTTTGCAAAGTGGACGTGACCGCAAACCTCCCTGGTAATTTATGTAGGAGACCACCGATGTGTTGTCTGAGCGGACAAGCACATGGTGGCCCCTGAGATCTGTTAGGAAATTCTTGAGAGCAAGAAATACAGCCAACATATCCAGGCGGTTGATGCGCCATGAGAGATGATGGTCCTTCCACAGACCTTGACTCGAGCGTCCCTCCGAGATCGCTCCCCAGCCCGTGAGGGAGGCATCTGTCGTTAGCATCTTGCGACGACATGAAGCTCCCAATATGGGACCCTGGGACAGGAACCAAGGTTTCTTCCACATTACCAAGTCACGAAGGCATCGCCGCGTGACCTTGATCATGCAAAGGGGTTGCCCCTCGGGGAAAACCCTTTGTTCCTGAGTCACCACTGCAGGGGTCTCATGTGCAACAGTCCAAAGGTATCACCTTGGATGCTGCTGCCATAAGACCTAACAGTCTCTGAAACTGTCTGAAAGTGAGTGACTGGCCTAGCCTTATTCTTTCCACGGCCGACACGATGGACTCTAAATGTGCCGGTGACAGGCGCACCTGCATCGACGTTGAGTCCCATATCACGCCCAGGAAAGTGGTCCTCTGTAAAGGAGAAAGCACACTTTTCTTGGCGCTTTTAGCAGAACCCCAATTTTTCATGTTGGCAAGAACGACATCTCGATGCCGAACTGCCAACTGATGCGACTGAGCTAAAATCAACCAATCGTCGATATAGTTCATAATGTGAATACCCTGAAGCCAAGAAGTACCAGGGCTGCATCTACGCATTTCGTGAAAGTGTGGGGTGATAATGCTAGGCCGAATGGAAGAACCCGAACTGGTATGCTTTGCCCCAAAAGCGAACCTCAGGAACTTCCTGTGACATGGACATTTGAAAGTATGCCCTGAGATCTATCGTGACAAACCAGTCCTCAGATCTGATCTGCGACACGATTTGTCTCAAAGTTAACATTTTGAACTTGAGCTGCATGACGGATTCGTTCAGAACTCGAAGATCTAACATGGGACGCAACCCTCCATCCTTATTTGGAACTATGAAATACCGGCTGTAAAACCCGGTTTCCCTGTTGGAGTGAGGTACATATTCTATGGCCCCTTTCTCTAACAGAGCTCTTATTTCCTGTTCCATTACCAGAACCTGCTGGGGGGCCACCTTGGTGAAAAACACCCCCATTTTCTATAATCTGCAGGACCCAACGAGATATATTTGGCAGAAGTTTCCACGCTGTCAAAATTCTACTAGAGGTACCAGCCTCTCGAGACTGGTTTCTGGATTTATATGTAGTTGTGCAGTCAGAACGACGTTCTGAAACGGCGAACCGACAGGAAGCGTCTGAACTGACCGCTCTGAAACCCTCCTCGGAGGGGGCGGGCATCCCAAGACCACTACGTTTCCGGGTGGACCTTGAGATATGCGCTCGCCGGAGACCGCTGCGCCCTGAAGCACACGAGGTGGCAGGGTTGGCAGAACGGTCCCCTGAAGACACCGGAGGGAGACGGACACCGTAAAATGAGGTGTTGACCGCTCCACTTCGGGGGGGAGTCCTCATTGACCTGAGCCCTCGGGCGTCAAGTCTTTTTTTTTTTTTTGCTGCCTTAGAAATAATAACGGTCCTCAGATCCGTTTTTACACTTTGACTCGGTTGAGCACGCTTCCCGTGTCCCCATTCTTAGGTGGGGAAGCACGATAAGCCACGCTCTGTCTAGTTGTGCAGTCAGAACGACGTCCTGAAACGGCGAACCGGCAGGAAGCATCTGAACTGACCGCTCTGAAACCCTCCTCGGAGGGGGCGGGCATCCCACAGGCCACTACGTTTCTGGGTGGACCCTGAGATATGTGCTCGCCAGAGACCGCTGCGCCCTGAGGCACACAAGGTGGCAAGGTTGGCAGACCGGCCCCTGAGGACGTCGAAGAGAGACGGGCACCGTAAAATGAGGTGTTAACCGCTCTACTTCGAGGGGGAAGTCCTCACTGGCCTGAGCCCTTGGGTGTCAGGACCATTTCCCGCAGCCGTCTAGAATTAATAACGGTCCTCAGATCCGTTTTACCCTTTGACGGTTGCGGTTGAGTGTGTTTACCGTGTTCCCAGTCTTTATGTGGGGAAGCACGATAAGCGACGCTCTTGGGAGGAGCTGGATTTAGATGTTTGGGGCTGCTCCCGCTCAGCAGCCCCAGAGATGTGAATACGGCGGGGGAGGAGTTTCTGGAATGCAGCCGCTTGCTTAGTTGATTCCTGAAATCTCTCGACAACCAAATTCACTCTTTTATTAAAAGATCGAGACCAGAGGGAGAAATAGGAGCATCCATAAGGAAGTTTTTATATTTTTCCTTAATGTTACTCAAATTTAACCATAAGTGACCCGACGCAGTCCGTAAACTGTGTTCGGACTAATAACCTCGCCCTCATCGAGATCTATTAATAACTCAGCCTGGTAGGCTTGCAACAGCGACATCGTGTGTAAACATGCTGCTGCCTGACCAGCCGCTGAATAAGCCTTTCCCACCAGTGCTGATGTAATTCTCACTGGTTTAGTGGGTAATATTCGGGATTTAATAGATGAAGATGATTCAGGGGAGAGATAGCTCGCGAGCGTCTCTTCCACCTTAGGCATCTCTTCATAACCGTGCTCTTTCTTTATATATTTTTTATGTAATATAGAGGAATAGTGTGATGCTTGTGTACTATAAGCTCTATAAGAAAACGGTTTCTCCCATGATCTCCACACCTCGGTGTGGAGATCAGGAAAAATGGTAATCCCCGGCGTTGAGGTTGTGCACGAGAAGGAAAAAAGCGTTCGTCAAATTGCCTCTTGAACGAACGCCTTCCCTTTCTGTTGGCCAATCATTACATAATTTCTCAACCGCTCTCGCCAAAACCTCAACCAGCTCCCTCATAAGCACGAGACTGAGGTGGCGAATCCTCAGTATCTCTTGCATTGGCAGCATTTAATTCCTCAGAATCAGATAGCTGCAGTGTATGTGCTTCGATCGGGGCGGATGAAACCGCAGCGCGTGCTTCCTAACCCCGATACGAAGCACTGAACCCGTCAGGTGAAGGCAGAGATAAGGCGGTGCCCGTCTCTATCTTCGCTGACAGATCCGTTTTGCGAACCCCAGCCTTCGCTGTGCCTCGGCAGCAGCGGGACCAGAGCCCTGGGAAACGCGAGCCTGAGCGTCCTCGAAAAAACGCCAGGCGGGATCGGAGCGTCCGTAAGCATATCGCAGTGCTCACAGCCAGTGTTCTCGAACGCTGACTGTGTGTGCTCCTCTCCCCAACAAGCAATACAGATAATGTGTATATCCCCACCCGTTAAATAACACGGGCAGGGACGAACACACATCTTAAGCTGCTTGCTGCTGCTTGCTCGCCATAGCTACACTTTCTTTCTAATGAATATTGACAGACAACACCAAATAGACAGACAGATTCACATAGAGCGCTTGTGAAGACACAAAAAGCTAGTGACAGCTTTGTTTGGGTAGGCTTTATAGCCTCCTGGTTCGTGACGTCACCCGCTCTGACGTCCCAATTACACCTTGGATTGATTTCACATGTGTGCTTCAAGACTTATCACGCAAAGCGTTCCCGAAGCGTAAAGCTGACGCAACGGAGTTCCCTGAAAGGGAACTGCATATACTGACATACATTTTGAGGTAATAACTTCTCACAGTCACACAGCCAGTTAGGAGCTGTAAATAATATTAAAGTGTGAGAACTTGCGCTAGTATACGAATTAGTGGTGGCCATAGATTATTTTTTTTAATCTAGATTAATCTCACTGTAATCTTGGAATTAATCTAGATTAATCTAGATTAAAATGGCTCATTTGAATTCTGCCGAAGGCATTCAGAATATGTGTGCTACCCAAATAATGACTAAAAGTAAGTCTTTGAGAACGGGTTTCTCAAGCCAGGTGGCGCATTAGACCAGGGGCTCATCTCCTGTTTCCAAAATGCATCACAAACTTTAATCTCTTCCGTCCCAATCCCACGAAAAACTGGAGGAAAATCCAGTTCCACTCCCGGAAGAATGACTCCCATTCCTCCCACTCCCGTGTTGTTGTTGTTTTTTTTTGCCGATAACTGTCAATTACAGTAAAATATAGTACAGACCACAGCGTGCCCACCTTATTAGTTGAATAAAACCCAAAATGTCGTTTTTGTTATTATATTGAACTGAAAGCCATCTTATGCACAGTGTTGCACAGATTAAATTTCATGTAAATCATCCATGCTAACACACACGTCTTCTATTTTTTTTTAGACATTTCACTCTCTATAGATATATTTTTCAAAGACGAAGTTTCAAGTTTCTCGCTCAAGTTCACATGAGACCTAAAGCGCATCCTGTTTGCTTAAAAGCGCAACGCGTTTCGTTGTTATTCTGAGTGCACACAAATAAAGAGTCTTTACAGATTCGAAAGATGTATTAGGCTACTTTTATCTGTATGACCAAAAATGACGGAGATTTTAAGAGCAAGTGAGCGCACGGAGCCTGTCCTGCAGCAAACGCGCTTCCACACAAACACTTCAATAGCACACATTTCTCTAGGTTAACATCATATTGAGCGCCATGTAAAGTTGTTACTACATACATCTTTCAGATGAAAAGCCATATTTGAGGTTGATGAATGATAGGTGACATTTGGATGTCCTGCCCGAGTGTATTACCACATAGACCAGCCGTTAACAATCTGTCCATCACGGACTGCGAGCCTCTAGTTCGAAGACTCGTTCTCGCCCTACAGTGCAATTCTAGGTATACATCCGCTAAAATATCAGGGTGAAAGTCATCATAGCTTGCGTAGTATAGACCCAGCTCCCAACCCAACTTTGAGAATAGGTTAACGGCGATATTTTTTTTTTATCGCCGATAAGAGTCTCACGTTAACGCAGCACGTTAACGCCGATAACGGCCCACCACTAATACGAATGCATGTCTACATTTACATGGACATCAGTAATCTAATTATTTACCTTATTCTGAATAAGACAATATTTTGATTAAGGTGTTTACACGAGTTGCTTTTTGAATAATCACTTCATGTTCCCGTTTTACATAGTATATATACTGTACATAGGCTATATATATATTATTATTAATTGCATATATTGAACAATTAACATTCAAAAGTATAACACAATGTTACAAACATGATGTTCACATTTCCTGAAAACAAAATCAAAAACAAAGAAGTAATAAAAGAAAAAATAACAAGGGGGGTATACATCAATAATCCCAATAGAAAAGAGGAGTTTAGTTCTTTGAGCGTGTTCATAGTTCTGGTGTCTTTCCGATTTGAAAGACCTTGAAGAGTTTCAAAATAAATCCTCAAATCAACTTTGAAATGGGAGATACTGGGCTTCCTTTCTGACCATTTACATTTGTGTAAAAAAACTTACAATAATATAAGAAGATTTAGCATAAAAATTGTACTCTTATCCATATCTTTTTTATTAAAATAAACATCTATTTTTCTTATATTAATTTTAGATCCACTCAACCTAGTAAATCAACATCAATCCAGAAAAATTGAACATACATACAGGTGCATCTCAATGAATTAGAATGTCGTGGAAAAGTTCATTTCAGTAATTCAACTCATTGAGTTGTGAAACTCGTGAATTAAATAAATTCAATGCACACAGACTGAAGTAGTTTAAGTCTTTGGTTCTTTTAATTTTGATGATTTTGGCTCACATTTAACAAAAACCCACAAATTCACTATCAACAAATTATAATACTTCATAAGACCAACAATTTTTTTTTGGTGAATTGTTGGCCTTCTGGAAAGTATGTTAATTTACTATATATGTACTCAATACTTGGTAGGGGCTTCTTTTGCTTTAATTACTGCCTCAATTCGGCGTGGCATGGAGGTGATCAGTTTGTGGCACTGCTGAGGTGGTATGAAAGCCCAGGTTTCTTTGACAGCGGCCTTCAGCTCACCTGCATTGTTGGGTCTGTGTCTCTCATCTTCCTCTTGACAATACCTCATAGATTCTCTACAGGGTTCAGGTCAGGCAAATTTGCTGGGCCAATCAAGCACAGTAACACCATTGTCATTGAACCAACTTTTGGTACCTTTGGCAGTGTGGGCAGGTGCCAAATCCTGCTGGAAAATGAAATCAGCATCTCCATAAAGCTTTTCAGCAGAAAGAAGCATGAAATCCTCTAAAATGTCCTGGTAGATGGCTGCGTTGACTGTGGACTTCAGAAAACACAGTGGACCAACACCAGCAGATGACATGGCAGCCAAAATCATCACTGACTGTGGAAACTTCACACTGGACTTCAAGCAACATGGATTCTGTGCCTTTCCACTCTTCCTCCAGACTCTGGGACCTTGATTTCCAAATTGAATTTATTTATTTGATTTAGTCATTTAGCAGACGCTTTTATCCAAAGCGACTTGCAAATAAGGACATTATAGAAGTAATCAAAACCAACAAAAGAGCAACAACATGCAAGTGCTATTACAAGTCCTGGTTAGCCTAACGCAGTACACGTAGGAAGGTTTTTATTTTAAGAAAACGAGTATATAGTATATAGAAAAAAGAAACTTAGTGTTAGTTTTACAAGAAAATCTAGCAGTTAGAGAATAAATATGCAGTTGATAGAGGGTCAAATGTGTGTGTGTTTTTTAAATAAAAAGAAGACAAATTAGATTAAATAAAATTAGAATAGAGAGTGCTAGAGTTAGAGGTCAAATAAAGATGGAAGAGATGTGTTTCTAGCGTTTCTTGAAGATGGGTAAGGATTCAGCTGCTTGGATTGAGTTAAGCAGGTCATTCCACCAGATGGGAACAGTTAATGAAAAAGTCTGTGAAAGGGATTTTGTGCCTCTTTAGGATGGTACAGTAATGCGTTGTTCACTTGCAGAACGCAAGCTTCTAGAGGGTATATAAGTCTGAAGTAATGAATTTAGGTAAAGGGGTGCAGAGCCAGAGGTGGTTCTGTAAGCAAACATTAATGCCTTGAATTTAATGCGAGCAGCTATTGGTAGCCAGTGCAAATTGATGAACAAATGTGACGTGTGTTCTTTTCGGCTGAATAAAGATTAATCTTGCAGCAGCATTTTGGATTAATTGTAGAGGTTTGATGGAACTGGCTGGAAAACCTGCCAAGAGAGCATTGCAATAGACTGGGCAGTTTTAGTAATGTGGTCTGAGAAATTCAGCTTATCATCAATCACAACTCCAAGGTTTCTGGCTGTTTTTTGAAGGAGTTATGGTTGATGAGCCTAATTGGAAGGTGAAATTGTGATGAAACAATGGGTTTGCTGAAACCACAAGCAGTTCTGTCTTAGCTAGGTTGAGTTGAAGGTGATGGTCCTTCATCCAGCAAGACATGTTTGCTAGACATGCTGAGATGCGAGCAGCTATCGTCAGATCATCAGGATAGAATGAGAGGTAGAGTTGAGTGTCATCAGCATAGCAGTGATATGAAAAGCCATGTTTCTGAATGACAGAACCTAGTGAAGCCATGTAAACAGAAAAGAGAAGTGGTCCAAGAACTGAGCCCTGAGGCAACCCTGTAGCTAGATGTTGCGACTTGGATACCTCACCTCTCCAAGATACTTTGAAGGACCTATCTGAGAGGTAAGACTCAAACCACTGGAGTGCGGTTCCTGAGATGCCCTTTCTCAATAGTGTTGACAGGAGGATCTGGTAGTTGACCATATCAAAAGCAGCAGACAGATCCAGCAATATGAGTAATGAAGACTTGGAAGCCGTTCTTGCAAGTCTTAGGTCTTCAACAACTGAGAGCAAGGCAGTTTCGGTGGAATGTCCACTTCTGAAGCTAGATTGGTTACTGTCCAGGAGGTTGTTCTGTGTGAGAAAGGCAGTGACTTGGTTGAACACAAATGAAATGCAAATGAAATGCAAAATTTACTTTCATCTGAAAAGAGGACTTTGGTCCACTGAGCAACAGTCCAGTTATTTTTCTCCACAGCCCAGGCAAGATGCTTCTGACATTGTCTCTGGTTCAGAAGTGGCTTGGTAGCTCTTTTCCTGAAGATGTCTGAGCGTGGTGACTCTTGATGCACTGACTCCAGCTTCAGTCTACTCCTTGTGAAGCTCTCCCAAGTGTTTGAATCAGCTTTGCTTGACTGTATTCTCAATCTTGCGGTCATCCCTGTTGCTTGTGCATCTTTTCCTACCCAAATTATTCCTTCCAGTCAACTTTGCTTTTAAAATGCTTTGATACAGCACTCTGTAAACAGCCACACCTTTCAATAATGACCTTCTGTGACTTACCCTCTTTGTGGAGGGTATCAATGATATATCAATGTTCGTCTTCTGGATCATTACCAAGTCAGCAGTCTTCCCTATTATTGTGGTTTCAAAGGACAAGATAGACCCAGAATTTATACTATATGCATGGTCATTTATTGGAATTCAAATGTAAATATTATTATATTTTGAGATACTGATTTTTGACTTTCATGAGCTGTAAGCTCTAATTATAAAAATTTAAACAAAAACACGTTTTGAAATAAGTTATAAGAAAAAAAAATAACTTTTCACAACATTGTAATTTAAAAACACAAGATTCAGAGAGATCAGCTCTGTGTCTCTTGAGAAACTGGTTAGTTGGATAAATGATATGTATAATTTTAAAGTAAACTTTATTTGTGACACAGAATTTGTTATTATAAGTCCAAATCAATTTCCAGTTGATATTCTCAAAATGATTATTCCAGAAGTATTATTCAATTTTCTATCTTTGATATCAATACCATTTAATAAGATCTCTTTTTTAAATGTTGATTGTTTAGATTCACTGAATCCCTTTAAAAGCCTCACAAATCCTGCTGGAATTACATCCATTACAATACAATATTTACGAGTTATTGGAATACCAAATTTCTCTAAAAAATCAGTATATGTTAGTAAATGTGACCCTGGACCACAAAACCAGTCTTAAGTTGCTGGGGTGTATTTGTAGCAATAGCCAAAAATACAGTGTATGGGTCAAAATTATACATTTTTATTTTATACCAAAAATCATTAGGATATTAAGAGATGTTCCATGAAGGTCATTTGTAAATTTCTTACTGTAAATATATAAAAATTCATTTTGATTAGTAATATACTTTGTTAAGAACTTAATTTGGACAACTTTAAAGGTGATTTTCTCAATATTTAGATATTTTTGCACCCTCAGATTCCACATTTTAAATAGTTGTATCTCAGCCAAATATTGTCCGATCCTAACAAACTATACATCAATAGAAAGCTTATTTATTCATTTTTAGCTCCCCTGCTAACAATAGAAGCCCAATAGAAACCATTACAGAAATTCCAATGGCTTCCATTAAAATACCATTATGAACCATTAGCTTATTCCAGTAAAATCATTACAAAATTCATTTTTGTAGAGTGTTTTGGGCATTTTTCCAATAGGATTTAACATCCCACCAATATAATCCATCACATACCAGTAGACTCCATTATTGTTTCCATTAAAACCAATACAATTCCCATTATAACCATTAAATCCATTACAATCAAATCAAAGTAGGCGGGGTTTAGTATTTACTGTTACCCTAAGCAGAGTGCGAAATGTCGGTCAGTTTAACGTTGAAAGAGAGCGAGGTAAGATGAAGCTGCAAATCATGTAATATTAGTTAACTGGTTTACAATATACATTTTAAATGACTGGCAGCAGGGATGCAAACTACTCATTTTTTTTTAAATGATTGGATAATAAATATACAAATGAATAAGCCAAGGAACAATATTAATACAGCAATAAACAGTAAAGAATTAACCCAAGGAACAATAATGAAACACACACTCACACACACACCTTTGATCCTCTATCAATTGCATAATTATTCTCTAACTGCTAGTTTTTCTTGAAAAACTAACACTAGTTTTCTTTTTCTATTCTATCTACTTTTATCCTAAAAAAACATAGACAAAACTAAAAATGATACAGTAAAGAATATCCTGCAAAAATTTAACTCAATGCTAAAATAAAAAAAACTACATTACACCTGTATTGAAATCTTGAAGCTTGCTTTCATTGATTCAGCACGACAGCCAAACCTTCCAGAGAATGGATGTTTTCTGGGGATCATGCTAAGGGCTTTTAGGTATTGTAGCAAATTAGCTCAAAAGGGAATTGTATATAAATAATTACAATTAATTATGATTCATTACATTTACATTTACATTACACAGAAAATATTTTCCTAAGTATTAATACATTAGAGCATGTAGCAAGGGTCGAAAATCGTAAAGGGACATTAATTTGAAAGGCAGAATTAGAAACTCATGTAATTTGTGCACAAGAGTTTAATTAACTAAACACTAACGCAAACTAGTCTAACAAACAAACAAACAAACATATAATCACTCATACATGGGGAAAGGGCACATGAGAGTTGATGGAAGAAACCATCAGGAAACCAGAGAATGAAGTTGTGAAAAGAGTCAGTTAGCCACCTAAATAAAACCATCAGCGCCGTTTATAATGGGGTCTATAACTTATACTAAACCTCTGTTTCGTTTAGTTAAATGTACGATACTGTTTCGTTTAGTTAAATGTACAATCATCCAAACATTGCCTTTGGTCGTTGAACGAGTGTCCGGATGCAGTCTTGGATGAAAGATCTGATGGTTTGAAGGTTTGGTGGTGTTGGAGTTCTTCAAGTTCTTTTCCGGGTTTGAAGGGTGATGAACTCCAAAATATGTTATTCTGGCTCGGTGGTAATTGGGAGTTTCTTCAGGTAGAAAGGGAAAAAGAGCTAAGAAAGAGATTGTTGAGATCCGAGGATCCTTGGTTGACTGGAAAGTCAAGGCCGCAAGGCCTGGCACAAAAACTTAGAGGTCCAGAAGAGTTCTAGCTCACATCCTCCTCATCCTCTTAGGATCTATCAAAAGTGCAGACTGCAGGGGCGTCACTGATGTGAGAGCTTTATCTGCTATAGAGGTCACTCCTTTCGGGTGTCAAAGAGCCAATGGTGTCTTGAACTTTTGGAGGGAAAGTTTTACAACTCTTTGTCTCTGAACATGGCAATTTGCATAGGTAATTTGCCTGGGGTTAATGCACAAACTACTAATGATTCTTAGGACACTAACATGTTGCATAGGTATCAACATGTAATATACACTCTCAATTAGATCATCCGAAGACGAATTGATAGAGACCAAACATGGTATAAGTGAGGTAATATTAACTGGTGATCTATCATGAGCATGCATAAAACAGGATACAATACACAAGAACATATACAAGAACAGTAATAATATACACAATGACCTGATTGATATGTGTGTTCATTCACAGAAAGGTTTTTCTATGAATTAATTAGAGAAGAGTCCATTTTCCTAAGGGGAAATGAAGTGAGTGTTGCTCTACCCGCATTCCTTTGAGCAATAAAACTTGTGTTTTCAGATTGGCTGCCATGGAACCAGAGGCCTGTTCTGCCTTTCTTAGGTGTTAGATGCATTTCGGGGGAAGGGTCCACAGACCCTCATAGTTGGCCCTTTGGTTGGGTGAGGGGGCATAAGAGATTATTTGTTAAATATAACAAATAGTTGCTTGTCTAATCGGTCCAAACGCTACAGTATCAACATTTTTGGATGGAGGTGTGTAAGACAGGGGAAGTGTGTCATCATGAGGGGTATGACACCTCACATCCTCCAAAAGGTCATTCAATCGAACACTCAAGGAGTCCATAAATGGCTCATCCTGTAGATCAGTGGTTCTCAAACTTGTTTGGCTTAAGTACCCCTTTAAAACAAATGTCAAGCCAAGTACCCTTTGACCACACAACAACATTTTGCTTTAAAATAACGTGAAATGATAGGGAGCCCAGAGGCTGGAGAAACAGTGTAGCAGCCAACAGGTGCCAATTTGAGTCCTGAATAAGAATAACAGTGAGACAGTTATTATACGATGGCCCTTGAGCAGCTTTATTTCTTATAAACATTTCTGTATGTAGCTTTACGCAACTATGTAAATCTATTTAGCATTAGGCATAACAGTTAAAGGTAAATCAGTGTTTTTCAGTTCAATAAATGCATTGTGATCATTTAAAAAAAAATTGCAACAGTTAGGTAGGGAGTAGGTGTTGCGCCTGTCCACTGACATCAACTGATTCATCTAATTGAAGTGAAAATGATTCGCCAGTCCTGAGTTTATCCAGTTGCTCAACTATATCAGTCCCCATCTTGTCAATTCTACGTGAAACGGTGTCATTTGACAGTGGTACAGTTTTGATTTTGTCTGCTACTGTTTTATCCACCAAAGTCTCAGCAAGCACCGCTTTTTAGCTTTTTAGCTTTCGCCAAAAGTAAAGACACAGCATACGATGCTTCGATTGCTTTTGCTGATGCACTTGTGGCTTTTTTCTCTTGGCATGATGTAAATTCGTGAAATTTGCTTCTGAAAAACTCCAGGGAGTTCCCGACCTGATGTGGGTGTTTAGTCCGGAGATGACGTTGAAGATGAGCTGGCTTCATTGCACTGTTAGCTAACAACTCACCACATAAAAAGCACAGTGCTGAGAAAGGATTATGTGAAGTAGATGTAAATCCCATCCCTATGTATTCTTCATGAAACTGGCGGTATTTTTGAGGCTCTGTTTTTTTTTTTTTCATGTTTGTCTTCTGTCGGAGGAGCTTCTTCTCTTTTAAGAAACCACCTGTCCATTTTATCGCAACCTCTCCTACTTGTCATTGAAAATGGTTTGCTCTCAAAGTACATCAAACCAGTGCATTTAACTTTAAAATCCACAAAAAATTACTTCAGGGGGTCGTATATCTATTTTAATATCATTTGTTTCTTCTCTCAGAAGTCTGTATGGTCTGCTGTGGTTTTACTGAAGCTGTGATTCGATTGGCTCTCTCTGCTTTGGTGGGTGTGGCTGTTGTTCCTGTGGTGGTTTATGTCATCAGGGGCCTGTTCTTCGTATGTAGCTAACTCAGTTATCTGGATTTGATTGTTGACGAAGCTCATCCTGGACTTGCTGTCATAGTAACAGGTCCGTAAGCTTAAACCTGCTCGGGAGCAGCTTATTTCATGTAAACAGGATTAGATCGCATCTTCTTAAGCAGAATTGATACTTAAAATATGTCCCAGCCACCGCTACTTTATTACAAGAGTACCCTACTGGTCCAGGGACAATAATTTAAAATAATAATAATTAAAATAATTAATTTGAAAATAATGTTGTGTAGTCTATAACACTATAGACACAGCCAATTTTACTCATTGAAAGATTTATTAGTGTTGAAATAATTACTTTATTATTGTATTGGAGTCTTACAGACATGTAAAAATATTTTCTCCACTGACATGTCTCTTCTCCTCTTTGCGTCTGTCTTTATCACGTCCTGTCTCAGGCCTCTGTTAACATCCTGTTTACAAGTACGTTTGACAACCTATATGCCACATTTACCAATTATATGACTTAACTTGCCCGTTAGTTCTTTAAAATAAAATAGCATCAGATGTTCACAAACAATAAGCTGAAAAAACATGTGCCAAAGACTTACTTAGGGTATTCGTGACCAGAACTGGCTTAGAGCTTAATTTTCTTTAAATAATATAAAATGTGACTGTTTAAACCATGTCTTTAGAAAGAGTTTGCCTTCTGTTTTCTTTTTTTCTGTAAGTAGAACATCCATGAGAACAAGCAAACACCACACAGAAAAACCTTCTCAGCTGCACTGTAAAAAGAATGCTGTAAATTTACAGCAGAAATTTACAGTATTGAACCGTTTTCTAAAATTACAGTTTCTTACCGTAAATTAGCACGTGATCTGTGGGGGATCACGTGCAAGAGAGAACGGCAAGAGAGAGTGAGTGACACGACTTTTCAGTGGAATCTGCAGTTTACATCAAGTGTGAAGTTGAAGCTCATTTACAGGTAGTAGATAGTACAGGTGCTCAATTTTAATCTTATTAATTTAATACATTTTTGCGCTTTAAAACAGTGGCTGTAGCTAAATTGTATTGTTCCTCAAAGTTAAGTGTGTATGTGTGTGTGTGTGCAGCTGGTTTCATATTTTGGTTATTTTATTGTTCAAAAGTTACGCTTATATAGAGGGAAATATAAAATAAGTGCATTCGTTAGATTATTTTATTAAGTAGGTTTTTGAATTTGCCGCCTTTTGGAGGTAACGTTATGGTTTTTTTTACGCAGTGGGGGAAGTGAGGTTCTTTAGCGCGAGCGAATTGCATTGCAAACGTCTTTCTCAGTGAATCTAAAATATGTGTGTTCAATTTTAAGCTTATTAATGTACTTTTAATTTAGCTTAAGACAGCTAAATGTATTGTTTCTCAAAGTTAAGTTCACGTGTGTTGCTTATATTTTTGTTCTTTTATTTTGCAAAAGTTACCCTAATATAGAGGAAAATGTAAAATAAGTTCGTTTGTTGGATTATTTAATAAAGTATGTTTTTGATTTTGCCGCCTTTTGGCGGTATGTTTTTTTTTTACAGTGGGGGAAGTGAGGTTCTTTAGCGCGAGTGAATTGCACATGTCCGTCTCACTGCACGTTATCTGCACTGATTAAATGTCAAGTCTCGTCTAAAACAACTCGGGGTAATCTAAATTATATTATTATGTTGGCTTTGTACATTTTATGAGCACAATCGTTTTAACAGCATACTTTTGCAATCGATAAATTTGCTCCAACTACGTACATTGAGCCGTCGATATAGCAGACTTCCTCAAAGTTAAAACACGTGTGTTTGATAGCTGGATTGTGCTCTTCCATAGTGTAAAATATATACTTGCAAACTTTTTGTACACACATGCAGTACTTTGCCTGCATTTGTGAGACATATGCGCATTCACATTAATGTTGCGAATGTCAGGTTTAATTGTGCATTGCCAGCTTGTAATAAGAGCTTTCAAAACTCACTGTTATCGACATAAAGAAGGGAAATCTAAGCTTAAATCTATGCCATTTACATCATTTGAATAAACATGTCATGTTGACTCGTGTCAAGTCAGATGTGAAACTCTATCAGCATCTTAAAACTCACATTAGAGAGGGTTTCATGTCCAGCAATGTGACAAGTCTTTTTCAGTTGTGTCCACTTTTACAGCACATGTATCTAGAAAACACTCTGATTGTTCAGAGGTAA
The DNA here is from genome assembly GCA_027564155.1 of Gymnocypris eckloni scoliostomus. Lineage (NCBI taxonomy): Eukaryota > Metazoa > Chordata > Actinopteri > Cypriniformes > Cyprinidae > Gymnocypris > Gymnocypris eckloni. The sequence goes on along the minus strand of CM050418.1, from coordinate 6,663,971 downwards.
ACCTGATTGATTCAGTTGCACTTCCTCATGGCATGAATGAGTGCACTGAACAGCATCTTGAAATGTCACAGGATTTTCTTTGCAGTGATACTGATGGTGTGGAACAAGACACCTTTGGTGAAAGTGTGGATGAAGATCAGTTTTTGAGACATCTTGCTCTATTTTATCTCAAATTGCAATCAAAATGTCTGATTCCATCCTCCACTGTTCAAATAATTATTGACCGCCTTCAGGAAATTAATGAAATGAGTCACTCGCACCTACCTTTTAAATTGAGAGAAAAATTGAGTGCATTGGAGTGTTCAGAAGCAGACATAAATTCTATTTTTGCAATTTTGCAAATTGAAACTCTTTCAGACTTGTAATTCAAAAAGCTTAAAACTGATCAAAAAAGAAAGACATTTTTTAAGAATATGAGACCCAAAACGAGGACCTTCTTGCTGTGAGACCACAATGCAGCTCTTTGTGGTGTTACAAGAGCAGTTTCTTCACACTTACTGCAGAGCTTCACTAAACCACTACAGACCAACAGCACACTGCTCTCCAGCTCTTCTGTCGCTTTCAGCTTTCAAAAACTTCTTAGAACATTTCTGTTGTCTTTAGTTTTAAATGTCGCTTTTTCAAAACTCAGGTCTGTTGTTATTTAAATAAAATGTTTGAGACTTTTATTTTCATCTGTTTGTGCTCATGGAGTCTGGCTGGTAAGCATTTTTATGATTTCAGTTCTATGTAGGCTATGTTATTATTTATCCACATCAACATAATTCAGATTTGTATTATTTCCAACATACATTTTCATGTGTTATCAGACTAATACACTCAAATATTTTTGTGTTCATGATGTTCAATTTGACAATTTTCTCTTCCACTCATATCAAAGGATTTATTTATTGCACAATGTTGAATTATACATTGAAACTATACGTTGAGTGCAGAGTCAGTAATCGTTTTTTAAATAGTTTCAAAGAGTAAATATGTGTTGATCAGGTGTGTTTGGTGATGAAGTGAGGTCAGTGTCAGTGATGGAGGGAGATTCTGTCACTCTGCACATCAATGATACTGATATACAGAAAGATGAGCTGATGCTGTGGAAATTTGGAAACAACGGCATCATCGCTAAAATCAACAGAAAGAACAATGACAGCAGGTTTTATAGTGATAGCGCTGATGGGAGATTCAGAGACAGACTGAAGCTGGATCAGACCGGATCTCTGACCATCACAAACACCAGAACCACAGACTCTGGACTTTATAAAGTATACAGCAGAAAAACAGAGATACCGCTCAACATCTTCAATCTTAGTGTCTATGGTGAGTAGAGGATTTCTTACCTTGTTGACCCTGTTTGATGTGTGAGTGTTTCTTTAATGATGAAATGGCTGCAGACTTAAATAAAAATAAGCATCTTAATCATTTTAAACCTGAAATAATATTGCTGACTACATACATAAATCGCTGAAAAGGATTTTCACATTATGTGCATAATTTGACAAATACAGCTCGATCGGAAATGAAGCATAATGAAAATATTGCGATATTTACATTAAAACTTCTATTAATCTAATAATTATTTTACATTTTTTATGATTATGTAGTATAATCAATTGGAATATAAAATTAAATACATGTCTTTTTCATTTTAGAAAGAAGTTCTATTAAAATGATGTATTAAATTATGCATTTTTTATGTAAAGCTCATCAACCAATTAAATACTTTGATATTGATACTTTAATTCCATTTCAAATACAAATTTGTCTGCGAAAGGGTTTGTCAGTGTTATCTCTGACATGTGTGATGAATCCAACTGTGTCTGTCACAATGAACTTCAACTAAAAAAATAGATTTATTCTCTATTATCTCTTTTCAGCTCATCTGCCCGTTCCTGTCATCAGCAGTAACCCTTCACACTGTTCATCATCATCATCATCATCATCACAGCAGAATTGTTCATTGTTGTGTTCAGTGGTGAATGTGGGTCATGTGACTCTCTCCTGGTACAAAGGAAACAGTTTATTGTCCAGCATCAGTGTGTCTGATCTCAGCATCAGTCTCTCTCTACCTCTGGAGGTGGAATATCAGGATAAAAACACCTACAGCTGTGTGCTCAACAATCCCATCAGCAACCAGACCACACATCTGGACATCACTCAACTCTGTCACACATGTGCAGGTATGGCATTATACAATATTGTTCCATAAAACTAAATGAATCATATTTCTGTTTCAACATTGTTAATTTGTTTTCTCAGAAGTCTGTATCCTCTGCTGTGGTTCTACTGAAGCTGTGATCCGATTGGTTCTTTCTGCTCTGGTGGGCGTGGCTGCTGTTGCTGTGCTGGTTTATGACATCAGATCCAGAAGTCTTCAAGAGAAGAGAAGAAAGAAGACAACACCATCAAACTCTGATTAATCAGATATTCAGGACAGTGGAGATGCCCTTGAACTGCTTTGAGTATTTATCAATGAGTAAATGTATGTAAATGTTATGAATAAAAGTCATTTAAGTGATTATGAATTCATTTTATTAGCAAAAGGGGGTTAGGGTCTTATGGGCAGGTTGAAGGACAGCTGGCACAGAGATCTTTGGAGACCTTGTTCTCTGTAACAGGGGAGAAGGAAGAGACGAGTGGAGGTTTGCTGTTGACACTTTGTCTCTTTCTCTCACATGTTTACATACAAATATGCAGGAATATCTGCACCTTTTTGTCACTTGTGGATCCTGAAAGCTTCCGTTTCGGTGAAAGTGATTTCACCAAGTGCAACATGTTCCTGGATCAACATCTTTGTTGATCCTAGAACAACATTATGAGTGATAAGTTTACTGGATATGTCAGTTTTAGCCTTACAACCTTTGGACTTTGGTGCTTTACAGATCTTCTCTCTCATCTGCTCTTAATACTTAATCAGGCCAAACATCTGTGGATCAATGTATTTTAGAAAACTGATGGGGTTTAACAGCCATGAATGCAACAGTGTGTTAAAATAGTCCTGATGAGAGATAAAGATCACATTAAATTATTTGATTGTTATCAGCTTTTTTCTGGGGTTTTTCCCAACTTGTGGTCAACATCTTCCTGAACTGTTTAACAGATTGTTTTCCATGGAAACACCCACAGCCATGATGAGATTCATGTTTAAGATGTAAGAACACGTTTAAGATGTAAACATAATATTATACCACGTGAGTGTTTTCATGATATCTGTCTGTTTGCATGAAGGGAAAGTTGTATGAATTTATGAATGAACCACTCGTTTTAAAATCTTCCCAGTCTACTGACATTTTGACATCGATTCCTCACCTTCAAGTTTTTCCTGCCTGCAAACAACCCATGACAGTCTATAACAGGGGTCGACAACCAACGTGTGACAACAGTGGCACGCAGAGGGATACTCGCTGGCACATGAGCAATAGGGAAAACTGCATACTGACATACATTTTGATGTAATAACTTCTCATAGTCACACAGCATTTTAGGAGCTGTAAATACTATTAAAGTGTGAGAATTAACTTGCGCTAGTCTACGGATGCGCGCGTGACCGCTGCACATATGGTGCTTCAGATCAAAGCCTCAAGCCACAGCGGTAAGCGCTCGTCAATGTCAAAATGACATTGCTCCTACAGCTGTGTGCTCAACAATCCCATCAGCAACCAGACTCACATCTGGACATCAGTAAAGTCTGTCACACACGTGCAGGTGGGACAGTGGTGATATTAGCATTTACTTACTGAGCTGATCTCATAGTGCTGATACTTCATGTAGAGTTTGACAGATTCATTCACACTTACAGCTCATTTTGTCTGTTACAGAACACGCCCTAACCATATTGTACAGAGTGTTGATCTCTGTTGCTGCTGGATTTCTCTTGATTATTGTTGCAGTTATGATCTTCTGCATCAACAGGAAACATAAAAAAGTAAACCAAGAAGGCAGGTATGACCAAATGCGTATACATCTGTATGAAACAATAATTCTCAAATCTTTTGTTGTTGTTGTTGTTGTTGTTGTTATTTTAACATGTCTATCATTATTGTTCATAGAGATCATTTACTCTGAAATAACATTCAACAAAAGAGAAGCACATAATTCGGTAAGAGCATGTATTTCGGTGCAAGGCTTTTTCTTGTGATCTGTGGAGGAAATGTTTATGCAGAGTCCAAGAAATTTAAGGCATTCATTGAGTCATTATCCCTGAACAGAAATTATACTGATACTGATAAGTGGAGGAAAGTTTGCAAACATTTTTTTCAGGGGGTCGTATATCTATTTTAATTTCATTTGTTTCTTCTCTCAGAAGTCTGTATGGTCTGCTGTGGTTTTACTGAAGCTGTGATCCGATTGGCTCTCTCTGCTTTGGTGGGTGTGGCTGTTGTTGCTGTGGTGGTTTATGTCATCAGGGGCCTATTCTTCGTACGTAGCTAACTCAGTTATCTGGATTTGATTGTTGACTTAGCTCATCCTGGACTTGCTGTCATAGCAACAGGTGTGTAAGCTTAAACCTGCTCGGGAGCAGCTTATTTCATGTAAACAGGATTAGATCTCATCTTTTTAAGCAGAATTGATACTTAAAATATGTCCCAGCCACCGCTACTTTATTACAAGAATACCCTGCTGGTCCAGGGACAATAATTTAAAATAATAATAATTAAAATAATTAATTTGAAAATAATGTTGTGTAGTCTATAATACTATAGACACAGCCAGTTATACTCATTGAAAGATTTATTAGTGTTGAAATAATTACTTTATAATTGTATTGGAGTCTTACAGACATGTAAAAATATTTTCTCCACTGACATGTCTCTTCTCCTCTTTGCATCTGTCTTTATCACGTCCTGTCTCAGGCCTCTGTTAACATCCTGTTTACAAGTACGTTTGACACCCTATATGCCACCTTTACCAATCATATGACTTAACTTGCCCATTAGTTCTTTAAAATAAAATAGCATCAGATGTTCACAAAGAATAAGCTGAAAAAACACGTGCCAAAGACTTACTTAGGGTATTCGTGACCAGAACTGGCTTAGAGCTTAATTTTCTTTAAATAATATAAAATGTGACTGTTTAAACCATGTCTTTAGAAAGAGTTTGCCTTCTGTTTTCTTTTTTTCTGTAAGTAGAACATCCATGAGAACAAGCAAACACCACACAGAAAATCCTTCTCAGCTGTACTGTCAAAAAAATGCTGTAAATTTACAGCAGAAATGTACAGTATTGAACCGTTTTCTAAAATTACAGTTTCTTACCGTAAATTAGCACGTGATCTGTGGGGGAGGGGATAGGAACGGCAAGAGAGAGTGAGTGACACGACTTTTCAGTGGAATCTGCAGTTTACATCAAGTGTGAAGTTGAAGCTCATTTACAGGTAGTAGACCACGAGTGAATCTAAAATAAGTGTGCTCAATTTTAATCTTATTAATTTAATTAATTTGTGCGCTTTAAAACAGTGGATGTAGCTAAATGTATTGTTCCTCAAAGTTAAGTGTGTATGTGTGTGTGTACGTGCAGCTGGTTTCATATTTTGGTTCTTTTATTGTGCAAAAGTTACGCCTTTATAGAGGGAAATATAAAATAAGTGCATTCGTTAGATTATTTTATTAATTAGGTTTTTGAATTTGCCGCCTTTTGGAGGTAACGTTATGTTTTTTTACGCAGTGGGGGAAGTGAAGTTCTTTAGCACGAGCGAATTGCATTGCAAACGTCTTTCTCAGTGAATCTAAAATATGTGTGTTCAATTTTAAGCTTATTAATGTACTTTTAATGTTGCTGAAGACAGCTAAACGTATTGTTCCTCAAAGTTAAGTGTGTGTTCACGTGTGTTGCTTATATTTTTGTTCTTTTATTTTGCCAAATTTACCCTAATATAAGTGTTGGGGGTAAATCCCAAGCATTCTCATAGACCTCTCCATTGCTGTTAAACACATCCCTGCTCTCCTCCTCTACAGCCCGTGGCACTGTCACCACAGTCTCTGCTGCTGGGGGTAAATCACAAGCAGTCTCATAGACCTCTCCATTGCTGTTAAAAACATCCACATGCCGAGAGTGAAGAACACTATTCCGTCTCCTTTCTTTGTTGTGTTTGTTTGTGGCGCATTTACGATGATGTCACGGCAGTAGAGGCGGCGCAATTATAACGATGCATGAATAATCCCGCCCACTCTATAGATGGGCCATGTGTCTCACCGTTGACAGCTACATTGCCTAAAGTCGAACGGCAACATTGCTCAAAAAGTTGCCCTGTGTATCATCAGACTTATTTGTCTGTAGAGTTTTATATAATATATAAAAGGGTTTGAATAGGGGCATGGAATCCCCTTGTTGAAAAAAAGACAAAAAGCATCCCCTCTGTAAAACCACCATCCCCCCTACCTTTTAGACTGATGATACATGGGTGATACACAACTTTGAGAGCAATGTTGCTGTCAATGGGCAACCAGGTGAGACACAGGGTCCACGAAAGTATCTAAAGTATCCAGATATAAATTTGTTACCCATTCTCAATGGGAAAGTGCCCAAGCAACATTACCCCAAAAAAGTTGCATGGTAAAATTGCTCAAAAAGTTACCTCGTGTATCATCAGCCTCAGATTAATGTTGTATATTACATAAAATGTATAATGCAAATGAAATATTATAATTCTATTATAATAAATAAATAAATAACACCTTACAAAGACACAAAGGAAGAACACAGAACGTCTAGGTTACGTACGTAACCCCCGTTCCCTGATGGAGGGAACGGAGACGTTATGTCGTGACGACATAGGGGATTTACCTGGAAGCCCCGAACATCTCTGACTAAGAGAAAACGCCAATGAATTGGCTAGTAGATTTTGCATACCTGAGCCACTCCCCGTGCATACGGGTATAAAAGGGCGACAGGTGCATCCACTCATTAGGTTTTACGCTGAGGAGCCGAGACGAGTCCCTGGCAACCAGCGATGGTTCAAGATTGTGGCATGGGGACATAACGTCTCCGTTCCCTCCATCAGGGAACGGGGGTTACGTACGTAACCTAGACGTTCCCTATCTGTCGGTCACTACGAGTTATGTCGTGACGACATAGGGGTCTATGGAAAGCGCCACAAGCTGAACCCGTCACAACCTTGTGGCATGCAGATGTTGACAAGCGAGTGCGTGACAGACAAATGCCATGCAAGAGGTTGCAACCTTCCTACCGCTCCAGTGCAAATTCGCTAACCTTGGTGCCCACCGGGACCACTGAGTACATCGCTGCTGGAGATAGCCAAGCCGCTGTTCCTTTCCCCACGGAATCGGAAGGGATTTCGACCTTCAGTGAAAGACAGCTTCAGGCCTTTCCTATTTGTTGTTACAGCTTGTCGTGCGGCAGGGAAGCGAGCCTTCCATAGAAGGGCGCCACGGAGGCCACATCCTGCCCGAAGGGAGGTAACATGTGGAGACACTGATATGGACTGGCCCAGGCTTGGGGCAGTACTACACGACTGGACTCTGGGGCAGATCCTACCTAGGGAGTAGGGAGGAGGGCTGCCAGCAGAACCTGACAGAAGCTCTGTCACAGGGAAGACACGGGTTTACCATGAGGGAAACCTTACCGTGGAAGAATACACATATGGGATTACCCGAGAGAATCAGGCCACGGACACCTAGCCCAGTACAGGGGCTGACCGGAGACCCGGCGAGCTAACACCAGTACTGGGCCTGGCGTCAGACTGCTCCGCCCAGTCTGACTGCCGGGGTGCTGGAGGATTCCACCAGGGTTCACCGTCCGGGGAACTGAACTGGGGGAGAAAAAGGCGCTCGTATCCCCGGGTGAGGGGGAATGGCGCAGCAAGCGTGACACCGGCCAGTTCTTCTCGCCCATTACTTACCCAATACACGGGAAGAAACTGGCTCAACGCGAAGATTGTAGAATCTTGCGAAGGTGTTCGGTGTCGCCCAGCCCGCAGCTCTGCAGATGTCTGCCAAAGAGGCACCGTGCGCCAACGCATGGGAGGAGGCAACACTCCTGGTGGAGTGAGCCCTCACCCCCAGGGGGCATGGCTCGCCTTGCGACTGGTACGCCAAGGCGACGGCCTCCACTATCCAGTGGGCCAACCTCTGTTTGGAGACAGCCTTCCCTTTCTGCTGCCCTCCGTGGCAGACAAAGAGCTGCTCGGAGCTTCTGACGCCCGGTGCGGGTCACGATATGCGCAATGCTCTTACGGGACACAGCAACGCTAAGGCTGGATCTGCCTCCTCCGAGGGCAGTGCTTGCAGTTTCACCACCTGATCGCAGAAGGGCGTGGTGGGAACCTTGGGCACGATCCAGGCCGGGGTCTCAAGACAACGTGAGAGTAGACCGCCCGAACACAAGGCACTCTTCGCCACCGAAAACGCCTGGAGGTCCCGACCCGCTTGATGGAAGTGAGCGGTCAGAGCGCTGTCTTAAGAGACAGGAACTTCAGCTCGACTGAGTCCAGCGGCTCAAAGGGGCCCCTCTGAAGTCCAGCCAGGATGATAGAGAGGTCCCAAGAGGGCACAAGGGGAGGCCTGGAGGATTCATCCTCCTGGCCCCTTCAGGAACCTCACGATGAGATCATGCTTTCCCAGGGACCGGCCGTCCACTGCATCGTGGTGAGCCGCAATGGCGGCTACATACACTTTCAAGGTGGAGGGTGACAGCTCACGCTCCAACCTTTCTTGCAGGAAAGAAAGCACTACTCCAATCGTGCATCTTCGGGGTCTTCGCCGAGAAGAACACCAGGTCGCGAACAGACTCCATTTCAGTGCGTAGGTTTGCCTTGTTGAAGGAGCCCTAGCCTGAATGATGGTCTCTACCACCGCCCGGTGGTAGACCACTCAAGTCTGCCGCGTCCCGTCCAGGAGCCACACATGGAGGTTCCATAGATCTGGACGGGTGCCATATGGTGCGAGCCCCTGAGAAAGGAGGTCCTTCCTCAGAGGAATGCGCCAGGGAGGTACTGTCGCGAGGGAAATGAGTTCGGGAAACCAGGTCCGGGTGGGCCAATGGGGCGCAACCAGCAGGACCTGCTCCTCGTCCTCCCTGAGCTTGCACAGTGTCTGTGCAAGTAGGCTCACTGGGGGAAACGCATACTTGCGTAAGGCCCGAGGCCAGCTGTGTGCCAGTGCGTCTGTGCCGAGGGGGCCCTCGGTCAGGGAGAAGTACAGCTGGCAGTGGGAGGACTCGGGGGAGGCAAACAGGTCTACCTGAGCTTCCCCGAATCGACTCCAGATCAGCCGGATCGTCTCGGGATGGAGTCGCCATTCTCCGGGGAACGTGAGCTGTCGTGAGAGCGCGTCGGCCGCACGATTGAGCTGCCCTGGGATGTGAACAGCACGCAGTGACTTGAACTGCGTGTGACTCCAGAGGAGGAGATGGCGGGCGAGCTGTGACATGCGGTGTGATCGTATACCCCCCAGCCGGTTGATATACGAGACCGCCGCAGTGTTGTCCGTGCGGACTAGCACGTGCTTGCCCAACAGCAGTGGCCGGAACTGCCGCAAGGCTAAATGCACTGCCCACAGCTCCAGGCAGTTGATGTGCCAAAGCAGTCGGGGCCCTGTCCAGAGCCCGAGGCTGCCTGCCCGTTGCATGTAGCACCCCAGCCCGTGCTGGAGGCATCTGTTGTGACAACAGTATGCCGGGACACTTGTTCTAGGGGCACCCCGGCCCGTAGAAAGGCAAGGTCTGTCCAGGGGCTGAGGGAGCGGCGACACTGCTGGGAGATACCTACTGCAGTGTACCGGCGCCATGCCCACCTCGGGACCCGGGAGTGTAGCCAGTGCTGAAGTGGTCTCATATGAAGCAATCCAGCGGGCGTGACTGCAGCTGCGGATGCCATATGCCCCAGGAGCCTCTGAAACTGTTTCAGTGGTACCACATTCCTGCCTCTGAAGGAACTCAGGCAGTTCAGCACCGCTTGGGCACGTTCCTCCGTGAGGCGTGCCGTCATACTCACCAGTCTAACTCCACACCGAGAAAGAGATTCTCTGCACAGGGAGAGCTTGCTCTTTCCCAGTTGACCAAGCCCCAACTGGCTGAGGTGCCGGAGCACCAAGTCCCTGTGATCGCCCAACTGCTCTCTGGATTGGGCTAGAATAAGCCAATCGTCGAGGTAGTTGAGGATCCTGACGCCCACTTCCCGTAACGGGGTAAGGGCGCCCTCTACAACCTTCGTGAACACACGGGAGACAGGGAGAGCTCAAGGGAGGACCCTGTACTGCCATGCCCGACCTTGAACGCAAAACCGTAGAAACGGTCTGTGTCGCGGAAGGATCGAAACGTGAAAGTAAGCGTCCTTCAGGTCGATCGCTGCAAACCAATCCTGGGGCTGAATGCATTTGATCATGCGCCTGTCGTCCAGCATCTTGAACGGGAGCTTGTGCAAAGCCCGGTTCAAGACTCGCAGATCCAGGATTGGCGAAGGCCACCACCTTTCTTGGGTACGATGAAGTAAGGGCTGTAAAACCCCTGCCTCATCTCGGCTGGAGGGACCGGCTCGATTGCATCCTTTGCCAGGAGGACAGCAATCTCCTCGCGCAAGACAGGGCGTTCGGACTGCCACCGACGTCTCGAGAACGCCGCTTGAACTTGGGAGGTCGCCGGGCGAACTGAATCGCGTAGCCGAGTCGACCAGCGCGCGTGAGCCAGCGAGACAGGCTGGGCAGCGTGAGCCACGCCTCCAGACGCTGTGCAAGCGGCTCCAACGGCACAATCGACGTACCTGTGGAGGTGCAGCGAAAGGGAGTAGGGGTGGATGGCACAGAAGGCGGAGCGTTCTGAGGCATCCTCACCGAACTCCCTGGGTCCCGAACGGGACTGGCCAGAGGTGCGTGGGGAGGAATGTCGTCCCCGAACCGTACTCTCTTGGCTACTGGCAAAATGGGTCGTGGGCGAGAGTGAGGAGGCAGGGCGTCGCACACTGTCGTCCCATGGACCTGAGAACCCGGAGGAAAAGAAATTTGCTCTTTCTTTGAGAAGGTGGGTACCTGTTCTCTGAACAGAAACAAAACGAAACAGAAGATTCTCCTCCGGCACCAACTCCAACATCTCCGGTTGCCCGCGTCAGGGCCGCTCACGATTTCCTGGACGACTTGGGGCCTGGCTGGGACGCTGGGGCGCCGCTCTCCTGCGAGGCTCACGCACCGCCTATGTGTCGATTCGGCCTGGGGCGGAGCGGCTCTGGAGGACGCAGGAGGGCGCCCACGCGACGGGGCAGACCGAGGCCTGGCCCCGGGGCAGCGGTGGATGGTGCATCACGCCGGGGCAGGATGTGCTGGATCGCCTCGGTCTGCTGCTGTACCGCCGAGAACTGCTGGGCGGCCTCGACGGTGTCGCCGAACAGCCCTCCCTGGGAGATGGGGCGTCCGAAAGCGTGCCTTGTCGACGCCTTCATCTCTGCTAGGTTGAGCCAGAGATGGCGCTCCTGGACCACCATGGTGGACATCGCCTTCCCGAGGGACCGCGCCGTGACTTTCGTCGCTCGAGCGAAGTCAGTCGCCGCGGCGCAGCTCCTGTATCAACCTCGGTCGGTACTACCCTCGTGCACCTGTTTGAGCGCCTTGGCTTGGTGAACCTGCAGGATAGCCATGGCGTGCAGGGCGGAGGCTGCCTGGCCCGCAGCACTGTAAGCTTTGGCCGCGAGCGGCTGTCAGCTTACAGGCCTTGACGGGAGACGCGGACGGTTCCTCCAAGTGGCGGCGTTCGTGGGCACAAGTGCACCGCGACCGCTCTCTCCACCTGGGAATGCCCGCGTACCCCTGGCCACTCCGCCATCGAGGGTAGTGAGGACGGAGGAGGCGGACGGCGCTTCTGGCCGTGAAAGGGCCATCCACGAACTCGCCAGCTCCTCATGCACCTCCGGAAGAAAGGCACCGGGCAGGGCGCGGTTGTGAGCCGCGCCCGCCCGAAACCAATCGTCCAGCCGCGAGGGCTCGGGACTGGGCGGTCTGTTGACCTCCAGCCCGATGCTCACGGCTGCCCGGCAAGCATGGCCGTCAGCTCTGGGTCCGGTGCGGCGGTGGCGACAACACCGAGGGGCAGCCCCACCGCACCTTCATCCTCAGAGGACGTGAACCCATCCCCGATGCTGCGATCGACATCCTATCTACAGATGGCGCATCAATGAAATGCTGGGCGCCCGTGGGACAGACCAGCGAAATCACCCGGGAACCGGACGGGATGTTCGCTGCGTGAGGAGTAAGAGGTCCGTGGGGGCGTGCCCGGCGGAGAGGCTCTTACAGTAACCCTCAGATCTCCCAGAGCGTCAGCCGGCGCATCCTCTGCTCGAGCCAGAGAGATCAGCACGGGTGGCGGCAGAGGGTGCCAATCCTTTCATAAAGGAAAAGCGAGATCGCAGCGAAATCATGCTCATACGCCCACAACAGGCGCATGAGTCATCCACGAACGCAGCTTCAGCGTGTCGGCGGCCCAGACACTGAAGACAACGATCGTGTCCGTCATCCGCAGACAGAAAACGACCGCAACCAGAAGGACACGGACGACGGCATCTTGAAAAGACGCGACGTCCGTGATTTGCTCTTTAGAATTTGCTCTTTAGTTGAAGTGCCCAGGGAATCGCTGATGAGAGGACTCCGCTGATCGCACCGTTCGCCAACCGGGAACAAAACAAAGATGAACGGCTTTGTGGAGATCAGCACTCTTCTCATCCACTCGGCTCCGAAGCAAAAAATCTAATGAGTGGATGCACCTGTCGCCTTTTATACCCGTATGCACGGGAGTGGCTCAGGTATGCAAAATCCACTAGCCAATTCATTGCTTTCTCTAGTCAGAGATGTTCGGGCTTCCAGGTAATCCCTATGTCACGACATAACTCGTAGTGACCGACAGATAGGGAAATAGAGTTTTCATGGCTTTAAGATTGACAGAACTTTGGATAATTCCATATATTTGTCTAAATCAACTTTGAACAATGAAAAGCTTTTTTTTAGTAGTCAAACAATCCAAAGAAAGTATCTTTAAAACAAAAAGAAAAGTCACTTACAAAATAAGAGTGGATAAACATTAAAACATCTGAAATAATTGTTTGATTTGAACGATTCAGTTGCTGCCACCTACTGGTAGTTTCTATTTATGTATCTATGGTAGGCCTAATCTACCCAAGATACCAGCACAAAAACACAAATAATAATTTAACTATCGACAAAAGTGTTCCCAGTGTTTCCACCAGCCACCAGGAAGAAGACAGCGTCTTCCTCTTATTTTTTATTTTTTTTGTTTCTGAAAAGACAGATCGCAATTAGGCATTACGCCATCTGATGTTTTCATAAACCAGATACCTGCTTTTCCACAGTTATCAGTGTTTTTTTCAAAGCTGGAGAAAATAAATAAATAAAAGCTCAATGAAGATATTTAATAGCCTACAGAAAATATTAATAATTTGCAACAATACAGAGCTCAGGTTTGATTTTGTGTTTTTTTTTCTCCTCTTGCTGCACAAAACAAAGCAATCTTTTTTTTCAAAGATTGCAGAGGTTAGTAATTTCAAACCAAGATATCAAGGTATTTAACATACATTATACACATGTGCCCTACTACCATAAGGGAAATGCACACCAGTCTTAAAATATCACACTGGAGGAGCAATGCAGAAACTGTTATTAGACCTTGTTTCCATATAAGTCGTTATGAGAAGCCATACACACTCTGAAGGGAAGTGCACAGAGGTATTTATTCACACCAAACCACAGACAGGCATCACTCTCATCTTCAGCGTGACATTTTCAGTCGTGCCAAGACCCATTTGATATAACATTTCTTATCAATATAAAAATCGTATTGTCAGTATTGAGGACTTATTATTCGAAACTGTTCTGATGTTCAAACTGAAGAAAATGATTCACCTGATTTTGTTCCAGTTGTGCTTGTGGTGTCTAGTTGGTAAGTTATAAATGTTTTATGGTGTCAGTATGCACAGAATCAATGAGAAGAGTTTGCATGCGCAGTTAATGTTGTATAATGATGAATGCAAATCAATCAATGTGATTAACAACTCAAGCAAGCAAAACAAATGTTTACATTTATCTTATCTAATCTTACTAAAAATGTTAACTTATTTTGATTATGCATTGGAATTCATGTCAAGGGGTTGCTGCTGCAATTATAAAAATATAATAATTAAAAATATGTTTACAACAATTATTTCTGTTTGTGCTCCAGGTGTGTCTGGTGTTAACACAGTGAAGTCAGTGTCAGTGACGGAGGGAGATTCAGTCACTCTAAATATACAGAGAGACGAGGAGATTGAGTGGCGGTTTGGACAGAAAGACATTCTCTTAGCTGAAATCAAACAGAACAATA
>CM050418.1:6516248-6649570 GCA_027564155.1 Gymnocypris eckloni scoliostomus | reverse complement strand
ACATACATCTTCAGATGAAAGCCATATTTGAGGTTGATGAATGATAGGTGAGCGTTTGGATGTCCTGCCCGATTGTATTACCACATAGACCGGCCGTTAACAATCTGTCCATCACGGACTGCGAGCCTCTAGTTCAAGACCTGGTTCTCGCCCCTACAGTGCAATTCGGCCTAGGTATACATCCGCCTAAAATATCAGGGTGAAAGTCATCATAGCTGCGTAGTATAGACCCAGCTCCCAACCCAACTTTGAGAATAGATTAATGGCGATATTTTTTATCGCCGATAAGAGTCTCACGTTAACGCAGCACGCGTTAATCGATAACGACCACCACTAATATATATATATATTATTTGAATAATAATATAAATATTTGAGAATTTATTCTGCATTTTACAGTGTTTCTTTAAAACAAATAGTTAAACTTAAGGTAAACACCTTAATCATAATATTGTCTTATTCAGAATAAGGTAAATAATTAGATTACTGATGTCCATGTAAATGTAGACATGCATTCGTATACTAGCGCAAGTTCTCACACTTTAATATTATTTACAGCTTCTAACTGGCTGTGTGACTGTGAGAAGTTATTACCTCAAAATGTACGTCAGTATATACAGTTTTCCATATTGCTCGCATTCAGTAGCCAGTGATTATCTCTCTGCGTGCCATCCCTAGGCTGCCGACCCCTGGCCTAAAAACTTTGTTCTCCTCAGCATCTTGGAGAGAGACAGACTTGATGACAGACTTGCCACAAAGTAGGCTGATTAGTATTAGCTGTTCCAAGAATCTTAAAGCTCTTGTTTCACTTATTTCACTCATTAAACTTATTAAAATGTATTGAACTTATTTCACCTTTCAATTTGTTTTTATTTATTTATATTTTTTGTTGTTTTGTTAAAGCTTTTGATTGTGTATTATTTATTTATACATGTAATGGTACTTTGCTTATACTGTCACTTTTTTGTACGTAATTTTGATATTTTCTGTACTATATTTAATAGTACTATACTATATTTATAAATATAATATTTATAAATATACTATATTTAATTGCCATTAATTAAAAATAGTGTGCTAACGTTAGTTGTCTTCTTTGCTGTTCGTTTAATTTTTTCCTTTACATTTATACATGTGTATATATATGTATATCTTGTTTTGAAGTTTAATACTTTCCTCCCCCTGGCCAGGTCCGGATTAAGAATTCAGATCCATGAATTCAGAACCATTCAGAACGGTACATAATATAACTGGGTATCCGCAGGATTTTGTCAATTAAATTTAAGACCTGCACTTTACATTTCAGCCTTTAAACTATTTTTAAGAAAGAGTAAATATATATATATATATCAGCCGCGATTTCTTTAAGACTGCAAGGGAAGCTCAGCTTCCCCTATAATTGTCAAAAAATGAATGGTCAAATATATGTACTATTATGTTAACATTTTATTGACAAAAAATGCGTTAAACACGTTCATCTCGAACGAAAACAATTTCGTTCAGAATCAGCTACTTAGGTCGGCTGACTCGATTTCCTTCTCATTCATTCCCGTAGCGTAGAGTGCATTACTCTGTTGAAGCCCAGCGTCCATTGACTTCAATGGGGCTGCTTTAAACTGTTTTTATCAGTGCTTAGAAACAAGACGGTCATTGGATAATGCTGCGATTATGTCCCGCCCACGGACGCTCAGCGTCTCTGGGATGAATGGAGGAGTGGGCTGGCCCGGACTCCGAGCGTCTGCGTGATGATTGGAGGGTCTGTCATCTCTTTTTAATCCACTTTTATGTCCTAAACGCTCGTTTTTTGGGGTCGACAGCTTATAAAAACGTATTTATTGTTTTTAGCTTGTTTGCTATACACATTGTCACATATCAGCTTTTAGACATTTTTTTTTTTTTTTGTTATAAATAAATGACAAGGAGGCGGCAGCTTCTCGCAATGCAAAGAGACGGTTGGTGTGGGCGTGGGCGTGGTCTTCAGATTATGACGCGTATCACTCTGTGTCTCCATTTCCAACTCAGTCCCATCGCGGATTTTGCATGTGTAGTCGAAAGACAAACTGCTGCAACCTTCATCGTATATTTCACACAATTTCACACATTCATTGTTTCAGTTTAACATAATTCCCACATTTCCTCCGTTGAGTTAAATATATATATATATATATATATTAGATCGTTCATTAATTCATATAGTCTGAACTAGCCAGCTAGCAAACTGCACAGCAGGTGTAGAAAGGAGCTTCTCCTGTTTAAAGCGGCTCAAGTCCTACACCCGTAACACAATGGGCCAAGGCCGTTTAAGCAGCCTAGCTCTGCTGGCCATTGAGAAGACACTGGTCAAGTCACTGGAAAAGACGCCTAGTTGGTACGACAGGGTTACAGAGCATTTTCTTGAAAAGGAACGTAGGGCAGAATTTACATATAAATA
Organism: Gymnocypris eckloni scoliostomus; assembly: GCA_027564155.1. Lineage (NCBI taxonomy): Eukaryota > Metazoa > Chordata > Actinopteri > Cypriniformes > Cyprinidae > Gymnocypris > Gymnocypris eckloni. Next base: position 6,647,139 of record CM050418.1, on the reverse strand, counting down.
AATGGACAATTTTTATGATTTAGGCCGAAAATGAGCTACCCCTCTTTAAAAGATCAGCAGCCGCCACTGATATATATATATATATATATATATATATATTAATGTAAACTATAGAATTATTAATCAATTATAATATGAAATGACATATGTATTATTTGTTTAGATGTTTATCATGCATTAGCTTCCTGTCGATCCACGTTGTTTGTGAGCAGTGGTGTGATGGCGATTTAAATAAAAGTACAGATTTTTTATCCAAACATATAGGTATCCCCTTGAACTTGGTAAACAGATAATCTGTTTATCTTGACTGGAAAATACTGTTTTCATTGTCAGTTTTTTATTTGTATTTAGGCCTATTATTTGCTAATGTTAGTGAATGTTTACGCTAGTTCCTGCCTGTCCTACTACGATTTAATACGGCGAGCGGCTGGAAACTAGCGACCTCTCCTGGTTGGAGATAGTATTAACATCTTAAAGTCAAAGAAATCTTTACGCTACTTACTTTTCAAATGTTTTAAAATTGATCATCCGGACCGAGTCTAATATAATCCAGCGGGCCGTACTAAAAGACAAGTGGCCGCCAGTTGCCCATCCCTAGAGTATCCACGGCAGTATTAATACAAATAACTTTCTAATATTAATAACTTAGAAACTTATAAAATATGGCAGTGCATCAAAAGGCAGTGCCATCAGCTTACCAAAAAGAACACAGAATGCTTTACGCCCATATTTACACAAGGAGCAGGTGTATATCTCTTTTGTACCAACTTACATTTTGAAAATAGAACATTTTCATGAATTCCAAAGTTTAGTCCACGTCAGAACGGCTTTATGAACGATTTACACAAAAGTTCGTTCTGCTCATGTTTCCATGAGTGAGGTCCATAGAGTGAAAGTGATTGTACACAGCTCGGCAAAAAGCGGATTCGATCCAGCGTCGATCGCATCAAAAGTTTCTGTCAGCCTGACGCTCGACTGCCTACATCACTGAAGCCGCTCATAGTCTTTTTATTCTTGAGTGTCAACCAGGCATTGGTGGGCGGAGTTACTGTAAACAGCGTTTGCCAATAAAGGCACTCCTATTTTTTTCCTTCCCCTCGCTTGGGCCCCAAGCATTGGATAATCCGGCCCTGCCCCTGGCAACTGTTTTGTTTGTTGTAGTTGTCTTTCTATCTTTTTTCTTTTACTTTTTATTTTGTTTCTTTTTTGTTTGATAATATTTGGTATGTTATTGTTCTTTGAATAATAATAATAATAATAAAATAACCTTTACATCGAATTGCGCCGCTTCCGGTCACATCCGACACATCCTGTATTGCGTCACTTCTGGGCGGAACAACCACAAACATACGGTCGCTTGCTCGTCTTTGAAAAAGTTTTAGCTTTTATATATAACGTTATATATATAAAATCAAGATATAAACCATAATGTACCTTAATTACTCCCAGTCGATATAAATCTTTCTGCTGGCCTTGGTTTGTTAACAATTCGCGCTGTCGCGTGGCTGTTGTTGAAACAAACTATTAATAGTATTAATAATATCCATCGAAATCAGATTTTGCTGGAAGTTTAAACATTATGAAGAGCACTTACAAAATCGATCTGTTTTTGCTAATAACGTGTGGTAAGTTTTTAATTTTTTAACATTTTCGGTTTCATTCCGGAAACCGCATTTGGAGAAGTGATACTTTAAAGTAACCATGATTTTACTACAAAAACATTGTTATAGTTAAAATATGGTAACCACAAATGAACCATGGTTTTGCTACACTAACCTGTTTAACCATGGAATTGATTATTAAACAATTTTAACAAACAAACAAAAAACTTGGTTGCAACACTTGTAATATAATGGTTCCATATATAATATAAAGCCATGGTTCATTTTCATAAGGGAACAACAGGATATGGCGACTGCCACAATGTTGTGTAGGTTATGAATAAATGAACTCTACTCATGTTGCTTTTGGTGTCTCAGGCAGAATGGAAGATGAACAAAGACCAACAGTGATGATAAGACACATGACTATTGATCAGGAATAAATCTTTAACAACATCATCACCAGCAGTCTTGTATGAGTGTAATCTCTGAGAAACTGTTTCTGTTTGTTCTGCAGGAGTGTTTTATGCTGAAACAGATGAAGTGAAGTCAGTGATGGAGGGAGATTCTGTCTCTCTAAACCTTGATCTTACTCAAATACAGAGACTTGACCTGCTACTGTGGAGGTTTGGAGATAAAGGTTCCACCATCGCTCAAATTGATGGAAATAAAATCTCATATGAAGATTATGAGGTATTCAGAGACAGACTGGAGCTGAATCAGACTGGATCTCTCACCATCACAAACATCAGAACCAATCACTCTGGACTTTATAAAGCAGAAATCAACCACAACACTGGAACCTCATATATTAAGTTTAGTGTCACTGTCTATGGTGAGGATATTTATATTTCTGAATAATTAGATGTTTTCAAGTTTCTTTTCATGCATTATTCTTAATTGAACTTAACAAAAAAAAAAAGAAATAACTTGAACAGATTCAAATTGCAGCCAAGAAAATAGCTCTTATAATATGTTCAGCAATCCTACAGAGATTTGTTTCACAAAATCACAGTCATGATGTAAAGTGTGATTGCATTTTTAAACTAGTGCTAGAAAGAAGTTCATACAGAGTGACTCACATTTGATACAGTACATAGACATATGTTTTTAGTTTCATTCCTTCAGCAACATTATTGAAATTATTCAAAGCAGGATTGCTTGTTGTATAGAGAAAATAATTTTAATTCTATATTTTGAGACAAAGTGCAGTGATACAAAAAAAAGTTCCTCTGTTGTGATATGAAATACGATGCCTCGTCCAATCAAATTAGTAAGTCAGCTGTAACTGTTTTACATGTCAAACTGACCCTTTTTATTACTTTTTATTTTATTATGACTTATTAATCTGCATATGTCATATGTAGTAACCATATAATGAAATAATCAACTGTAAAACTTGGTGTAGTGCCAATAACAGTTATTTTTCAATACTGTAGTAACAGTGTTATTTTCTGTCTGTGAATCTGTTTCTTGTAGCGCCTCCATCTGTTATTGCTGGGGCTGAAGCTGAAATGAAGACCGTGTCAGTGACGGAGGGAGATCCTGTCACTCTTCATGTTCCTCAACTACAAGGAAATGAGCTGATAGTGTGGAGGTTTGGAGATGAAGAAAAACTCATAGCTAAACATGATATAGAGACCAAGAGCTCATCATTATATTATGATGAGAGATTCAGAGACAGACTGGAACTGGATAAAACAACTGGATCTCTAATTATCACAAACACCAGAACCACAGACACTGGACTTTATACAGTGAAGATCAGCAGAAACAAACAGACTTCATACAAGAGATTCACGGTTACTGTCAGCGGTGAGGAACTCAAAACATGGAGTAAAGATTGTTTAGGGCTTAGATCATGAGGAATCACACCTTCCTTTAAAATAGAAAATCTTCAGTATACAAAGATATTACACACTATCTTTCATAACTCAATAGTGTTTGTTATAGATCAGACACACATTCACACTAATGACTGTCTCTCTTCATCATTACAGGTTCAGGTCTGTCTCCAGGTGCTGTAGCAGGGATTGTTGTTGTTCTACTGCTAATGGCTGCAGTTGCAGCTGCTGGTGTTGTATTTTATTATCGCAAGAACTCTGAACTAAAAAATCAAAAGTGTAAGTATTAAAGATGATACAGCAAGAAAGAGAAAAATGAACTTTGTTGAATGACAATAGATATAAATGGAAAATACCACTTAAACTGCACATGAAGCTTTCATATTAGTAAGACTTACCTAGTTCATTGTACTTTCCTGGTGTTTCAAATATTATTTATGATCTTTCTGATGGTCATGATAAACTCAGTGCATGGAAAAGAGCTGCATAAAGACTCTTTAATATCTAGCCATACAGGTTTGGAAGAAGATGGCAAGTAAAAAATGACAGATTTATTTAGTAATTTGATGTGTTATGTCTCAGTGTTTCTGTCATGTTCATCTGTTCATTCACTTATAATCTTCTAATTTTTCTTTCTATGTGCTGCTGTGACATGAAGTGAAAATCTCGGAACGACAAAATGAAACTTGTAAGTATTACAACTGATAGAGCCAGAAAAGTGAACTTGTTCTTTGAAAGTGAACTTTATTGTGCTACAGTAGTCTAAATGTATAATGTGAGTGTAGTCCAGGATTAAGCTGCATGACATTGATACCTTTGAATTAAAATTAGGGCTGAACGATTTTGGAAAATAATCTAATTGCAATTTCTAGCAATTTTTTTGTTTTTATCAATATTGCGATTTAATATGCATTTTTTAAAGCTCTTTAAGTTCTGTATTGTTCAACAAAGACAAGCAAAAAATCATTGTATAGTATGACCACCACAATGTAAGATAGATTAAACATAAATGTTCTTTTCTGTAGGCCAGACCCAGGGTAAACGTACCTATTAAGCACACTTCCATTTTTGAGATCAGATTATAAAAATAAATAAATATATATTATCCTACTTGATATCTTAACCCAGGGGTCTGCAACCTTCAATGTCAAAAGAGCCATTTTGGCCCCTTTCCTACCGAATAAAATTCACGTGGAGCCACAAAATATTTGATGCCCAAATAAAGATAACACGGCATATAGCTAAAGTTTTATATTCAGTTATGTTACAGGGCAGATGAGTAGCAATCATTTCAGAATTGAGGGGGTAATTGATAATAATAATACTAAGTAATATTATATTTATGTATGTATAACTGACAAAACAATTATTATCTCTTACTTTTAATTGGCTAAGAAATAAAATATACTGCTGGACAATAATAACATCATATGGTTATGATTGTATAATCAGTAGCCTATATATACTACAAACACTTTTATTTTTATCAATGTTTATCACAGAATAAGGCAGAAAATATATGTGATCCTGGAGCACAAAAGCAGTCTTAAGTCGCTTGGGTCGCTTATGTAGCAATAGCCAAAAACAATTTTATGGGTCAAAATTATCGATTATTCTTTTATGCCAAAAAAGCATTAGGATATTAAGTAAAGATCATGTTCCATGAAAATATTTTGTACCGTAAATATATCAAAAGTTCATTTTTGATTAGTAATATGCATTGCCAAGAACTTTATTTGGTCAACTTTAAAAGCGATTTAGATTTTTCAGATTTTTCAGATAATGCCCGATCCTAACAAATCACACACCAATGGAAAGCTCATTTATTCAGCTTTCAGATGAAGTATACATCATAATTTCGAAAAATTGACAATTAAGACTGATTTTGTGGTCCAGGGTCACATTGTATTATTCATATTTATTACCTGGAGAAGACTTGAAAAACACACACCCCATATCGTCTTCACGTTTCATCAGTTAAGTTTTATGCTTGTTATTCAGCTTAGCTACAGCGATAGCGGGATGCCTGTCAAACGTTACTATTACTTCTCATATGAGTCCGTTTTTTACTTTCTGCGCGAGAGTGCCCTCTGGCTTCGAGAATGAATGAACATACAGCGTGTGTGTTTTCAGCTCTCTGTGATGTTCTCATCGTTTTGGATACGAATAAAACATATCCAAAACGGCGTGACTATCTTTTCACTTTTAATTTAGATGTACTCACATTGGCCCTTGAAAACCTATATTTTAACACACTTGACCTAGAAAAAGTGCAGGGTAAGAGTTTAGGTTGTATTAAAAGTCGGGGGGACACCTCTCCTGCGTATTGTACACCCACGCTACAGGGAGCCACCGCAGAGGAATGAAAGAGCCGCATGCGGCTCGCTAAGTGTAAGTAGCGATAGATGCTATTTACACTAAGTGCAAATAACATATTTTCTTAGCAATAGATACTATTTACACTAAGTGCAAATAGTGATGTATTCTATTTACACCAAGTGAAAATAGCAGTATTTTTTAACGATATTCTATTTACACTAAGTGCAAATTGCTATAGATTCTATTTACACTGTTAAAATAGCAATATTTTCTGCTATTTATACTATTTATACTACTTATTGAAAATAGTGGCAATTATATGCACCTCAGTATTGTAGTAAATTATAAAACAGTACGCAATAATAATGTATTGAGAGTAAATTATAGTTTTAATTAAAATTATTAAATGGATGCCACCTTATTGGGACAATAAATCCCTCCCTACACCTACCATAACCCTACCCAAAACTTTTATTTTCAACTTTTCGATTATTTTCTTAATTTTAATTGAAAATAAATGCCTTTGCTGTCTGATATGAAATTCGGTATCAGGTGGGTTTGAACTCGGGTCGATCGTGTCAAAAAGCACATATCTTATCATCAATGCTACTGAAACAGATACTGAGCGAGCGTCTTTTTTTATTGTTGACTAACGCAATCACATGTTGGTGGGTGGAGTTAGTGTAAATAGCCTTTGTCAACAAGGCTGGCTATTTGCACTTAATGTAAATCGACACTCCGTTTTAATAAATATTACATTACATTTATTAAAAATTGTTGCTGCTCCAATTAAGCTCAGTGCTCTTTAAGCTCTGCCACATTGAACGCTCTATGTAAACACTTCATAAACAGATTTAAATATTAACTGATGGTTGTCACTTTAAGTTAAGTTAATCAATTTTCTATGGATTCTGTCAAGTCAATTGTCAACTCAAATCTGCAGACTGTCTCTGATCTTTGGCAACTAGCATCAACTTTTCTAAACTGTAAATTTGTGGAAAATCGGGGCAAAAATCATGTAGTGTATTCCAGCCTTAAGAGAATATAGATAAATTGACATCCATTTAATAAGAGGCTTCATAACAGTCACAATCAAAGCTCCCGTACCACCCCCTCTGCACCACCAGAGGGAATATTCATCCCCTGAATATTAACTCACATTCGGACTCAGTTTCCCATCATTCCTCATACCTGGGCCACACCAAACAGCGATCCAGCAGCATTGATGCAGTTGATGACTGAACTCACAGCTCAAGCCTCGCAACTCGCTTTGCATCAACATCAGCTGCAGCGGCTCCCTGCGCTCACCGAGGAGCTTGTTACAGCTTTGCAAGGTGTGCACATAACTCAACCCCAAGCCGCTGCTAACCCGCCACCTGCTCCAGCCAACCCTCCAGCCATGCAAACTCCCCCTGTCAGCCCACGACTCGCCTTTCCTGAGAAATTTGACGGTGATTCCACTAAATGCAAAGGCATTCTGTTACAATGCTCGCTCTTCGTCAACCAACAACCGTCACTTTACCCCACTGAATCCAGTCGCACCGCCTTCGTGTGCTCGTTACTCACCGGCAAAGCTCTGGACTGGGCTACTGCGGTATGGAGGACCGATGGTTCCGCCTTCCCTACCTTCGACTCATTTCTCCATCACTTCAGGGAGGTGTTTGAACATCCAGCTGAGGGAAGAGGCGCGGGTGAGCAGCTTCTAGCACTCTCACAAGGCAGGAGAACTGCGGCCGATTATGCGTTATCATTCCACACTCTGGCAGGCACAAACTACGTGGGTGGAGGAGAGGAGAGGGAGCGCCGCATGCAAAACCAACTCGGTCTGTACCAGGCGGGCCATATGAAACACTTGTCCTGCTCGCCATCATCGGATCTGCGCCCGGTGAGTGACATTACCCGCTCAATCAGTTCAGCTTCTAGTATTAGACTGCCTGTCAAATTAATCTCTCAGAAACAAGTGATTCAGACAACGGCGCTTCTAGACTCAGGAGCAGCTGGAAATTTCATAGACAGTGAGTTTGTTGGTCAACTTCACTTAAAACTAACCCCCTGTAATTCCTCCTTGGCAGTGGAGGCGCTAGATGGCCGTCCCCTGGGCAAGGGAAAGATTCTCCATCTCACCGAACCAGTCAAACTACACTTCGGAACCCTGCACTCTGAAAAGATTCAATTCTATGGTATACAGTCACCTACCCATCCGCTGATTCTCAGTCTTCCCTGGCTTCGAACACACGATCCACAAATATCCTGGAGAGAGGGACAGATTACTGAGTGGGGACCAGCATGTCAAGAACGTTGTCTCTCCAAAATCACCCAAAAACCCAACACAACCATGACTTCCACCGTAGACACTCTCAACTTATCCCTTGAGTACGCAGATCTCATAGAAGTCTTCAGCAAGAGAAAAGCCTCACAGCTCCCCTCTCACCGCTCAGTCGATTGCTCAATCAATCTCCTGCCTGGCACCACTCCACCCAAGGGAAGGATTTTCCCTCTGTCACAACCAGAATCAGAGTCCATGAAGACCTACATACAGGAGGAATTAGCCAAGGGGTTCATCAGACCGTCCACCTCTCCTGCATCCGCAGGGTTTTTCTTCGTGAAAAAGAAAGATGGGGCCTAAGACCATGCATTGACTATCGAGGTTTGAATGAGAACGCTGTGAAATTTCACTACCCACTACCACTCGTTCCTGCGGCCCTCAAACAACTGCGGCAGGCGAAATACTACACCAAGCTCGACTTACGTAACGCCTACAATTTGATTCGCATCCGTGAAGGGGATGAGTGGAAAACAGCCTTCTCTACCACTAGTGGGCACTATGAGTACTTAGTTATGCCCTTCGGGCTCGTTAACAGTCCGTCAGTCTTCCAAGCTTTCATGAATGACATCTTCCGCGACATGTTGGACAGATGGGTAATCGTGTACATTGATGACATACTGATTTACTCAGATACTCAAGAGGAACACGTACGACACGTCCAATCAGTTCTCAAGCAGTTACTACAACACCAGCTTTATGTAAAGGCCGAGAAATGTGAGTTCCATCAGACCAACACCAACAAGAATTTCCAGGCAGTACTCGACTGGCCACAGCCCCAGACGGTAAAGGAATTACAATGCTTCCTGGGGTTTGCCAACTTCTACCGCCGTTTCATCCGAAACTTCAGCTCCATCGCTTCTCCGCTCACCGCCATGACCAAACGCAACACATCTCGCCTAGTGTGGCCCTCCGAGGCCCTCCAATCGTTTAAGGAACTAAAGGCTCGCTTTACCTCCGCACCCATTCTTCGACATCCTTACCCAGAGCGCCAGTTCACCGTCGAGGTCGACGCTTCAAATACAAGGGTGGGAGCCATATAATCCCAACGCCATGGTGAGCCCGCTAAACTATTCCCTTGTGCCTTCTTCTCCCGCAAACTCTCTGCTGCTGAACGGAATTATGATGTAGGCAATCGCGAGCTACTAGCCATGAAACTAGCATCGGAGGAGTGGCGGCATTGGCTGGAGGGTACCACACACCCATTTATCGTTCTCACTGATCACAAAAACCTTGAATACCTACGCTCAGCTAAACGCTTGAATCCCAGGCAGGCCAGATGGGTACTTTTCTTCACCTGTTTTCACTTCACCGTAACCTACCAACCTGGCACCAAGAATACTAAAGCCGATGCTCTCCCGTCAAGCTGAAAGTGTAGAGCACTCAAGTCCCTTCGAGAACATCATTCCTGAGAAGATCCTACTAGCTCCCGTTCAGTGGGATATAATGACCGAGATCACCCACGCTAATCGACAGATTCAGCCTCCTCCAGAATGCCCCGCCGACCTAGTCTTCGTTCCAGAACCCTTCCGTCAGCCACTGCTCAATCAAGTCCACACAAGCCCCAGTTCAGGCCACCCTGGAATCACGGCTATGGAATATCTTCTGCGGAATCGCTTCTGGTGGCCAACACATTTGACAGACGCAGCCAAATTCATTCACAATTGCAATATCTGCAGCACCACCAAATCACTAGATAACTTCCACAGATAACTTCCAGCCGGCCTGTTACAACTCTTACCCACGCCCCGACGCCCATGGTCACACGTAGCCATTGACTTCATCATGGATCTACCCAACTCCCAAGGTAACACAACCATTCTCACCATTGTTGACCGATTTTCCAAAGCCTGCCGCCTCATACCATTGCCTAAACTGCCTACTTCTCTTGAGACAGCCGAATTACTGTGCAACCAGGTGTTTCGCTATTGCGGCCTGCCCGACGACATTGTCTCCGATCGTGGTCCTCAGTTCACCTCAAGGGTATGGTCAGCTTTCTTCAAAAGTCTAAATGTCAATATCAGTCTCACTTCAGGTTACCATCCACAATCCAATGGTCAGACCGAGCGTCTTAACCAAGAGGTCATTCGCTTCCTTCGCTCCTACTGCCAGCAACAACAAACAGAGTGGAGTCGATATTTGATGTGGGCAGAATACGCTCAAAACTCCCTGACCAAACCAGCCACAGGCATGACCCCTTTCAAATGTATCCTCGGATTCCAGCCACCAATGTTCCCCTGCCCTCTAATTACCGCATTTCTCCCACTTTTCATGTATCCCTGCTGAAACCCGCTGGTGGTCCGAAAGGGGCGTCGGAGGAGGGAGCTGAGCCGCAGACTCCCCCGCCCATCCTGTTCGACGGCGAGGAGGCATATCGAGCGCATGAACTGCTAGACTCCAGACGCCGGGGCGGTGCGCTACAGTATCTGGTCGACTGGGAGGGGTTCGGTCCGGAGGAGCGATCCTGGGTTAACTCAGGTGATATCCTGGACCCCACTCTCACAGAGGAGTTCCACCGATTGCACCCGGAGAAGCCAGCCCCTCGACCTCACGGAAGACCCCGTCGTCGTCTGCCTCCTCACGTCAGGAGCCGCTCGCAGAGGGAGGGCTCTGTCACGATCAAAGCTCCCACCAGAGGGAGCCGTCCCCTGAATATTAATTCAAATTCGGACTCAGTTTCCCATCATTCCTCATACCTGGGCATGATTGTCTTGCCACACCTGCACCTCATTCACACACACACATATAAGCAGCACACTTCCATGCACTCACTGCGAAGTCTTGATTTGCCCCGGCTGTCACTTCTGAGCGTTACTACCCATGTTTGTTTTTCCGGTGATTACCTCTGCCTTGATCCTCGACTCTGTGATTCTTCTCTGGTTGCCCTGACTCGGACTGTTTCCCTGGACTCTGATATTAGCCGCCTGCCCTGATTACTCTGCCTGTTTATCTGACTACGTCTCTGCCCTGTCTACGCTGTTTCCATTGCTGGTGATTGACCCTGTTCTGTTCGACCATTCTAATAAACAAAGCTGCAAATGGATCCAGCTCCATCTGATGTTTCACAACAATAATGATGCTAGTTGCTGTGTTCATCCCCATGAATTAAATGTTGTATTGGTTTTGTATTATTTGATTTTTGAATGTGTTACTTAGCAGAACGTGGACTAGTGTAGATGTTGTAATGTGCTTAAATGACACTTCACTATGAATATACTATAACTGATGGACTTGAATGCCTTGTTGCTTTATTCTAGTGTTCTGTTTTTTTTTTTTGGGGTATATATATATATATATATATATATATATATTATATACATATACATATTATCTTATTATATAGCCTATATTACCTTAAGGTCGAAGTCTTCAGTAATGAAATGCACGTGACACTGTTACTGCTTGAGTAATTTCCATGGGCCTTTCTGAAGTACATTCATACGCTTTCAAGCATTTCCACATGTTGCATGTAAGGGTTGCCAGGTTTTCACAACAAAACCTGCCCAATTGCGTTTTGAGGGGGGTCCACTGTTAAAAATTGCATTCCGGGGGTAAGATACATGTTTTTGGGAAGGGTTTCCCCGGTAAGATTCGCATTTTAGGGACTAAATGTCACGTTTTTGGAGGCAAACCACGGACTTGGCAATATTGCAACGTCCCAACTTGATGTCATGCACCGATCGATCTTCAAGTCGAACACACTTCTTTACTCTCGCGTGTCACGTGATAGTGTGTAATCGCAGCCTCTGCAGTTGAAAAAAATCGCTTTTTTTCATATTGCGATATTATCTCAAATGCAATTAACCGTTCAGCCCTAATTAAAATCTGTATCTTTGTTTAAACTGCTGAATTTACAACAACTACATTTAGATCTGTGTTTGATTGTCTTTTTGTGTTATTAGGGGTTAAGCAGCAATAATTTTCACCATTTGTTGTGTTTTTCTACTAATGAAGCTCACATAAATATTATCTTGTGTGTGTGTGTGTGTGACTTACAAATACATCTTATTTGTAATCTCTTATTTTTTTCTATTTCTTTGTACTGCTGTGCCATAAAGCGGTGATCTCTGAAAAACTAAATCAAATGTGTAAGTATTACAGCTACACATCTATTTAATTTAATCCATTTTCATTTTCGCATTTCAGAGGAAGAAACAGTGTTCTATATAGAAGCCTGTTTCCGCCACTGAATAAAACAAAAAACGTAATAGATACAATATTTGTTATCTGTCAAAATGACTGAAATCACTTATCTGAACTATTATTACTCATGGTTAACGTTAATAGAAATAATCAAGCTTTCAGGGCTTATGATCTCCACATTTCTGTTTCTATGTGCTGCTGTGACATGAAGCCGAGATCTCCACACAACTAAAGCAACTGAGTAAGTTGAATTTAATATAAAAACATCATGGGTGTGACACATCACTTAACTGATGTTTAAAATACATCAATTAATATTTACTAGTACATTATGTGAAGTATTATAAGTGGCACCTAACAATAAAGACCTATAAGTTAATGTTAAGTAATACTTTTACTAACATTATCTAACAATGTTAATGTTTGGTAGTTAATGTTAGGTGATGCATTTGTATGTTAGGTAGTACATTTACTAACATTATCTATCAATCAGCAAGATATTTGTTTTAGTTGGTTAATACTGTTTTAATACTCTGTTTCTATATGCTGCTGTGACGTGAAGCTGAGGATTGTGAAAAGATATTACGTAAGTATTAAAACTGATACAGCAAGAGTATTGTTATGAAAACAAGGTTGCTTATATTGGTTATTTTGTCTACATTAACTTTTTAAAGAGAAAATATATATTTTTACTTTGACAATTCACATACGTTATTTTGTTCAATGTCATGTTTAGGGTGGGTAAATGTTGCTACAGGAACAGACTGGAGTGCCATATGAGGCACTATACACTATGTACTTATGCACTATACTCAACTGTGTAATGTGTGAATTTTATAGTTATTTTGTCTTTCATAATTGGAGTCTAATAGCCCCTCCCTCTCTGCTAAGTAATTAAAGCTGTGAATGAGGTCATGAAGTGTCCAGTGAAAGTAAAAGTTACTTTTAAAAGTAATGCATTACTTTATTGCATTACTCCCTAAAACCTAGTTACTTTTTATGGAAATTAACCCTGTAAGAATCCAGCGTACCGCCGGCGGGACGGTGGGACGCCTAGTGGTGTGACAGGGTAAAGTCGTCCAAAAAAAAAAAAAAAAAAATTTGTTCATGTCATATATCCACGGAAAGCTGAGATTCTTGTGATTTCAACTATGTAAACCATTTTAAGATACTATAAACACAGCATGTACAATCTGTGTCTTTATCAGACCACTTTTTGTTGACATAATGAAGACATGCATGATAGTACAGACATACATAGGAATAACACAGTAGGGATGCAATATAACACCAATATAAGAAAACCCACAAGTACAGAAGTAAGTATTATGTACAGAAATAGAAATATAGGGAAAAAATTATTTAGATTATAAATTATAAATATATATGTAATTTTAAAAGTGTACACATTTTGGATTCTATAAATAAATGTCACTATAATGTGTTTATGCTTCAGTTACTATGTGTCAGCAATTATTGACAGTGAATCTGGATGAGAAACTGAATAGCTCTAAGTGTAACCTTTCATTAGAGCCCAAAATGATGACTGTACATTAAAGCATTCAAGAATTACAGCATTGTATGTGTCGTTGGTTACAAAGGGTCGCTTGGAGTCTCCCAAGTGTAATTTTTTTAGAGTCTAGACATAAAATTAGATAAACATGTGTAAAACACTAATTTTCTAATATATTGTTTATCAAATGGTAAATTTGGCTTGGTAAGGCTTCATTCTGTGATCCCAATGTATTTTCCAGCTCATACCTCCCAGCTATAGTCATCTGCAGGCTTCTATTTACAAAAAAAATGCAGGCGGAATAATTTTTTTTCTTTTTTTAGTGTATTCAAAGTGCTATTACTCAATATCAGTAAGACTTACAGTGGTTCTGACTGTTGAGAAACGAACCTCAGAGTGTCACCTTTCAAAGGAGACCAACACCATGCATATCATCCAAATGGCTCAAGCATGCAATTTACTTTGGGTATGCCTTTTTTAGGCGTTTTAGGCAAATTTTACAGGAATCTTAAAGGGTTAATGTAACATTACCTTTGCGTTACTTTTTTCATCTGGGCTGTGCTTCCCTGTTTGTGTTGTTTTTATGTTTTTATACAACATTCTATTATGGCAAATGTAAAAGCTCTTTCTGTTTGCATGTTTAATAAAAAAAATCATTTGCAGTGCATTGAGTTCTCTTGGCCACCGTAGAAAACAAAGAAACTGATGCTACTTTTTTGGAAAAGTAACTCCGAATGCATTATTTTACTAGCTACGTACTGGATACCCCCAACACTGTGTCCAACATTCAATTAATTTTTTTTTGGTAAATTAAGTGCATCATCTGAGTATTTAAAATGCACTTTATTATTAATATTATTTAATTATTTTCAGTCATAGTTCAATAAAAACTAGCCAATTAGCATACAGCATTACTATGTAACATACTGTAATGTTAAAAAAATCAATAAATAACAAGTTATTTATGTGATTAAGTGATTATTGAGGCACTACAGAATCACAGTATCTTCCTGTTCATCTGTTTCTATGTGCTGCTGTGACACATGAAGCTGAGATATCTGAACACCGTCAAACATGTAAGTATTACAGCTGACACAGCCAGAGAAAAATTAGCTTTTTTGTGCTACAGTAGTCTAAATGTATAATATGATTTTTCATTATCAGATTTTATGTATCATAAATGTTCTAATGTACTGTACATGACACAGTAAATGCTATGGAAATAATGTTCACATTAATGATGGTTTTAACTTATGTTCACACATACAACATTGCTGTAATTCAGGGGTTCTGAACTCTATCCTTCAAGTATTGATCTAATCTAATCAGACACACCTGAACAAGTTAATCAAGGTCTTCAGGATTACTAGAAAGCTACAGGCATGAAAGTTTGATCAGGGTTGGAGCTAAACTCTGCAGGAGAGTGGAGCTCGAGGACCAGAGATGAGAAACCATGCTGTAATTGTTACTGATCATAAATATAAAGTCATACAGATGATGAAGTGATTATTAGAAGCACATCTCAGTGTTTCTGACATGTTTATCTGTTCATTCACTTACAATTTCCTAATTTCTCTCTTTCTATGTGCTGCTGTGACATGAAGTGAGAATCTCTGAAAAACTAAATGAAATGTGTAAGTTTTACAGCTCATACAGATAGAAAAAATGTGCTTTATTTTGCTACAGTTAAATGCATAATATGTATTTTATTTTTTTTTACCATTAATTCTGCTTGTGTTTGATTTAGTGCAATTATTAATGCAATGTTTGATTGTCCAGTAGTTTCTGTCATGTTCATCTTATCTCCTCATTTCTATTTGGTTATGTGCTGCTGTGACATGAAGCGGATGCCTCTGAACGACTAAAGCAAATGTGTAAGTATTATAGCTGAAGCAACAGGAGAAAATTAGCTTTATTGTGCTACAGTTCAGTATACATATACAATATTACAATATACAATGTCATTGCATAGGAAAATGTGTCAACACCCCCTCACTATAGCATAAGTGTTACAAAACCATCTTTACACTCAGACAAAATTTACAAAATTCACAAAACTCACGGTTTGTGATGCAGCTGCTGCTTCCTCTTTCAACAAAGTTGCTTGCAAGCTCTCCATAACACTGCCTCGTTTACAATTCAAAATGTTCAGAACAAACATAATCCTTTGATGTTATCCGGGATGTCTTTAAAATAAACCATTCACTTGTTCATGCCGTTGGGATCTTTCTGAAATGTACAATCACAAACAAGCTGTTTAAACTGGATGCGTGCGTCAAAGTGAACATTCACTGTTTCACCATACTTTTTGCCATTGCTGCTTCCTTCTGCAAGCAGACAGGAGGCCCTAATTTATGTTACGTTAAAGGAAGAGGCCAGGATGTCAACACATGATTTGTTGCTCATTTACCACAAACTGTATGTCTGCACATTCAATTCATGCAGGCCTCTACACACACAGGCAGATACATGATTATAATAGTAGACTAACGTGATACATAAATGCTATATTCACATTTATTATATGCATTAAAACTCTTCTACAATGTCTGCATTCGATGTAGCTCTTCATAAATGACCTTCACCTCAGAACAGCTGCTTTCTATGTTCTCAGTCAGCTCATTCAGCTCATCTTGGGAAGCCTCATCCAACAATATTTCCTTGCCAAATCTTTCATTTTACATCCATTACATCATTTATATACTGTATTTATATGGCTTATTAATGACAAATATGTTTAGTGTTTAAGCAATGAAGGGGTTACTCTAGAATAGCAAGAGTGTGAAACAGATACACTCACAGTAAGGGAGGGATATATATAACTTTTAATGATATAAAATAATTGGTTTTAATGATCTATAAGCATTTCTAAAGCAATTATAATTTCATTTAATTTTTGGGTGAACTATTCCTTTAATGGTAAAGACTTGTATTGTCGAAAGATCAAGGATAATTGTATTACTCACGTCACAACCCCTATAAATCACATTAATGATGCTTAGACTAATGTTCACACAAAACATTACAGTAATTGTTACTGATAATTCATATGAAGTCATTTACATAATGAAGTGATTTTCAGAAGTGCATGAAGAATCACACAGTATTTTCTCTGTTTCTGTCATGTTCATTCACTTAATATCTCCTCGTTTCTGTGTTTCTATGTGCGGCTGTTACATGAAGCGAAGTACTGTGAAAAAGAATTGCGTAAGTATTAAAACTGATATATAGAAAAATTTGCTTTATTGTACTACAACAATATAGTTGTCCATATATATACGAAAATGTTTGGTCATTTAGTGTTTCTGTAAAAAAGACAAAAAAATGAGGTCAGAAAACATCATTTGTTCATTCACTCATACTCGTCTTGTTTCTGTTTCTGTGCTGCTGTGACATGAAGGCAAGATCTCTGAACGACTAAAGCAAATGTGTAAGTATTACAGCTGACACAACGAGAAAAAAATGCTACAGTATAGAGTTAATATAACCCTGATATAAAAATACGCATCACTTAACTGATGTTAAAATGTATATAAATTAACATTAATCAATAACTTAAGTGTAGTGGATGTCTATTGTTAAGAAAAAGTCATGCAGATGAAGTGATTATTAGAAGCACATTAAGAATCATACAGCGTCTTCTCAGTGTGTTTGACATGTTCATCTGATCGCTCACTAATTCTGTTTCTTTGTGAAGCTTTGACAAAGAAAGGGGGGGTCTCTGAACAAGAAACACGTAAGTATTACAACTGATACAGCAAGAAATGTGTTTTAAGTACAACTTAAAAGTTATATATCTTAAAATTGGCAACGATTAGTAATTGTCAAAAAAACTAATTTGTCAGTCGTATCCAACAATGAAGGATCAGTAAAAGAAACTGTGACTACAGATATTAACTTAAGTGAATGAAAGGCAATAATCAGCAATATGCATTCACACAAATAACTTTAATGTTTCATTGATACAATTTTAGTCGTATGTAACTTGAGGAACTGATTAAATGTAATTTGAACCAGTTCATTGAATCAAACTGTCTGAAAGAACCGGTTCACGGAAATGAATCGGACTAGGTATTACTAACTTAAAGGGACAGCAGTCTAATAAATCTGCTGCTCTCTGTATCATTAATGTCAATAAAACTACAAAAGATGAACCGATTTAGGCAGGCATTAGGAAGCATATTGTGATATAAAGTTTTGGCCACATCACCGTCCCTGCTTTTACTTCAGGATTGCTCTTAATGACATACTTAAAAGTCACTTTCCATAAAGGTATCTTTATTTGTATTTAAGGACACTCTATACAACAAAACTTTATGAGCCTCCTGAACCATTAACATTAACAAATAAATGATGTGGAAAGTATAGTTTATTGTTAATTCACTTTAATGATAAATTTAACGAATGTAATGTAATTCTGTGTGCAGCTTTGATTGATGAAGTGGAGATCTTTGAAAAAGAAAAAGGTAAGTATTACAACTGATACAGCAAAATGTGTTAAACAAGAATTAGGTTGTGCTGTGTAAAAGTGTAAAAACAATAGTCATGTCATTGACACCCTCTGCAGGCATTTGATATAATACATAATGTACATAAGTTATGATTATATTGTTTTATTACATTATGTATTTTAACAGTTTTGTTCAAAAAAACATATGATTTCTTGCTTTTGATATTTTTGTGAAACAATTATTATTGCCTCATTGCTATTATATATGTAGCCTATTTTAAGTCATTTTAAAGTAAAAATTGTTTGCATAGGTCTATTTTTACTATCACAAAAATGTATCTGAATACTCGATTAATCTTCAGAATAATCGAGTGATTACTCGATTACCAAAATAATCGTTAGTGTCAGCCCTATTCACTACTGTACTTAAACGATACCTTTAGTATGATACATTCTTCCAGACCATTTAATTACACGTGTGACTGCAAACAACAATAAAAACACCTGGAATTACAAGTGTCGTCTCACATAGACAAACCTTTGAGTTAAGCCATAAAATCTGATCTCTCTCCACCAGATGAACAGATAAACATTCAGGTTGTTCATTCAAGATCGGCATGCAAATTAAAGCTAATAATAAAACAGGTGAGCATAGAAGAACAGGCTCTTCAATTGACAGTATATACTGATAAATCTGTGTTTCCAGGTGCTGATGTCACAAAAGAAGAGACAACACGGTCAGAGATGGAGAAAGGTGAAAGGGAACAGTCCATTATTGTTGAAGAGACTGCTATAAGTCAAGCGATTGGAGGGGCATGTGGTGCTGGTGGGAAAATCAGAGACAGACAGGGCAAGAGCCTTGTAGTACAAGACCACTTGCATACATGGTGAGTAGTTGTCTTTTAATTTAATATTTCAGTGTAACGAGTTTCTTCATTTGTACACTAGTGTACATATGTGCTCTAGAAAGCTTCATCTTTATCCACCGTCTGCTCTATTTATTAGAAATCAAAAAGTCCAGCTGTACAGTGATAAACAGGAAATGTATTTCAATTAATCAACATAATTAAATTCTGCTGTAAAGTAACTCTAAAAAAGAAACAGTGTATACAGTGTGCGGAAGTATTCAGACCCCCTTAAATTTTTCACTCTTTGTTATATTGCAGCCATTTGCTAAAATCATTTAAGTTCATTTTTCCTCATTAATGTACACAGCACCCCATATTGACAGAAAAACACAGAATTGTTGACATTTTGCAGATTTATTAAAAAGAAAACTGAAATATATGGTCCTAAGTATTCAGACCCTTTGCTCAGTGTAGTAGAAAGCCTTTTGATTTAATACAGCCATGAGTCTTTTGAGATGCAACAAGTTTTCACACCTGGATTTGGATCTCTGATTCCTCCTTGCAGATCCTTCTAGTTCTGTCATTGGATGAGAGCGTTGGTAGACAGCCAAAGGTCTCTCAGAGATGCTCAATTGGGTTTAAGTCAGGGCTCTGGCTGGGCCATTCAAGAACAGTCACGAGTTGTTAAACCACTCCTTCGTTATTTAAGGACTTAGGGTCATTGTCTTGTTGGAAGAAACCTTTGCCCATTCCGTCCTGAGCTCTGAGAGAGTTTTTAGTAGGATATCTGTGCCCAGGATTCATTGGGAACCAGTGAGATCCTGCAGCTGAAAAACACCATCACTGAGCTGCCACCACCATGCTTCACTGTGGGCTGTATTGGCAGGTGATGAGCAGTGCCTGGTTTTCTCAACACATACCCGCTTGGGATTAAGGCCAAATAGTTCATCTGGTCTCATCAGACCAGAGAACATTTTGTCTTAGTCCTCAGGTGAGCAAACCAGGGCTTTCCTGTATCTTGCACTCTAGTCCAGAATCATCTCCCAAGCTCTTCTCAGCTCAGTGGGGTGAGCTCTAGAAGGAGGTTCTGGTGCCCAAATGTCTTCCATTTAAGGATTATGGAGCCACTGTGCTCAGGACCTTAAGTGTAGCAGAATTTTCTTGGCCAGACTGTGCCTTGCCACAATTCTGTCTCTCAGCTCTCAGGCGGTTCCTGACTGACCTCATGATTCGCATTTGCTCTGACATGCACTGTGAGCTGTAAGGTCTTATATAGACAGGTGTGTGGCTTTCCATCAAGTCAATCAGTATAATCAAACACTGGACTCAAATGAAGGTGCAGGAACCATCCAGGTGTCAGAAAAATGGACAGACCTGGCTGTAAAATATGAGTGTCACAGCAAAGGGTCTGAATACTTAGGACCATGTGATATTTCAGTTTTCTTTTTTAATAAATCTGCAAAATGTCAACAATTCTGTGTTTTCTGTCAATATGGGGTGCTGTGTGTACATTGAGGAAAAAATGAACTTAAATGATTTTAGCAAATGGCTGCAATATAACAAAGAGTGAAAAATTTAAGTGGGTCTGAATACTTTCCATACCCAATGTATGTTTAATCTAAGTGCAAATATCCTGTCTTGTTGGCAGAGGCTATTTACATTAACTCCACCCACCAATGCCTGGTTGGGATGAATCAGGGGTGTCCAAACTCGGTCCTGGAGGGCCGGTGTCTTACAGAGTTTACCTCCAACTTGCCTCAACACATCTGCCTGGACGATTCTAGTATACCTAGTAAGACCTTGGATTATCTGGTTCAAGTGTGTTTGATTAGGGTTGAGCTAAACTCTTCAGGCCTCAGGACCGTGTTTGGACACCTCTGGGATAAATAATATTACATTATCCATTGCTGGTTACTGCATGTTTATGGAATGACTGGAAAATCTAGAAAAAACACAGTGCCACCAAAGCGTTCTCAAGCACTACCAGCTGGCTGTTTTCAGAAGAGTGTCTGATATTTTCAGCGGGCTAAAAATGCTTTGGTGGACACAAGTTATTGAATATTTATTGTTAGGCATATGGCCTATTAGTCTTTTTAGCATTTTTGCAATATACTGGAGCCAAACCTGAGAAAGTAGATCAGAATATTCCACTGCGTTCCTGGACACCAATCTGCGCAGTTGTAATTCATAAGTGGGGATTATCCTAATTGTGAATGAGCGAGCACACACACCCTTTTTACAAATGATTGGAATTCATTAACATAACGCATGTTTAACTATCAAATCAGGCGTTTAAAGCATTTGTGAATCCTAGAGATTTTTGGGAAAGGTCCGTTTTACGTGCAAATACTCAGAATTTACTCATATATTTACGAATGTTTCATGAATGAGGCCCATTATGTTGTTATTGCATACTGTTTTATAATGTACTACAATACTGAGGTATAAATATTTGCCACTTTGCTAAAGAAAATACTGCTATTTTAGTGTCAATAGAATTTATCATTATTTGCACTCAGTACTAGAATATATCACTTTTTGCTCTTAGTGTCCATCAAAGCCAGCTGAAAATGCCTAGCTGGGAGCACTTGGGAGCACTTCTGTGGTGCACTTCTGTGCTCCACCCGCCCCCTCCTCCACTGTGATTGGATGGGTGACTAAAAAAATGAGTGATGAGCGTTTTGTCCAGAGTTGAACATTCTTCAGCTCTCAGTGTCGAGAAGAAAACGATTGAGCGCTCAGTGCGAAAAAGACGCCCGGTCATGCTGCTGGGGTTTTAAAAATCTGGCGCTCCCATTGGAAACAGTTGAAAAAATGTGCTAGCCTCGGGGACAAAACATAGAATTTTACACTATACAAACTACCAAATAAACAGAATTTAATGTAAGGGAATGAAAGTGTGTCTTTCCTGGGAGAAATGGGCAAGTTGTAAATCTTTTAATGCCTCAAAAGATCAATGAAAACTATACTTGTAAGTTTGCATGTTGGAAGGTGCATGACTGAGTTCACTAATATAATGTTCATTTGTGAGAATGAGCAAGTGCTCAAACAAGATTTAACTTATAAAATGAGTCAGAAGTGCTAATGACAATGTGTTATTGAAATGGTTTTGAACATTTTATTTCTAATGATAGTTGGACTTGATCTCCAGGTCTTCTTTAAAATGTCTGATTGTCTCTCTGTTTCTTTTCAGAATCAATAGGAAAAGGAATGAATGAAGAAACACCTGTTATTAGCAACTGAGCAGAAGAAGAGTTCAGTTTAATGGTATAGATAGGGGTGGGCGATATGACCAAAATCTTATATCACGATATGACTAATTTTATATCACGATAACAATATATATCACGATATAGTGATTTTTTTTTCTTTTAAAAAGGTTTTTTATTATATTAAAATCTTTAATACCATATAATTTTCATAATCCTTGTCACCAATGTCGATATCAAACGAATACAAGCCTAAAGAGAGAGAGAGAATAACTCAACCTCACTGAAGATAAATAAACAGTCAGTGATGAAATAAGGATAAGAAACTAATTGCAAGCAATAGGACAAAACACTACAATAAATAGGAAACACTACATACATTGTGTAAATGAATTAGTCTTCACAGTGTTAATTATATCTATCTATGATAGATATAACTAACATGTGTATTATGTATAGATTCTATACATATTATAAATATATTATTATTATTTATTCTTATTAAAGTTTCAAAAGTGATTTAGTCAAGAGCAGTGAGAGATTTTCTAGCAGTGTGCTATAATTTTCATGAACGAATATTGAACGCTTCCCTTTAAGACCGAAGTCCGGACGGTGCACATATGAGGTGTTTGCGCATATAGGTCTGTTGTTTGAGTTTCAATGGCTTAAAATCGGTTGTTTTAAAACTGCAGTGCTTAAAAACGCGTGACCATGCTACAGATGTAGTCTCTCGTTTAGGAACGAGCTCCTGATTTTGTCCTGACGGCTGGTCGTTCTCATCTCCACCTGCTTCTGTCTCTCCTTCACGCCCCGTGGTGGGCGGTGTATAAAGATCGCTGTCACTCAAATGATGAAAAGGTATCACCGGCAACAATGTATTTTGCGACACCACGATATAAACGATAGAACATAATATGAAACGATAGTTTTTATTTCGTCCATCCGATATATATGTCATATCGCACAGCCCTAGGTATAGACATGCACACATTGCAGTTTCCGCTATTATTTTGTTGTTCTGTCTCTTTAGTTGTATTTTCTACTGTGACAGTGGCCGGTGTTGCCACCTTTTGGAACTATTGATTAGTGCAAAACCAATTGAATGTGCAAGGCAACTGCATCTGTGCATTTTTTCCACCTATTACCAAAGAAACCAGAAGTGGCTTCTGCTTGTTCTTAAAGGCTGAATAATTCCAAATGAACTCCACATTATAATTTACATGTAGAGCATCAATTCTACATGGTAAGAGTGTTTTCTCCTCTCTTTGCATGCCAGAGAAATACTGAGCTTTCTCATTTAAGCCATGGCGAGTCGGGTACCTTCACACTACAGTTTATGGTGCATCAAATCTGCTGTGCATCCAATGAGATGTATTAAAATAACGTGCCTAAAAGACAGAGAGTGAAACTCTCAAGCATGCTGTGTTCAAAATGAGTGAAGCCTAGTGAAATATCTGTTTTAAACATATACTTATCATATAACGCAAATGCTGGCGAGTGATATCTAACAATTTCCCTGCTGAAAAAGAATAGCCTGGTCATAGCTGGGTTTTGACTACTTTGTCTACTTTCAGAACTTGTGCGAAAATCTTATTATGATTTGGGTCATATTTATCCAGAAATATAGACAATTCTAAAGGGTTATTATACCCTTATAACATACATATAACATATTACCCTTTTAACATATTTTGAATCTCACAACAATATGTATGTGTGTGCGTGTTGCTGTTTTATGTGATTAACACTAATTAATGTTCTCATTCAACTTTGATCACAATGTAATGATCACATGACCTTCTACAACTTTGCATGTTTTTATGCTATACTAAAATAGTAATGCCTAAATATGTGATCCAAATATATGTTTTTTAATTTATCTACTGCCGGATTCACAAAAAAATATTAAGAAATATGTTCCATAATATGCTCGTATGAATGTTCCTAAGTGCGATTCTTGAAAATATGCTTTTAAGAACTTTTTTTTTTCTTAAGATGAAAATTACAGTCTTTATCTGATTGAATAAATGGTGGTTCTAGTTGAAAATTAACCCAATAAAAAACACACCAAGGATTGTTTTTTTTTACACTGCCTGCAGATTACTGTAATAATCATAAGCACACACTATTTTCATCATGACCTTTGTATTTTAATGCATCATGTTTTTGAACAGTTACTTTGAAAGAGCCTTTCTTAAGATGGATCAATCAACAGTCTGAGGTTGTCCTAACTTTAAGAAGTAATTTACGATGATTTTAAAGAAGATATTTTTCAAATTATTATTTTTATTTTTTGTCTTGCTCACATCTGACCCGTGTGAAATCCATGCGAGCTAGATGTGGGCTGGATCTGGGCTGACACTGCTTGGTGTCTGGGGAACAATCTTTAAAAAAAAAAAGATAAGACTATTCGAATAAGTTTTGGGAATCCAAATATTCTTAAAGGGGTTCTATTATGCTCTTTTACAAAGTCTTGATTTTGTTTTGTTGTACTAGAACATGCTCTGTCTTGGGGTTTGAAAATCATTATTTTCATAATTTACATTATTACAATACCTTTCTCCCCAGCCTGACACAAACTTGTGATTGGTTAGCTGTCCCAGTGCATTGTGATTGTGGCAACACACCGTGTCCTAACTACACGCGACAGGATTCAGCAAAATGTGGTTTGGCTGTCCACTACTACGCGACAGCACGATGCGACAGATCAATCTATCACAGCCAATCAGAGCGTGAGTGGTCCTTCTCTCTGGAAGCTATCTGCACTTGCAACAAAATGGATACGTTTATAATCGAATTCATAAATATTAAAGCTTTTTAACATCATTAAATGTACATACTGAGTAACTGATAGCATCTTTGTCATGGAGTACACTCCTTGGTTCGCAGTGAGTTCACAGTTTTAACAGACATCTTTGCTTTAATTTACTTTTAAGATCTTAGGTAAACTATCTGTTGTTGCTTTCAGTATGGCTATAAGGTAAAAACGGATTATATTTAAACTCGTATTAGACACGTTTAACTTTGAATAAAGCACATAATTATCTACTGTCATATAGTTTGAATGTTGTTGTTCCAGCCTAGACTTCGTGGAAATAGAAACCGTTTCTAAATTAGAAATTTCACGTGTCGCCGTCGCGGCTGTTTAGGACAGAAACTCTGATTAACATGGAAAATATACCTTTTATCGCGTGTCGCGCCATCGCGTCGCATGTAGTTAGGACACGGTGTTTCAGTTCTGCCCCGTTCCTTTGCCAAAACAGCAAGTTCGTCAATATTTCCACATCAATTGACTGAATAATCAACGATTAGAATTTCGGATATTGCAAGACATATTATAATATTATCGTTGTCCGTTTTTTTTTTTTTTGCTAAATCACATCTTGGATGTCAACAACAGCTTAAAAATAACTGCATTGACTATGTATATATAAGTGCAACGTATCTATACATAGGTGTATAGATAAGTTGTGTATACATAGGTGTATTGACAACTTATCTCTTAACTTATCTCTTAACTTAACTTATAAGTTAGGTGTATAGATAATTGTGTATACATAGGTGTATAGACAACTTATCTCTTAACTTATCTCTTAACTTAAGGTGCTGTTTGAGCGGGAGAGATTGAGGTTTCCCCGGTAACCCTGTACACAAAACAGGGCTCCACTCACAAACACTGCTTTATCAGACATGCAGGACGAAATGAAAATGATCGTTCAAAATCTTCTGAAAACAGTTGGTTTCCTTCAGAAATACAGTGATATAAAAACACCTGCACCGGGTTTTGATTTTTTTTTAATTGTGCAGAGCACAACCAAGCGTTCTCCCCACCTCAACCATTCAAATTTCTGTAGGCAGGATTTACAATTTGTGATGTCACAAATACAGGAAAACAACTCTGTAGTCCAAAGGAGCCATTAGTATCTCTCTTTGGAGTGGACTTTGAGATTTGTAACTTTGTAGATCGTTTAATGCCCAAACATACACACTGACTGATATTCAAAAAGTGAAAAGCATAATAGGACCCCTTTAACTTTTTCTTAAGTTAGAAAGCAGGAAGAAATTAGCAGTTAAGAAGAAATGTATTTTTAAGAATGTTTCTTAAATTCGGCCCTTGTTTCTCAATCCTTTAGTAGGGTACAACGGGGCTAAAGGCCCACCTTAAGAACAAATGTTATTCACTGCGCCTAAAATGTATAATTGCAGAAAACATATATACGTTGTATTTAACATTAATGGAGCAACAGATTTTGTGTGAAAATAAATCATTCAAGTTGTTTATTTTGTTTTAAAATCTTATAAAAGGTGGCGAGAGGGGCTTTTTTCCCCACACACGGCGTAAAAGGCACACAGTATTTATACAAATACTTCAGCTAAAATAATGTTTTGTTTAATAATGTCTAAGTTAATACTTGTTTAAAACAATCGCTTTAGCAAAGTTTGTACTGTTTTCTGCTTAATTTGAAAAAAAAAGTTCAATAAATATACTGTCATTAAAATATATTAATATAAAAATATTTTAAAAATACAGAAACAAAATTATTTTAATAAATAAAGATTCTGAAAGTATTGAAGGAGATCCAATAATAATTGAATATATTTACAGTAGTTACAACAAATTATATTTTATTATATGATATGATTAATATCATGTTTTTAAATATGATGGTTTCATTCTAAACATGGTGATTATCTCTAATATGGACACCCAACATAATATATGATATTTAACATCTGAATCTAACCATGTCATGTCAACAAATGGAAAAGTCAGCCATCTATTAATTATGATGTTAATTACTGTGTCTTTAGCCCCAACAGCAGGGGTGCTTTTACCCCAAATACCATACTTTTACATATTATTTCGTTATTTATAAACTGTTGCTTTAATTATCTTAAACAAAACTGAAAACCATAAAGAAGACTTTTGTCTCAAAATATATGCATTACTTTTAGTGATTCTTATTTGCTACTTAAATCTACAACATTTAAAAAAACATAAAACATTAGATCAAGAAAGCACAGAATCAACTTTGGACTGCTGCGTGCGATCGCATCAAAGATCAGACAAATATACTCGTGCATCTTGAAAAGAGGATGTTTTTCAAAGTGCTACTCCATGTTTTTGTGCCATCTAGTGGTTTAGATGAAAATAATATCAAAGGCGCCTTTTACCCCGGGGAGTCTTTAGCCCCGTTGTACCCTAATATGTGAATGTCAAATTATAAATGTGACCTGAATTTGGAGTTAGAATTAACTCCAGTCTCTTCGGTGCTATTGTGTTAACAGTAATGTTGTAATTCATGTTTATGACAGAAAATATCTGATTCCCATCACATGCCTTACTTAAGCCATGGACTTCCTCAGTCAGATCGCTGAGTATTGTAGCGTATATCTCTCTCCTAGCGATAGCTACTCTACGGAGCCCACTTAGTTGTTTAGTCTTGCCTTGTCTGTTTTCTCGTGTTTTGATTCTTGCCCTTGTTTCCTGGATTAACCCTTTGCCTTGCCGTTCTCTGCCTTACCCTGTTGGATATTGTTCGTCGATCAACGACCCACGCCTGTCCTAGGAATACTCATTGTCTTGCCTCATTCATGTCTGTTTGCTGTTTACTGAACCATGCCTGTTTGTGACCACGCCTTTGAATAAAGCTTTGCACATGGATCCGCAACTCTCACGTCTTGTCGGCTCCGTAACAGAGGACAACTCTGAATAGAACACAGCCTTGCTGCGGTGAAATCGCAGATGGAGAGCACAATAAACAATTATTTGTTCTATAATCATTAATGTTATATATCAAAGAGCTGGTCAGTTTCTGCTCTGGTTTCACAATTTATCTTACTTATCTTATCTTTTATTTATTATTTTTAATGCTGGAATTTATACCAGGTACCAAACAAATGTTAATATCAACACTGACGTACCTGCACATGTGTGACAGAGTTGACTGATGTCCAGATGTTGAGTCTGGTGGCTGATGGGATTGTTGAGCACACAGCTGTAGGTGTTGTTAAGCCACAGAAGAGAAGAAAGCAAACAATGCACACCATGAGCCAATGAAAATGCTCAAAAATGCAAGTATTATGAATGTCCATATATTTTAAAAGCAAAATGTTATTGGAGGAGACCATTTCATAAATGCTTCTCTGGAAACAAAGGATTTCATTCACCATAATTATGGTAGACATTAAAGGGATTTAATCAGAGTTCAGTGAGGTGCTATCTAATAACTCTACGTTTAATACGATTTTAAAGCCTTGTGACATTCAAGTTCACAATAAACACAACTATGTTCTATAATCTATGTTATATATTAGCATAATGTGGTTATATTATATAAAGTAGGTCTGAAATACAAACTTTCCAAAGCGATGGTCAGTTTCTGCTCTGGTTTTCACACTTCATCTCTTTCTCACTCATGTTCACATGCAAGTTAACAGAAATCTGCACCTTTTGCCACCTGTGCCAACTGAGAGCTTCAGTTTTGTCTGACAATGTTTGTTTCTAGCAGCTCTTTAAACCACAGTGTGTTTGAGGTTAAAGTGTCTCTATACTTGAAGTTCTTCTCTCTCATCTGCTCTCAATTGATTTTTGCTACTACATTTGCCAAAAATAATGCATGTGTTGATGTAAATCATTCAGATTATTGTATTGAATTCATCTGTGGCTGTTTTGCTGTAAAGCTGTTGACTGATGCAACTGATGCCGGTAGTACAGCTGAATGTGGTTTGTGTGGTTTGAACCAAACACAACTACATGGGATTTGAATAGGACTGTGGAGATACTTGTTCAGGCCAGTCATCTTTAAATCATGGGGTTCAACAGCCACTAACAATGGGTAAAAGTAGTTAGCGATTAGAGATAAAGATCAAATTAAGAGCAGAGAGGATTGTAAACTGATGTAATGAAATGTTCACACATTTGATGTGTTTTCTTCTCAGTTTTTCGTTTCACACTCAACATTTCTTTTCCATACAGTGGTCAACATCTTCAGTGTGCTGTCAACAGAAACACGTGCAGCCAAAATGAGTTTGTCACCTTTTATTGGCAACTATAAGCTATTTTAAAGTCCTGAATTAATAGTTTTCAGTATATTTGTAATGGTCCGGTAGTGTCTCTAGTATTTATTTTCTAGATAAAAGTGTCTGTTAAATGAATACATGTAGGTAAATACAGAATCCAGGAACAATATGAAGGGATTTTGATTTATATAATAAAAAGCAGTGAATGTTATTGACAGTGGGATATCGTGTATACATCTGCTATAAGTCTTCTTTGATGGCCATGTGAATTCTACATAAAGACAACATAATCTGAAACACTTTTTAACCTTTTTTATTTTTCATTTCATTACTCACACAGCAAACTTGACAATGCATAACTGAACATTTGTTAAAACTAACAGAATAAATATGCAAAATCAAATAAACTGTAGAGCTGCATATTTAGTATTATACTTCTGTTTATTTAATATAGTAATATAAAAAAAAACAGTTGAAACTGATACCAAATGTCAAAGGGATTAAAATCCATTAAAAGCATTTTTTTTATATTAAAATATATATACATTTTAAGTAGGTTATTTTCAAATCCATTTTACCATTTTCTTCTTTTCAAAATTATTTTTTAATAACATTTTTTATTATGTTTTATTGTTAGCTATATATTATGTTTTATTGTTAGTTATATATATATATATATGTAATCGTTTAACAACAGTCTACAAAGAAGTGCAAAAATATGTTCACTTCATTTAATGTCAGAGAACTTCACATTAACACAAGTTTATAAATGAATAAGCTGTTTTTCACAATATCTGTAATTGGGTCTCAGGTACGGTGGCCAAGAGAGCTCAACGCGCTGCAACTTCAGAAAACACATGCAAATAGAAAAAGCACCTGCAAATCAAGAAAATATTTTCAGCATTTTGACAGCAGATGGTGCAAATGCTCACAACACAAACAAATAAATAAACACACTGTTATGTGATGTTGTTCCCCCTTGGCTAGAGCTATCACAATTCACGATGTTATCACGATTCTTTGTCATGTTGGATTTTCTATTTTGCAAGTTGCTTGAGCATCACAGCCAATTTGAGCCAAACTAATTCCCCTATCATAAAGACAATGCATTTCAAGGTAACAAAATATAAAAAAAGTATGGCAGATATTTTGACCAAAGTGGGTGAAGATAAAAATATTTGTCATTACTATATGAATGAATGATGCATTTACAGTGCTCAGCGTAAATGAGTACACCCCCTTTGAAAAGTAACATTTTAAACAATATCTCAATGAACACAAAAACATTTTCCAAAATGTTGACAAGACTATGTTTTATATAACATCTGTTTAACTTATAACATGAAAGTAAGGTTAATAATATAACTTGGAGATCAAAATTTTCAGTTTTACTCAAATTAGGGTGATGCAAAAATGAGTACACCCCACTGAAAGTCTCTGGAGCAAAGCTAAATTTTAGACTACAAATGTCTAATTTAACAATAATTCAACCACAGGTGAGTCTAATTATTCATTACACAGGTGACAGTTGACTATAAAAGGGTGTTACTTAAAGAAAACCCCTTCCCATTTCATGCTGTCAGCAATGGCACCACATGGAAGAGAAATGTCACAAGACCTGAGAAAGAAAATAATTTCTTTACACAAGAAAGGTGAAGGCTACAAGAAGATCAGCAAAGCTTTACTTATCAGTCAGAATACTGTAGCAAAAGTGGTACAAACATTTAAAAAAGATGGAACTGCAACCACCTCACAGAGACGTCCAGGTCGTCCACGGAAGTTAACACCTCGTCAGGAGCGTCTTCTGATGAGAAGGGTTGAAGAAAATCGACATGCAAGTTCAATGCAGTTATCTAAAGAAGTAGAAAGCCAAACTGGGGTGACTATTTCCCGTGACACAATACGGCATACACTGCAGAGGAATGGCATGCATGGGTGCCGTCCACGAAAGAAGCCTCTCTTAAAGCCCAGGCACAAAAAGCCCGCATAGAGTTTGCCAGGGCCCATGCTGACAAAGATGAAGACTACTGGGACTCTATACTCTGGAGTGATGAGACCAAGATAAATGTTTTGGAACTGATGGCTTCAAACTGTATGGCGTCGCAAAGGTGAGGAATACAAAGAAAAATGCATGGTGCCTACAGTGAAACATGGTGGTGGCAGTGTCCTTATGTGGGGCTGCATGAGTGCTGCTGGTGTCGGGGAGCTGCATTTCATTGATGGCATCATGAATTCACAAATGTACTGCTCTATACTGAAAGAGAAGATGCTACCACCACTCCGTGCCCTTGGTCGTCGTGCACTTTTCCAACATGACAATGATCCTAAACACACATCTAAGGCCACTGTTGGATTTCTGAAGAAGAACAGGGTGAAAGTGAGTCAGTGGCCAAGTATGTCTCCTGATCTGAACCCAATCGAACACCTATGGGGAATTCTGAAGAGACAAGTTGAGCATCACTCTCCATCCAGCATCTCTAAAGAGGTCATTCTTGAAGAATGGAAAAAGATAGATCTGGCAAAATGTCGCCAACTTGTTCATTCCATGCCTAGAAGACTTGGTGCTGTCATAAAAATCATGGAGGCCATACAAAGTACTAGATTTAGTAGTTTTTTTGTTGTGGGGTGTACTCATACTGAACACCACTGTGTGTGTGTGTGTGTGTGTGTGTGTGTGTAAACAGATGTGTGTGTGTAAACTTGTGTGTGTGTCAACATTGTGTGTGTGTGTGTGTGTGTTCATTGAGATATTGTTTAAAACGTTTTTACTTTTCAAAGAGGGTGTACTCATTTACTGAGCACTGTATATAGCGCTTTATGTATGTGTGTTGTGCACAAAGCACTTTATAATCATGTGATAAAAATTGCACGTCATGCCACCAAAGGTTGCCGAATCTGGTATATAAGGTCAACAATGCCAGTCAGAACACCAGCTACAGGAATATATGAAGCATCATATTATTGTACAAAGGAAGCATAAAGTACTACATAAAAGCATATATAATTTATCTTGCAAATAACTAAAGAATTGTATGTGCTCACCACACACCAGCTACAGCAAGAGAGAGCTGTTAGAGACAATCAAGTGTTCACTCCACACCAGCTACAGGTGGAGAGAAGAGAGATTCACCACATTATCACCACACACCAGCTACAGGTGGAGAGGACAAAATAATACAACAATATAATGAAACATAATGAAACATAAACAAAATAAAACTGCTTCACACCAGCTACAGGTGGAGAGAGAGTCATAATACGACATGATTAATTAATGTCGAATGTTTGACGAGACTGAATGCCAAAATTTATAAATTCACCACACACATCATTCAAAGAAGCTTTAAAATGACACAAAACTGAAAACCCAACACCAGCATTTGAAACATGATTGATAATTAAACAGTCACAAGATCAGAGCATCAGGTAAGAGTTGCCAAGTGTCCCACAAGACATATGGTGGTAGAAATGTGTTTGTCAGTTACAGGTTCACAGTTCCTAATCACTACAGCTTTATTTTCTTCAAAAGTAATGACGGGACATGTTAATTACACTTAAAGTCAAATTAATATACCAACAAACTGTGTGTGTAATGTTTTGAAGTGTATATAGCATTTATTATGAGTTTTATTTGTCCTTATTTCTATTTTTAACATGTTAGTTCCATGTTTAATCATTTGTCTCTGGGAACATCGCTCGTGCTAAAACGCCCTGTTTGAATGCAGCATCTCATCCCTACCAGCGGTTACATTGCTAAGTAACCTGGGACGTGTTTATATATTATATACCTGTATAAAAACTATACTCACTCCAAAAACTCTCAAAAGGGTTAATGGTCCATAAAATGACAGATAGTGGACATAGTAAAAAAAAATCTACATATCCTAAGAACTAATCCTGTGTGACTGATACACTTCAAATCGGATGATATTAGGTCAAGGTTTTAGCTGTCAGTCAAAGATGAATTCTGTCGGTAGAGAATAGCAATATGGCCGCTCCAACATTTGGCTTCACTGTCTAATGGCAGTTTAGAACGCAATGAACAATTGAGTCAATTTTGAGATCAGTGGTTTGCAGTTATAGTATAAAGAATATGCAAAACAGTAAGTGGAATGCATAAACTGTTCTGATTGTAAATGTTTCCTCTTTCACAATGTCACGAATCCGGTTTGTGATCTTAGCCCATCACCACCAGAGGTCACTCGCTCACCACATTGACGCTTGCACCACTACTCACTGCACGTCACCCACGGACTGCATTTCCATCAACCATTACTAATCACACAACTGTCACCAATTACACATTGCACTGACTACAGCTGAATTCCGTAAGACACGCTTTATAAGCCTTGACTTCCTAGTATTGTTTTGCTACTGCCGACATCGCTGAGCGGTTTCCCTGTGTGAGTTTCCTGTTGACTACCTGAACTGTTTATACTCATCTGAACGTTTGTATAGTTATTGTGGTAATATAACAACTATAGAAATATAAACAAATTACCCAATACTGTTTTTAGATTTATTCAACTATATGTTATGTTATGCCACAATACACTAAAGTTTACTGTAGTAAAAACTCAAGTATACTACAGTATTTATTACATTTTATCAGTTCACTTTATTTTATGGTACAGTATATTCATGAATAAATTGTTGTAAATACTATAATACAATATAATACACTTTACTATAGTATGGTTAAAAAACACTATATTATTTACTATAAATTGCTATAGTATTATGTGGACACACCTATTTTGCAAATAAACCTGAATGATTTGATTAGCTGGATCAGTTGCATTTAATTAGGGTTGAATCTAAACTCTGCAGGGCTGTGTCCCTCCAGGAACTGAGTTTGACACCTGTGATCTACACCATGCCTACACTAGATATGAGCAGCGCAACGTGACAAAAGACAACAGAGCCCATTATAATTAGCAGTGCTGTCTACACCGGATGCAGTGTGGTCTCTGATTCAGCGCTGCTCGTTGTCTTCTGTCTTCTGCTTGTATGTGCACAGCACGAAGGGACATTTTTATGAATTTATGAATGAATCTTCCCAGTCTACTAACATTTTGACATCGGTTCCTCACCTTCAAAGTTTTTCCTGCCTGTAAACAACCCATTACAGTCTATTTGTTTTAAAAGTCAAAATGAGACAGATACAAGGGATCTTTATTTAATATTGTACAAAAGAAAGCATAAAGCAATACAAATCAAATATCTTGCATTTAACTTTTAAAGAATTGTATTCTACAAAATGTCACATCAAATGTAAATGTAATGTAAATACAAAACCATGGCTTGCTCCTCACTACCATTATTAAATGTAATGTTTACACAAAATTAAAAGTCCTTTAAAATTGATTCTGGATAAAACTGGAAGCCAGCGCAATGACATAAGAACTAGTGAAATATGTTCAGTTTTCCTGGTTTTGTGTTAGTTGTAACGGTCTCACCTGAACCTTCAAAGCAGTCTTAAACAGTCCACTTTTCCAGTCTGTGGAAGAGTATGTTGTGGTCAACAGTAACAAATGCAGCACTGATATTTATCAGTAGAATCTTAATATGGCGCTGCATTGAGATCCCCATATCTCTGGGACTGAACCATATAGGGCCTTAAAAATAAAGATTCCAAAATAAATGTTTATTATGAACTAGAATCTAAAATCATAATGAGATATCTTTAATACACCTTGAGTTACAGGCATGCAAACTTTGGAAAATGTATATTTATGGCACTCAGGCAGGTATGTTCAGTGTAGTTGTTTTGACACACGGAAATGAGGTTTCTAGTTTCAATATTATTTGTTCTTCAGACCTTCCTCTTAAAAAAAATATCATCATCATCTGTATTCAAAGGGACCCACATTTGGTTTTTGACCACTGAAAATGTGTACAATTTAACAGTTTACTTATGGAGCCACATTTAGATCTCAATATCTCAGGAACTAAAACATACAGGACCTTAATGAAGATACCAATAAAAAACGTTTGTTAAGACCCAACATATAAAAGGGTAGTAGAATATATTTAATATTTCTTAAGTTACAGGCATGCAAGCTTAGGAGTAAAAAACTTGAAAAATACTTTTTTCTCATTTTTGAATGGTCACCGTTGGCATATAATGCAACAAAGATTTCTGAAGTCAACAGATATTATTAACAGATCTACCAACCTCTGTGTAAAAATAACATAGTGATGCTGTAATCTTTATACAGTCATTTTTACCCCCATGTAATTTGACTCCCCTCTACAAAATAGTGCTTTCCTCCATAAATAGGGGAAGTTGTGGCCTATTGGTTTGAGAGTTGGACTCGTAAGCTAAAGGTTGCGAGTTCGAGTCTCGGTCCGGCAGGAATTGTTGGTGGGGGAAGTGAATGTACAGCGTTCTCTCGATCCTCAATACCATGACTGAGGTTCCCTTGAGCAAGGCACCAAACCCCCAACTGCTCCCCGGCGCCGCAGTATAAATGGCTGCCCACTGCTCCGGGTGTGTGTGTGTGTGTGTGTGTTCACTGCTGTGTGTGTGCACTTTGAAAGGGTTAATTGCAGAGCACAAATTCAGAGTATGGGTCACCATGCTTGGCCGTATGTCATGTCACTTTCACTTTTTTTTTTAAACATTAAATATACATTTGTGACATTTAATATTTTGATTTTCATCACTATATACGTTTATCTTTCATCAGAAAAAAATACGAAAATATACAAATTCTTAGTCGGGGAGGTTTCTAAAATATGTTTGATTTGACACGGAATGACTCTATAAGAGCCATTACTCTGCTGTAAATTATTTAATTTTATGCATAAAATAAGGACGAGATGTCGACATCGAACAAAGACGAGATGTCACTCAGCGTTGGTAATTTCACATGAATAACAGTTCAGAATTACAGTCCAATCAGCATCTCACAGCGATTCCTGCATACACCACCTCATCCCCTCTTGATTTCTCTATAAAAAACACAAACGCACATTCTCATCAATAATGTATGTATCAAGATCATTAATGTGCATTTATCTTCATCCAAATTCTGCCATGAAAGTACACTACAGTACAGAATAATATTAATAAATTGTAACTCAATTGCTAATAATAGTTTATTTCATAGGTAAAAGTATTTTTTATGTATCAAACACTATATTATGGGAAACAGTTTAACTCCTTTCTCAGTTGCACCATTGGATGTTCAAATAAAGGAAAATTAAGATGAGGAATGGCAAAAGAGAAAAGTGTAACATACCAATCATTCATTCAGCAAATAACTTTAAATATGTACTCTTAATTATTATTATTACTATTTTTGTATACAGTTTCAGGCTAATAGTGAAGGCTGTAGCTGGACTACAGTTCCCAGCATGCACCGCAGCAATGTTGGTGAAACTACTTTGAAGCTTGTCAAGCAGCCAAGTAAAAAAAATTAAAAAAATAAAAACTGATAATTACTTAAACTGAAGTGTACCACAAAATTAGAATATTCCCTAATTTATACATCATAGGACTTAAATAAATAAAAAGAGAGTAAGCAGAGTAGAGTTGGAAGAGAGGAACAAAAGAAAGAAAATGATCTTACATAGACCATGACTACACAACATGCAATATTCACACATAGGATGCAACGTGTCAAAAGCTGGCTTCGCAGATGCAATACAAGTGTGAAAACTGCAATCGGACGTTTGCACTAATCACTGAAAAAAAATGTCTTTGTACTGGTAAAAATATGGCCCAAGTACTGTTGCACTGCTTATTTATATATACTGTCACTATCATTTCTGTTCAGGGATAATGACACAACATGCTGACTTAATGCCTTAACTTTCTTCTCCGCATTTTATCCACAGATCACAAGAAAAAGCCTTGCACTGAAATAAATGCTCCTACCGATTTCTGTGCTTTTCTTTTGTAGAATGTTGTTTCGGAGTAAGTGATCTCTTCTGTACATGTCTGGTCTGTTGCAACAATAATGATAGACATGTTAAAATACAACTCTGAATAGAACACTAGACACTCATTCACATCATTGTAATGCTAATTATATATACACACACACATATATATATATATATATATTAATGCTGTCAAATCGATTAAAAAAATGAATCGCGTTAATCAGTCATGTACTGTGATTAATCATGATTCATCTCAAATTTAAAATACTAGGATTTCCCTGTAAATGTGTTGAAATAAAGAAATGTATGACAAATTAGTTTAAGGAAACATAACCTTTCACACCTCCTCCAGATATGAGACATAATCCTTATTATTATTTTGTTTTTATGCAGCCATTATAAGTCTTTATACGGGCAATAAAACATTTACCAAGCCACATCACTTCAATCCCAATATACATTTACCCAACTATTATCAAAAGTATTTCTAAATAAATACAAAACATTTTCTTGCGACTTTACATGAAGTTTTATGACAAAATGCATTATGAAGAATAATTGGACCTGTTCTGCAGCTGCATTAGAGCTAATATTAGTATCATGCTTCATAAGACAATATATGAGATTAATAGTACACTTTTACTCAGAACTCACTTCAAACAACCATTGAGTGTTTGTAATAACTTCCTTTTGCGATCACATGTGGAATTTGGTCGTTTACTGTTGTTAAAATATGCTCTTTATAGCATTTTATATCGCTGTACAAATTAACATTTCAGATGTACACATTCATCTCAAGAAAATCACATACAAACCATATTATATTGTAATCGTGTGCTTATTATCTTATATGATCTATATTGGCTGTTGTCATGTTTATTTCTGCTGTGTAAATGCCTTAACATGTGTGCTCTGGCTGAAAGTCACGTTTTTTTGTGATGTTACAACCACCTCTCCGTTCTTAAGTTGCCAGGTATACATTCCAAGTATTATACACATTAGTAAAAGGATATATTTTCAGCTTTATTTGTTTACATACACTTTGGGCGGCCGCGGTACATTATAAAAGTAGCCCAAAAAACCGCAACCCACAGCTTTGTCATTTTTCCCGCGATTGTATTTTCAAAATGTGCCGCTACCCCGGCAACACTGGTTCACTGCAGAGCCGCTGTACCCTCATCACACGACAGATAATCTTCCACACTGCGATGACGGCAAGAAGTTGCGGTCAAACCTTATAATACGATTAATTTGCGAAAAAAAAAAAATACGCATTCAAATTTTTAGATTAATCGCATGCGTTAACTCCCCTAATACAGTGCTTGAAGTGGGCCGGTATGCGCGACACTTCTATATTTTAACCTTTAGAGTACCTGCACTTCTGACATGTTGCCGGTATCGTTACTCAGAGTAAAATCGTCAGGGTCTGGGTGATTAGGCTATGATTCTATATATGATTAGAAATGATATAGAAACTATGTAAAGCACACTACCCAGAAGGGATCACCTCTCATCTCGACCCATCACGTGAATGAACGCAAGCGGAGTCGGTCTACTTCATTGTGTGGTGCGCGAGAAGGGGAGGCGGTGTAGTAGAATAATAATTCATTATTGATTACTAATTTGAATCAGTACTTTATAACGAAAATCATATCTTAAAATGAAAAGCAGGCTTTTGCAATCACATCATTTTAAACCGTAAACTCCTGGAAAGTCCAAGGATCCAGTGAACGATTTTAAACAGTGCTCAAAACAGCGCTAATGCAGAGAAAACATGTCCGATTTCATCAGCGATTACAGAGAGAATAGTGACTTACGTCCAGATGTCAGTCAAATTATTATTTTCAGCGTGTATTTAGCTTAAAAGCAAGAGTGTTTTATAATTGAACGCTGGTCAGAGATTTAGTGATTCTGAATGGATCCGTATATTAAAGGCAGGTGATTTAGTGGTCTTTGGCGTCTCCTGTGGTCCTGTTTGGTATTGCAGCTTGACTTGTGCTAATTTGTATTGAAAACTTTTATTTAATTATTGATTGATTGATTGATTGTGACACTATACATACATTGTGAATTATTAAAAAAGTACTTATTCATTTCATATAAATAATTAAATAATAAAATAATGAAGTAAGGGGTCGGGGGGTCGGGTGAGTACCGGTGTACCGACAAAACATGCTACCTATCAGATTGTGCTACCAATAATATATGTGTATTGTTTTAAGGGTAAGGGTAGGTGTGGACTGAGTTTAGGGTAGGTAGGTATGGAATTTAAAAAAGCCTCAAACCACACAAAAAAGAGGTTGGTAGCACAATCTGATAGGTAGCATTTTTTGCTATCGATTTGTGGTACCTATCTTTTTTAATGGGAGGTAGCACAATCTGAGCGGGTAGCACAAATCATCAGAACACCGGCACTTCTTTTTTTCCACTTCAAGCACTGCCCTAACATATATATATATATATATATATATAGCATTAGGTCATACTTGCCTTCTTTGTTTACTTTTTTATGTTTCCTGCAGTTGCAGAAGATCATAACTGCAACAATAATCAAGAGAAATCCAGCAGCAGCAGAGATCAACACTCTGTACAATATGGTTAGGGCGTGTTCTGTAACAGACAAAATGAGCTGTAAGTGTGAATGAATCTGTCAAACTCTACATGAAGTATCAGCACTATGAGATCAGCTCAGTAAGTAAATGCTAATATCACCACTGTCCCACCTGCACATGTGTGACAGAGATGATTGATGTCCAGATGTGTGGTCTGGGTGCTGATGGGATTGTTGAGCACACAGCTGTAAGTGTTGTTATCCTGATATTCCACCTCCAGAGGTAGAGAGAGACTGATGCTGAGATCAGACACACTGATGCTGGACAATAAA
This sequence comes from Gymnocypris eckloni scoliostomus, assembly GCA_027564155.1. Lineage (NCBI taxonomy): Eukaryota > Metazoa > Chordata > Actinopteri > Cypriniformes > Cyprinidae > Gymnocypris > Gymnocypris eckloni. The sequence continues at coordinate 6,607,089 of CM050418.1, read as the reverse complement.
CTGTTTCCTTTGTACCAGGAGAGAGTCACATGACCCACATTCACCACTGAACACAGTAATGAACAATTCTGCTGTGATGATGATGATGATGAACAGTGTGAAGAGTTACTGCTGATGACAGGAACGGGCAGATGAGCTGAGAAGAGATAATAGAGAACTGATCTATTAACTTTTATCTTTCAGCATTAGATGTGTTTAGTTGAAGTTCATTGTGCTAGGCACAGCTGTGTTTATCACACATATATCAGAGATGACGCTAATAGTCTTAACCCCTCTCTCAAACAAATTCATATTTAAAATGAACCTGAAGTATCAGTATCAAAGTATTGAATTAGTTGATTAACTTTATTTCATTATTACATCATTTTAATAAAACATTTATTTGTGTTGATGTGTAATTGGGTCGAAACCAAATTAGTTGTATGTATTGCAGAGGCGAGGCCAGAAATGTTTAAGTGGGTGGGCCGGCATAAAACCGGGTGGGCAAGTGTAAGAAAACTACATAATTACTAACAGAAAATACAGCACAAATATTCAATGCACAACACTTCTAAAGCATTAATTAACATTCATTTTAAAATGTACTAATAATTATTAAAATTTAAATTGATCTGTGAATTAACATTCGTACCTGAGCTAACAAAAAGTTGTAGCCTATTTTTATTAACTAGCTTTTACAAAGATGAATTAATACTGTAACAAATGTATTTCTCGTTGTTAATGTTAGTTAATGCATTAACGTTACCTAATGTAAGTTTAAAGCATTACCTTAGTCTGAGATAACGGAGCTTCGCAGAAGATCTTATGATCAAGGTTCTCTGTCGTGTTCAAAGGAGAGTAAACGTATAACGTTACCGCAGAAATGTGTGCAGCAAATATGCAGTTTGTTGTGGATAAGAGTAGCCTGTAGCACAACATTATATGTTTCTTTCTACAAAGGACGCATCTATTTACTGTTCAAACACTGTACCGTTGCTAATATGATGCTTTAAACACGCTCATAAATTTTCAATCTAAATCCATCACCCGGTGGTCTGGTTTCATTTGTAGACGGTCCGGATTCAGGGCTTAGACTTAAGTTTGGGATATCCCATATTTGTTAAAGACTTACTGATTGAGGTTTGTTTCACTATTTTCTAATTCAGCATTATAAAAAAACGTGTGCATTTTACTATGTTCTTACATCGTAAACATACATGTGGTCCGAACTGAAACTGAAGAATCATAATTTTGACAAGTGTAGCGAAGGAAAGTTAATAAACTGCCAGTAATTGACCATGAAAACTCACATTAAATGTATTTTTAAGTAAATATATGACGTTATAGGGAAACTATACGTTTATTATTATTATCTTTTAATAAATATCATTTATTTGGAAAAGTACCAACTTCTCATTGGGTGGGCCACGGCTGAAAGTGTAGCTTCACCACTGATGTATTGCTTTAAAGATTCACTCTTTTCCTAGATTTTCAAATGCGAAAATCCGTCATAAAAAAATATTAACAAACGTGTCTAAGGCTATGAGATGATTTAAAAGGTTTTTCTAAAATCTATTGTCTGAAAGTTATTTCTCTACTCTATAATTGTATTTTCAATATTTAATTTAAACTTAGGTATAATTTTATAAAATATATATATTTATAGTACTACATAATCATAAAAAGTACAATAATTATAATATTAATATGGAAGTTGTAATGTAAATATCACAGAATATTTCCATCATGCTTCATTTCCAAACGAGCTCTAGTGTAGTCAGCAATATTATTTCAAGTTTAAAATAATTAAGATGCTTCTTTGTCTTAGAGTCCACAGCCAAAATCGATAATCGAAGAAGCACACTCAGATCAAACAGGGTCAACAAGGTATGTAATGCTCTACTCACCATAGACAGTAAGATTGAATGTGTTGAGCGGTATCTCTGCTCTGGTGCTGTATACTTTATAAAGTCCAGAGTCTGTGGTTCTGGTGTTTGTGATGGTCAGAGATCCAGTCTGATCCAGCTTCAGTCTGTCTCTGAATCTCCCATCAGCACTATCACTATAAAACCTGCTGTTATTGTTCTCTCTGTTGATTTGAGCGATGAGAGTGCTGTTGTTTCCAAATTTCCACATTATCAGCTCATCTTTCTGTATATCAGTATCGTTGATGTGCAGAGTGACAGAATCTCCCTCCATCGCTGACACTGACCTCACTTCATCACCAAACACACCTGATCAACACATATTTACTCTTTAAATTATTTTAAATATTCTCATTGCAAAACGATTATTGACTCTGCACTCAACGTACAATTTCAATGCATACTTCAATAATGTGTCATAAATAAACCCATTGATGTGGGTGGAAGAGAAAAGTGTTGAAATTAACATCATGAAAACAAATGTTGGAAATAATACATATCAAAATTATGTTGATGTGCATAATTATAATATAAAACTTCTTACCAGCCAGACTCCATGAGCACAAACAGATGAAAATAAAAGTCTCAAACATTTTATTTAAATAACAACAGACCTGAGTTTTGAAAAAGCGACATTTAAAACTAAAGACAACAGAAATGTTCTAAGAAGTTTTTGAAAGCTGAAAGCGACAGAAGAGCTGGAGAGCAGTGTGCTGTTGGTCTGTAGTGGTTTAGTGAAGCTCTGAAGTAAGTGTGAAGAAACTGCTCGAGAAACACCTCCCACACAGTCTGTATGTCTTCTCACGTGGTTTTCACATACACAAGACCTTAGAAATTAAGTTTAAGAACAATGTCTACTGGTGCATGTTCCCATTTCCCCCAGGTCAGTATTTTAAGAGTTTGCTTGTAAAGGTTTCTGAACATTTCATATTAAATCATTGACGTTACTGGTATTCAGTTCAGAGCTGATATAGCAGTGCTTGTTAAAATGAACAAAGAGCTGCATTGTCGCCTCGCAGCAAGAAGGTCTCCGTTTTGGGCCTCGGGTGAGCAAGGAGACTTGTCTTTGTGGAGTTTGCATGTTCTCGTGAATGTTCTGCTTACAGTGAGAAGAAAACAGAACGCAAACTCCTTCAACAGTCACATTATTAATTTAGCTACATGTGTAGACATCATTTTCTTGTTTTTTTTCTTCTAATTTATGTAATTTATTTTGCAAAAATACAACAGAATACAAAAAAGACCAACAAATAAAAAAAAAATACTATCATACCAATATATTTAATGACTGTCTGATTAATCAGAATGTGTTTGAAAGGCACTACCCTTTGTAAAGCTGCTTTAGAAAGAGTTGTATTGTGAAAAGTGCTTACATATATTATTTAAATGAAAAACTGGAAATTGAGATTCTGAAAAAAATTATCAATAATGACTTAAATTATTTTTATATGTAACTTGTTCAAGAACATCTCCACTTCCCTGAATATTTGATTAATTAGTGACATTGATGTTTGTTTTCATTTGAAGACTTCTGGATCTGATGTCATAAACTAGCACAGCAACTGTAGCCACGCCCTCCAAAGCAGAAAGAACCAATCGGATCACAGCTTCAGTAGAACCACAGCAGAGGATACAGACTTCTGAGAGAAGAAATGAATGACATTAATATAGAAATATGGTCCCCTGAAATAAATGTTTGTACATTTTAGAGTTGAATGCACTTGTTTGATATACTTTGAGAGAAACCCAATATTTTATGTCATTATGAAAATGTTACAAATATTTGTCAGTTGATTATGGACAGATTACGGCAGGCTGCTGTATTTTTGATCAATGATACTCAAATATGGCTTGCGAGATCCATTTTTTTGCAGAGTTTAGCTCAAACCCTGATCAAACTCACCTACTTGTGATTTTCTAATGATCCTGAAGACACTGATTAGCATGCTCGGTTGTGTTTGATTAGGGTTAGAGCTAAATTCAGCAGGAAAGTGGATCTCGCGAGCCAGATTTGAGTATCCCTGGTCTAGATAATTAATGGGAAACACTGATATAGTGCCACAGATGTACCTGAACATGTCTGACAGAGTTGAGTGATGTCCAGATGTGTGGTCTGGTTGCTGATGGGATTGTTGAGCACACAGCTGTAGGTGTTTTTATCCTGATATTCCACCTCCAGAGGTAGAGAGAGACTGATGCTGAGATCAGACACACTGATGCTGGACAATACACAATAAATAAAAGTAGTTTCCTTTGTACCAGGAGAGAGTCACATGACCCACATTCACAGCTGAACACAGCAATGAACAATTTAATGCTTAGATATAATCTTATAAAACACACATAAACTGTACCGTCAAAGTCCAGTGCTGATGCTCGTTAATGACCCCAAAGATATATTTGAATGTGTTTGGATCCATCTGAAATTTCAGTAAAAAAAAAATTTAAAACGTGGTGCTTGGTAGCACATGGCACTGAGGAAGGGTTGATAACCATAAATGTTCTGCACCTTTGCACATTTGCACCTTTTTACACATATTCTTATGACCTCTGAGCGATAAATGAAATAACCCTATTCGGCTGAATCTGGACAAGTGTGGATCTCTGTTAATCTCTGTGTGAACATCACTAAAGAATTTGAGTGATGTGTTAATCACATTTGTATTGCGGAGTGCAAAAAGTTGTGTTCTAACCTTGACCTTTGCCCTTTTATATTGCCAGATGTTGCTCATTTCGTACGAATTAATGCACACAGCCTTTTTTGTTGAATGCTTGTTGTATTTTTGTACCAAATGGTACATGTAAGCATTCATGACCTGAGAGGAATAAATTAATGTCTCAGGTTACGTATGTAACCATAGTTCCCTGAGAATGGGAACGAGACGCTGCGTCCTTTTGTTTGTCTCAGCATAACGACTCTCTAAAGCGAGAGGAGACCTGACTACACTCAGCGCTACAGACGGCTAGCGAGGCTCACAATAGAGCCTACATACTAACAGTGCCGTCTAAGCGGAGCCCTAGAGAGTGACGGCTTCAGCAGAATGACTCTCTTAAACAAGAGGAAGCCTAGCAGCACTCAATCCGAGTAGGGGATCTCTTAAGAGTGGAGGCCTCAGCCTGGCTACACTCAACATCAGAAGCAGTTAGTGAGGCTCCTCAGAGCCTACCTCCTTTTACTGCCAGAGACGGAGCTCTGAAGAGTGGAGGCTTCAGCAGAACGGCTCTCTACTGAGAGGGAAGCCTAACAACACTCAACCCTGGTTGAGGGGCTCTTAAGAGTGGAGGTCTCAGCATAACGACTCTCTAAAGCGAGAGGAGACCTGACTACACTCAACGCTACAGACGGCTAGCGAGGCTCACCTACATACTAACAGTGCCGTCTAAGCGGAGCCCTGGAGAGTGGCGGCTTCAGCAGAGGGACTCTCTTAAACGAGAGGAAGCCTAGCACACTCAATCCGGGTAGGGGAGCTCTTAAGAGTGGCGGCCTCAGCATGACGACTCTCTAGAGGGTTTTTATTTTTTGTTATTTTTTTTGTTCGCAAGCGCCCCTCGGGGCATCGGTGCATATGCGCGCTCGCGCCTCCCTTCAATGTCAGCATAATCAGCATGCTCTACATCGCGGGGCAGACAAGCTGAGAAGCACTTCCTGCTGGATCAGAAGATGTATTTACAGATAATACATCTTCCTCCCGCAGTCTACTCTCGTCAGCCGCTGATGAGCGCGAGATGAAAAATTCCTCTCTTGAACCTCTTGAACCAGATGAAGCTCCATCTGCGATCGCCGCAAACTCAGTCTCTTCACTGCCTCAGCAGCGGCTAGACCCGAGCCGCGGGGGGCAGATGATCACCCCAATTCTCTCAAGAAAAGGGACAAGCAAGAGCGGAGCTTTTCCCAAAGAAAAGGCTCACAATGAACGCACTCCATTCCCTCGAGAACAGAGCGCGCATGCTCTCCACCCAGTGCAAGCTTCATCTGCGATCGCCGCGAACTCGGTCTCTTCACTGCCTCAGTAGCGGCTGGACCCGAGCCGCGGGGGCAGATGATTGCCCCAATTCTCTCAAGAAAAGGGACGAGCAAGAGCGGAGCTTTTCCCAAAGAAAAGGCTCACAATGAACGCACTCCATTCCCTCGAGAACAGAGCGCGCGTGCTCTCCGCCCAACGCATAAGTCGTGTGTGTCTGTCATCTGGTGTCAGAAACGCTGACACGGATCGGCACACCTAAAGCGTTTCATAATACTCACACTTCAGAAACAAAGTCCCCTGAAGAGAAAAAAGAGGATGATGTGTTCCACAGGTGCCCTTTTATGCTCGCAGAAGCTCATTAGCTTGCATCATAGGCGTCCTTGCTTCAAGACACCGGTCACGCTGAAGGCGTTCCCATAGCGACCCCTAGAGGACGCAGCGTAGAAGTTGCCTTCGGAAGGGAACACATATTAGTTTCCCATAATAAAAAACAAATTCACAGAGTTAAGCTGTTTAATGATGTTTTATGTTTCCTCTAGATGTACACTTTCATTTTAATTTTGAAATGTGGATATAGTTTTCCTTTGGCAAATGTGTTTGCAAAACATTATTTTATCAAAGGAATCAAATGTTAAAACATATTGTTATGAAGTGGCTTCATTCGTTAACTTTTTTATGTGATTAACACACATATATAAGATGCGTTCTTAAGGTATATAAATCTATACACTGTGGAAATCGATAAGAAAACCATTTCAGAAAAGTAATTACTTTAAACCACTAAAGTATTCAAATCAGAGAGTATTTCTATTACGCAGTTATCACTTATTAAAGCATATATGCTGGGTACAGCATAAAAATCTCATGCCATCATGCACGACTGCATAAACTGATTCATTTTTGTTTGTCACCACTTATGAGCCTATAGATTATAATAAAGTTAATAATAAAATATTGTGGAAAATGCAATCCGCAAACTAAGGCATTTCATGAGAGCCATATTTCTGTTCATACGAGGCACATAAGAGAGTCCTCACAGCAACTTTCTGTTGCCAACATAACATGTTTTACAAACACATTATTTTATTTTCTCAATAAAAAGCTATCATTAAGCCTAAAGAGACAAGAGCCCAAATAAAATAAACACGAAACAACATAATGGTGAATTTAATCTAATCTAATAAAAAAATAAACAAAGCCAGTGTTAAATCTCACATTACTATAGTACTATACTATACTAGCATTTGTACAAGGATAAAAAAATTATAATTTTAATATCATTTATAGTGATAAAAAAAACTTAAAATTTCAGAGTGAGTTGGTACTTCTAAAAGGATCAACTCACCTCACTTTCAAAATATTGTGTGGGTGCAGTCCGCTGAATGTCAGAGTAAAACAATTTGAATGGCCCTATTTTCGAGATTAGCACATATAAACCTTTTCTTCCCCAAACTTCATTGACACCTGTAAAATATCAAAGACAACCAAAATAATGCAAAGTCCTATAAAGACAGAATATGAAACACTGAAGAAAAATCACAATTTAAGTTACATGTCTATCTTAAAATATGATATGGTGACACTCACAACAGGTGAATCCGTGTGTTACTATTGTAATATTATTTAGATCTTTTATTGCCACACTGTAAATTAAAACGTGTCTTCTTATAACTGTCTAAATTGTTGTTTAAGTACATATGTGATTCTATATCTGAAGAGCTGGACCCTAATAAAGTCACAACTCCTGAAGATGCTGTGGCATGGACTGGTGATGGACATTCAGGTGAAGAGGGGGCTGAAGAGACCACATGGACTGACTGTGTAGATGCTGGTGAGGAGCAGGCGGGAGACAGTACTGGCACTGGTGGTGGGGATGCAGGTGAAGAGGGGGCTGAAGAGACCACATGGACTGATTGTGGAGATGCAGGTGAGGAGCAGGCTGGAGGCAGTTCTGGCTCTGGTGGTGGAGATGCGGTGAGGGAGCAGGCTGGGTGGCTTCTTATAACTGTCTAAATTGTTGTTTAAGTACAGGCTGGAGGCATTTCTGGTTCTAGTGGTGGATAATGAAGTCACAACTCCTGAAGATGCTGTGGCATGGACTGGTGATGGACATGCAGGTGAAGGGGGCTGAAGAGACCACATTGACTGACTGTGGAGATGCAGGTGAGGAGCAAGCGGGAGACAGTACTGGCACTGGTGGTGGAGATGCAGGTGAGGAGCAGGCTGGAGGCAGTTCTGGTTCTGGTGGTGGAGATGCAGGTGAGGAGCAGGCTGGAGGCAGTTCTGGTTCTGGTGGTGGAGATGCAGGTGAGGAGCAGGCTGGAGGCAGTTCTGGTTCTGGTGGTGGAGATGCAGGTGAGGAGCAGGCTGGAGGCAGTTCTGGTTCTGGTGGTGGAGATGCAGGTGCAGAGTAGGTTGGAGGCAGTTCTGGTTCTGGTGGTGGACATGCGGGATAAGACGGTGCTGAAGATACCACATTGACTGACTATGGAGATGCAGGTGAGGAGCAAGCGGGAGACAGTACTGGCACTGGTGGTGGGGATGCAGGTGAAGAGGGGCTGAAGAGACCACATGGACTGACTGTGGAGATGCAGGTGAGGAGCAGGCTGGAGGCAGTTCTGGCTCTGGTGGTGGAGATGCAGGTGAGGAGCAGGCTGGAGGCAGTTCTGGTTCTGGGGGTGGAGATGCAGGTGAGGAGCAGGCTGGAGGCAGTTCTGGTTCTGGTGGTGGAGATGCAGGATAAAACGGTGCTAAAGAGACCACATGGACTGACTGTGTAGATGCTGGTGAGGAGCAAGCAGGAGACAGTACTGGCACTGGTGGTGGAGATGCAGGTGAAGCAGGCTGAAGAGGCAGACATGGACTGACTGGTGGTGGACATGCAGGTGAAGAGGGTGCTGAAGATACCACATTGACTGACTGTGGAGATGCAGGTGAGGAGCAGGCTGGAGGCAGTTCTTTCGTTGTTGGCTCCTTATATTTTGCCTGCACACTCTGTCCCCAACTTTGAATTTGTTAAGGGCTTTCTTTGGTTTTGTTTGTCTCCTAACCCTTTCTTGTGAAGCTCTGGTATTTATTTGAGCCTCAGTCAAAACCTCACTAATGGCAATAGCCGATTCTGTTATTTCATCAATTGACAATGTGCCCTCCACACTCTTGTCAATCTGAAAATGTGCAGGACAATACTGTTAAAAAGTGCTACCTGCTTATCATTAATGATAATTATTGGAATAATGTAACAATCTGCAGTTACCCGATAGTGCTCAGGTATTTCGGATGGGTAACGGGCCTCTCTTTCAAACATTAAAAAGTATGGCGAGTACTTAGTTGTCATCTGCTGCTTTGTGCGAAGCCCAAACATGACGGCATCCAGGTGCTTGTCCCAGTCACTGGGCTTGTCTTTGACAAGCTTGCAAAGGGATCTGACAATATAATAACATTATTTTCATTTTCAAAGCAAATAAGACAGAGCCTTTACATTCAAGCATCTGGTAGACATTTTGATCAGTCTTAACTAATAGTGTATTCAGTGTGTATATAATCATTATGTACATTCGCCAGGAAGTGAACCCATGAATTTTGCATTTCTATCTGAAATCTCTGCTTGTAGAAATATATAAAATGGATTATGCATAAAACAGCCATGAATTATCATCTACTTCTTTGCAATGTTGTGGTCAATGTGAAGAGAATTATAATTAAATTACTGTTTATACCTCTGTATTGTTCGTTCATTCTTTCCACAAGCCCATTGGTCTGTGGGTGGTATGGTGCGCAATGACCTTTTAATTTTTAGAACTTTGCAGATATTACTGTTCAGCTGGAATTTTATAAGAGAAAACAGTTTATTAACGTTCTCAGGGAAAATAGAAAAGGTGAGTATATTTAAAATAGTTGACAAAAAGTTTAATAATTTATAATATTTTTTTGTATGTGTGAATATGTGTGACTTACTGTGTTTACAAACTCTTGTCCTTGGTCTGTGAGGACTCTCTTAGGTGCCTCAAACTGATGCACAAATTTCAATAGGCAATCTGCAACCTCCCTGGCAGCTTTTGATTTGAGGGGATATGCCTGGGGCCACTTGGTCATATAATCAATGATAACGCAAATGTTTTGGTTGCCATTGTCCGTCAATGCTAATTTGCCTATCAGATCCATCCCCACAAGCTCGAAAGGCTGTGTAACCTACAGTTAATTAAATAGGAAAAAAATTATGTACTTGAATTTTAAGAAGTTTCAATACATATTTTTTTGTGAATGATCAAATGTGTGTGAATGATATTTTTTTGCGAATGTTCTTATTTAATTCTGTAACTTGTTATTTCTAATAATTACATAAATAAATGTGTGATGGAAAGGCATACCACAATTGGAGTGCATTCATTTTGCTCCTTCACTGATGATCTGCCGGCCTGACATGGTCCAAACTGTGCCACATGTGATCAAAACAGCATAATGTTGGAAATTATGTGTATGTATATATAGATAGATATATACATATAGTTTGTGCATAAAAATTAGGCACGTTGACATTCTGATCCAATATTTGTTTTCCCATGAAAAATTTACCAATTCAAAACAACAACAATCTTAATAACTACTGTATTTATAAGTGATGGATAATTGTTCATGAAGTCTGGAATTATTATATTCAGGTGTGCATAATTATTAGGCATGTTTTATTTTACAGATAAAAGGAAACAAAAAAGGTATTCAACTCAGACTGAAAATTCAAAAATGATTAAATCCCAGAGAAATTAGAAAGTTTCAAAAGTAATGAAATACTGAAATTGAAAAGTTAAGGCATGATCACTGAACAGCAAAATGCTTATTGGGTCAGCGGGGTCAGAAAAAAAACAGGTGGAGAAGAAAAGACACATGTTAACTGCAAAATAATTAAGAATTAATGTGAGTCAGGTGTAAGACCATCAGGAACCATTTAATCATATTATTTTTAATCCTTCTCAACATGCTTTTTTTCTGCCCCGCAGACCCAATGAATATTTTTCTGTCCAATGGACATGTCTTAAATTTGCAATTTCTTTATTGCATTGGTTTTGAATATTCCTTATTGGGATTTAAACACTGAGTTAAATTATTTTTTGTTTACTTTTATCTGTAAAAGAAAAACTGCCAAATAATTATGCACACTTGAATATAAGGAGTTTTTCACTTCCAGTTTTGCACTTTAAATAATTATAAAATTTTAATTATAATAATTATAATTATATATTATTTAATAAATGATTAGTTATTACAATTTATGTGGTTTGTAATTGGTAAAATGTGCACAATAAGATCAGAATATCAATATGCTTATTAATTATGCCCGCACTGTATATGTATATTCATGGTACAATTTTGATTATTTGTAATCTTTAAAATGCATGTAGTGACACCTATGGTGAGTTATGGTGACATCTAGTGGCATAGTGTTAGGTAATTAAAAAGTAAAGTTATTAATACTGCTAGCGAATATAAATGCAATAAATGATAAACAGTGGGTGATTATCTCAAAATGTCTAGCCCATATCTTACTATTATATTTATTTAATACATTATATACATTTTTTTCGATAAAACGTATGATGCAGACTTTTATTGATGGTGTTGGTTCAACTTTTCAAAGTTCATAATTTATTCATGTGTGCAATGTTTAATCATGCATGTCCTCACATTGTATAGCATACGTTGCAGGCAACTATAAACTAGTAGGCTATATTCCTAAAAGATATTGAGCAGTAATGTACCGAACACTAAAAGCGGGCCTATAAAGCACTTTCTCTGGGCCTGACCTTTTGCATAGATACAATTTTAACATCAAATTGCACATTCATTTTTGAGAAGAGAACTGATAACATAATTGTACAAATTATAAATATTATATTTTATATGACTCTTACCTTGGAGGTCAAAAGTGTTGGCCTTTTTTTTTAATTGGCTTTCTCTTTTTTGGATTCCCCATCAGGGTGACACAGAACAGCCGGTTCCCCAACCCAACCAATCACAGCTCACCAATTCACCTGAGTACTAATCATCACCACCTGCAAGTTGTTTCATCACTCAGCACCCAGCACTCATAAGTACCAGCACCAGCTCACTTCAGTGTCCAGTCTTGTCTCGACATTGTTGGACTCTAGCACATATCCTCTCATTTGACTCCGGTCATATTTGTAAGATATACTAACTTTCTGTGTCATCCCCAGTGTGTCTTCCTCGTCCTCAGTCCTCCTCCTCTCGGATCCTTCCTCCCGTTCCAGTCCAGGATTCCCCGCGTTTGTCTCCTTCCACGATCTCCTGGAACTGGAAGATACCATCGGTCTGATCTGCTCATCACCCTTGAAAACATCATCATATCCATTACTCACCTGATTCCTGCTGTTCATCTGCATACTGTCATTAAAACGTCACTTATTAACATCTCCCTCTGTGTCTGTGAGTCCTTCCGTAACAGAAGACTGGACCACACCAGACGGCGTTTTTATGAGCAGTTCAGATCCGTTCCAGGAGATCGTGGATCAACTGAAACGGACCTTCACCATCATGAACACAGCAACCGCTATCACTTCCGTCACCACCACCACTTCTTCATCGGCAAACCCACCGGTTATGGTCAGTCCCATGGTCAGACCGGCGCCCTACTCTGGTCGGGCGGAGGAATGCAACGGATTCTTGCTCCAATGCTTGCTCGCCTTTGAGATGCAACCACATCTATTTCCCACTGAAAGAGCTAAAATAGCCTTCATTATCTCTTTACTCCACGGAAAAGCTCTCCAATGGGCGGAGACTAACTGGGGCCAAGCTGGCACGGTAACCCAATCCCTAAGCGGTTTCACCATTCATCTCCGGGATGTCTTTGGCACTTCTGCCGGAGACTCTACAGCTCTACCATCTCCAACAGGGTAATATGCCAATTCATGAATATGCTTTAAAGTTTCGGACCCTGGCCGCTGCTAGTGGATGGGATGAAAGCCCACTCTTAACCACTTACCGTCAAGGTCTGGAGGCTCGTTTACGGTTGCATCTCGCGGCATATGATGACACCATGGGGCTTGAGCGATTCATCCAACTATCCACCAGAGTGGCGAGCCGTATGCATTCCTGTATGGAGGACCAACGGACACTTCCACATTCTAATCCTCTCCTCCGCCGACCAGAGAACATCAGCCCTCCAGAACCAGTTCCAGAACCCATGCAAGTCGATTACACTCGATTCTCTCTCACGGAAAGACATCGACGCCTATCCCAGGGCTTGTGCCTCTGGACACATGATAGCTACCTGCCCTGTTCGTCCACCTCGACTTATGGTGAGTGCCATCACACCGCAGGTTTCCAATATGTGCCCACTCACTATAGTTGTGCAACTTACTGCTCACGATGTTTCTCTCCCAGTTATTACCCTCATCGACTCCGGCTCAGCGGCTAACTTCATCGCAGGCACCCTCAGTCGTCAGCTCAACCTCCCAACCATTAACACCACGAAGGTCTACCAGATCCAGTCAGTAACGGGTCAACCTTTGGGTCGTAAGCACCTACGTAATCAGGTTGGACCGGTGAACATTCGCGTGGGTCTCCTTCATGAGGAAGATCTTAATTTACTGGTTCTGGAGGATTCCACCACTGATGTTATCTTAGGGCGCCCGTGGTTGGTGCAGCACAATCCCATCCTCTCCTGGGAGTCTGGAGAAGTCCTGAAGTGGGGCGAGAGTTGTTTCCCAGATATGCCTCGTCCTCCAAAGAAGACTCCCGCTCCTCTCCAGATCTGCACCACCTCCATCGAGAGCCCGGTGGAGAAACAGTCAGTGGATGTTCCATCCTGCTACGCCCCCTTCAGTGACATTTTCTGCCCGAAACGAGCTTCCAAGCTGCCTCCACATCGACCATGGGACTGTGTCATCGATCTGCTTCCGGGTGAGCCAGTGCCCCGTGGAAGAATATACCCACTTTCCATTCCTGAGCAGAAGGCCATGGAGGAGTATATTGAGGAGGCTCTACAACAAGACCACATCAGTCCATCTACATCCCCTGCTGCTTCGAGCTTCTTCTTCGTGGCCAAGAAGGACGGTGGTTTGAGGCCTTGTATCGACTATCAGGCACTGAACAAGATCAAGGTTAAGTTCCGGTATCCTCTTCCCCTCGTCCCGGCTGCACTAGAGCAACTCCGCGGAGCTCGCCTCTTCACAAAGTTGGACCTCCGCAGCGCTTACAACCTCATCCGGATACGTGAGGGGGACGAGTGGAAAACAGCCTTCGTTACACCTACCGGACATTATGAATATCGGGTCATGCCGTATGGACTTGTTAACGCCTCCGTATTCCAGGATTTTATGCACGAGGTACTCCGGGAGTTTCTCCATCAATTCGCTGCTCGCTCACATCGATGACATCCTTATATACTCCCGGAGTGAGGCCGAACATCGCCAGCACGCTATGGAGGTCCTCCAACGCTACGGGAAGAATAACTTGTTCCTTAAAGCAGAGAAATGCTCCTTCCATCAAGTCTTCAGTCAAGTTCTTGGGTTACCACATCGACCAGTATGGCATCAAAATGGACGAGGAAGGTAACCGCCATCCGAAATTGGCCCATACCCACGTCGATCAAGGAACTCCAACGCTTCCTGGGTTTCGCCAATTTCTATAGAAGGTTCATCCAAAACTATAGCTCCATTGCCAGTCCGCTCACCGACCTCCTTAAACTCAAGCCCAAATAACTGTCCTGGACACCATCTGCAACGGAGGCCTTTAACACCTTGAAAGAGACCTTCATCAGTGCCCCTATCCTCGTTCATCCGGACCCAGACAAGGCCTTCGTCGTAGAAGTCGACGCCTCCACGACCGGGGTAGGGGCAGTGTTATCTCAGCAGCAGGGGACTCCATCCAAACTCCATCCATGCGCCTTCTTCTCACGCAAACTCAGCCCGGCAGAGAGGAACTATGACATCGGTAACCGAGAGCTACTCGCCATCAAATTAGCTCTCGAGGAGTGGAGACACTGGTTGGAGGGAGCTCAGCAGCCGTTCGTGGTATTGACCGATCATAAAAACCTAGAGTATCTTCGGGAAGCCAAGAGACTAAACCCACGTCAAGCAAGATGGGCTCTGTTCTTTACACGCTTGTTGCAAGTTGTTTCATCACTCAGCACCCAGCACTCATAAGCACCAGCTCACTTCAGTGTCTCGTCTCGACATTGTTGGACTCTAGCACCTATCCTCTCATTTGACTGTTCATATTTGTAAGATATACTAACCTTCTGTGTCATCCCCAGTGTGTCTTCCTCGTCCTCAGTCCTCCTCCTCTCGGATCCTTCCTCCCGTTCCAGTCCAGGATTCCCCGCGTTTGTCTCCTTCCACGATCTCCTGGAACTGGAAGGATACCATCGGTCTGATCTGCTCATCACCCTTGAAAACATCATCATATCCATTACTCACCTGCTTCCTGCTGTTCATCTGCATACTGTCATTAAAACGTCACTTATTAACATCTCCCTCTGTGTCTGAGTCCTTCCGTAACACAGGGTAAGAAGAACCATTTGTTTTGTAATTTAATATGGCAGGATCCATGCTAATGACCAAATAAATTCAGCAAAATAACCTAGAACAATCAAAAAATGTCTGCCAGCTTAAATTGGCGATGTGACTTTCGTGAACAAATCGTACTTTTTGAACGAATCCTTTTGGTGAACGAACTGAAAATGAACGAATCTCTGGAAAGAATCAAAGTTTCCATCACTAGCTTAAATGCACAAGAGTTATCTCCCTTATGGTTTTTAATTTAGTGGAAGTATTCTCTTATGAAAATGAACCATGTTTATTTTAATAATAAAGGTGTAGTAACCCTTGTTTTTAGTCTATTGATTACTTTTGGCTTTTTTGGCCTATTGATTTAAAACATAAAACCATGGTTAATTTGCATAATGGTAGGTATCCACGGGTCGTGTTAAATGCATTAAAATTCGAAAAACAAATTTTTTCACATATAAAAGTGTCTAACCAAAACATAAATGTAAATATATTGTTCACTAATTATTGCCTCTCTCTCAATTATTATGTAAATGCATATGCACAATCTTATAGAGTAAATAAGGCTCAAATCTGTGCATATATCTTATTTAAATGTTTCTGTTCTCATGTAAGAATTGTATGTATATATGTATGTACCAAGAGGTTCTTAAAAAACACAACAGATTCCTCGTGTGTTTGCGCACACTTGGTGAATAAAGCTGATACTGACACAGTATTTATATATTTGCAGCACATATGAGATTATGATGTAGAGGCTCATTATGCATATTATTTTGTGAATCAAATGGAAACAATGACCAATTTAGTAGTAACAACAAAATAAGCTTTAATAGAGTGCAGTACATATACATTACTTTTCTTTAATGTATTGTATGTAATGTAAATAGTCATCTTCACACAGGCTCCTATAGTATGTAGTAGTACTCCTGTAGTATGGGGATTGGGGGTGGAGCAATAGCCAGAGACTAGCTAGGAACATCACCTTAACAATATAAATCTCGAGACACCAGCTAAAGAACTTCACCTTAACTATATCAAATATTTTGTTATAAATAGCAATTGAATTAGAGGGAGGAAATCACCTGGTACTGGTGATACCTTACTGTATTTCCAACACAAGGAAGACAGTTGTTATAAAAACTATTTTATTAACAAAATACTACAACAAAACTAATACAAATAATATAGTACTAAACAATGAACCTGCTAAAGAGTACCTCAATGCTAAAGAATAGTAAAGATGAAGCACTGGAAATACAAGTGACTTATGTATAGCAGAATGTTCTCTGATATGTAAAAGGAAGTGAAGACCTGATTTCTAATTTAAACAATTGAATAGCAATTTGCTAAACATCTGATAAACTGATATGTTAATTAATATGTTAACAAGAACGTACACTGACGATATATACTAAAAAGTGTTTGGTCATGAATATCCACATTCAATGCCATCACTGGTGATGGTGACATCTTCGACGGGTAAGGCAAGGGCCTTGCTGCAGTGGAGTAGGAGTCAGATGTTTAAATGATCATTTTTGAAGTTGTATGGTTGCTCTGGCCTGAACCTCAGGAATAACAGTAGATGGGATTTGGTGATAAAGAGAAACTTTATGGACTAGAGGAATTTTCTCTACCCAGTGTAATAATGAGGATCGATCCAACAAACTCTAATGTGTTGGAGCTTTTTTAAGATTAGTTGGAGTTTGATCAATGTGAATGGGCCTTAAGGTCTAGCAGTTATCCTGGTACTTTTTCATGTTTTCATTGGCCATTTGTTTAGGTAAGCAAAAAAAAAAAACTGATTCCTGATATAGCAAACCATTCTCCAGTCAGAGACTTATAAAACTCATTCTGGTGACACATTTCATCCTGTAGAACACCTGCAAAAAAGCACAAGTGTTTATATTCAATAATAAGGAGGAGAGACCCCCCACATGACTGTAAAGCGCTTTGGGTGTACAACAATACACAAAAAGCGCTATATAAATGCATCATTCATTCATAAGCATTTTGGCGGCACTGCCGAAATCACCCAGATTAGTACAAAGATACAAAGATATTACACTATCTTTCATAACTCAATAGTGTTTGTTATAGATCAGACACACATTCACACTAATGACTGTCTCTCTTTATTATTACAGAACCAGGTCTGTCTCCAGGGGCTGTAGCAGGAATATGTGTTGTTGTTTTTCTGCTGGTGTTTATAGTGTTTGTTACTGACTGTCTCTCTTCATCATTACAGGTTCAGGTCTGTCTCCAGGTGCTGTAGCAGGAATATGTGTTGTTGTTTTCTGCTGGTGTTTATAGTGTTTGTTACTGACTGTCTCTCTTCATCATTACAGGTTCAGGTCTGTCTCCAGGTGCTGTAGCAGGAATATGTGTTGTTGTTTTTCTGCTGGTGTTTATAGTGTTTGTTACTGACTGTCTCTCTTCATCATTACAGGTTCAGGTCTGTCTCCAGGTGCTGTAGCAGGGATTGTTGTTCTGCTGCTAATGGCTGCAGCTGCAGCTGCTGGTGTTGTACTTTATAGTAACAAGAACTAAAAAATCTAATTTGTAAGTAATACAGATGATACAGACAGAAATGGATTTTTTTTTTTTTGCATTACAGTAGATGTAAATGTAAAATACCACTTAAACTGCAGAAAGCTTTCATATTAGCTAGATTTACCTAGTTCACAAGTCATGTGGAGATTTATTGTACTTTTCTGGTGTTTCAAATGTTATTTTTGATGGATACAATATACTCTCAGTGCATGGAAAATACCTGCATGAAGACTTTTAATATCTAGCCATACAGGTTTAGAAGAACATAGCGAGTAAATAATAGATTTATTTAGTCATTTGATGTATGTCATGCCTTAGTCCTTCTGTCAAGTTCATCAGTTCATTCACTTATAATCTTCTCATTTCTCTTTCTATGTGCTGTTTTGACATGAAGTGAAGATCTCTGAACGACAAAATGAAACTTGTAAGTATTACAGCTGATACAGCCAAAGAAAAGTGAACTTTACTGTGCTACAGTAAATGTATATACGATTTTTCATCGTCAGTTCTGCTTGTGTTTGATTTAGTGCAGTAATTAATGAAGTGTTTTCTGTTTCTATGTGCTACTGTGACATGAAGCGGAGATCTCTGGAAAACTAAAGCAAATGTGTATGTATTACAGCTTAAACAACAGGAGAAATGAACATGTTGTACAGTCATGGCCAAAAATATCGGCACCCTTGGTAAATATGATCAAAGAAGGCTGTAAAAATTAATCTGGATTGATAATCATTTTGATCTTTTATTTAAAAAATTTAATTAGTCAGAGGACTGGAATGGCCATAGCAGAAGCTTAGTTTTGTGCTCAGTGACCCATTTTTGTGTTGTTTTTGAGGATTGTGTTTGGATTATTGTATGGTTGGAAGATCCAAACATGGCCCATTATAAGATTTCTAACAGTGTCAGTCACTTATTGATTTTTTTATCTGTAGGTATTTGATATAATCCATGATGCCATGTGTCTAAACAAGATGTCCAGAACCTCCAGCAGAAATATAGAGCCACAACATAAAAATACAGCAGTATATTTCATTGTACACATGGTGTACTTTTTATCCCTGTGTTCACCGAACCCATCTTGAGTGTTTGCTGCTAAAAAGCTAATTTGTTTAGTTTCATCTGACCATATAAGCCAGTCCCATTTAAAGTTCCAGTCGTGTCTGACAACTGAATATGCTGGAGATTGTTTTTGGATGAGCTAGGATAATTTTTCTTGAAACCCTCCCAAACAACATGTGGTGATGTAGAACATCACATTTTCTGCAATTCTCCAGCTTTGAAAAGCTTCTTTGGTTTCAGATGAACAGTGAAATCGTCAGATTAACAGTGAAAAGTGTCATTGAAGCACACACACACACACACACGTATATATATATATTTTGTTGTTGTTGGTAATGTTACACTAAACACCTGTTACCTGTAACATAATTTGAATCTCACAACTGTGTGTGTGTTGCTGTTTTATGTAATTAACACTAATTAATGTTCTCATTCAACTTTGATCACAGTGTAAATATTACATGAAGTTCTCCAACATTGCACGTTTTATGCTATATTAAATAGTAATGACTAAATATGTGATCCAAATATATGTCTTTAAATTAATCTGGGGCTGGATTCTCAAAAACTATTAAGAAGTATATTCCATAAGTATTGAAAATTCACTAATTAACCCAATGAAAAACACATCAAGAGTTTTTTTTTTTTTTACTCTGCCTGCAGATTACCGTAATAATCATAAGCACACACTGTTTTCGTCATGATCTTGAAGAGCGTTTAGCTTTGTGTTTTTGAACAGTTACTTTTAAAGAGTCTGTCTTAAGATGGATTGATCTACTATCTGAGATTGTCCTAACTGTAAGTCATTTTAAGATGATATTTTTCCAAGAAATATTTTTTTTCTTGAAATTTTGTCTTGAGAACAATCTTAAGAAAAAAGAATATTCTTAAAAATAAGTTTTGGAAAACCAAATTGTATTTTTGTCTTAAGAAAATAGCAGTTATTAAGAAATGTATTTTTATGAATGTTTCTTAAGTTCAGCCCTTGTTTCTCAATCCTTTAATAATTGAATGTCAAATTATAAATGTGACCTGAATTTGGAGTTAGAATTAACTTTAGTCTCTTTGGTGCTATTGTGTTAACGCTAATATTGTAATTCATGTTTATGACAAAAAATACTTTTTGGTTTATAAGCTACTATTTGTTTGTATATTGTTCTTAATTCATTTAAATGGTCAATTCTTTGGGAATGAGTTAGTAGAGAGGTTGTTTTCTACTGTTTTAGTTAGGAGATTCAGGGAGCTCAACTGAGACACAGTGATGCACCTTGAGGCGAAAGCATCCCAGACACAAGACGTGGGGCAGGACATGGGCTTTTAGCTAGTACTGAAGTGAATCTTAAGAACAGTCTGTGGTGGGGTGGGGTCATCTGGATATGAAAGTAAGCATCTTTCATATCCATTAGAAACCAATCCACTGGGAAAACTTGCATGAGGATCTGCTTCAAAGTCAGCATCGTTAAAAGCAGAATGATCTGGGCAGACTCATCCATGATGTAGAGGAGTTTGGCCTAGAAAACTGGAGGGACACCATCGGATGTCACATACTGGACAGAGAGGCATACGAGGAGGAGTAAAGTAAGCTTCTTTATTAAACAAACTGAAAGCCACCTCAACAGGTAAGTGCAATAACTAAGAAATCAATGAAGCACAATAGACTGAGGAATTAGTAGTTCTTATCTCTCCCTTTAGTAGAGTCAACTCGAGGAAGACATCCACAGCGATCCAGCATGTTGGTGAATAGACAGATGAAGAGCTAGTAACCTCCAGACCTTGAGTGTTTGGAATGAGTGCAGTCTTATAGAGAGCTTGATTGGTGCTAACAGGTGAGGAGGATGCCCTGATGGAGTTCAGGTGTGAGTGATTATGATGGAGTGCAGGTGAGTGGCCAGAGGGATGCTGGGAAATGCAGTGCAGTTGAACTGGTGACCGTGACATCGGATGAATCGTATGGCTAAAACGCCATAGGTTTGTACAGTAAACCTTCAGTATTCAAAGAAAAACAAGTTTCCACCGAGCGTGATTCCGTGCAATGTGAGATTGTTGTTTGAATGGGAACTACAGTTTCACGAAACAGTTTTCACTGCACTATTCATTCTAACGATGCATTATAATGAGGTTAAGTAGTGATCTATGTACAGAAAAAAGAAATAGAGAAGCAGATATGACTAGTGGTGGAGCTGATCCTGTTCCTCCTCTGACTGCAGAGGAAGAGAAAGTTTTGGCCATCCTTGGGCCTAAGGCATTTAAAGGGATGGCATTTACTGTTAGAGCTTTTGAAGAACATGCTGACATTCTCCAGAACTCCTCATTAGTTCTGATCAATGGCATTATTGATAGCGATCCCAGTGTCAAGCCCTGTGCTAAATGGCAGCTTGTACATCTGCAGGAACGGTTATCCAGTCATTAATGTACAACTAGTGTGATCACCTGGGATCTTCACTGATATTGTGCCGTGTCCTGGAAGCACACATCACTCTTTTGTCATGGCCAGTTTTCAATTGACTAGGTGATTTTTTTTCATTTATTTGGGCATATTGCCTATTAAAATTACATTTGGTTTCAGAAATGATATTGTACAAATACAGTGTGAAAACTACTGAATAGAACACAGGCTTGCTGCGGCGAAATCACAGGTGGAGAGCAAGAGAAACACAATTCTGTGTTCTACACTGTCGATCATAACATACTTCTAGAGAGACTGGAAAACTGGGTCGGGCTTTCTGGGATGGCACTCAAATGGTTCAGGTCATAATTAGAAGGGAGAGGCTATTATGTGAGTATAGGAGAGCATAAGTCTAAGTGGACGTCCATGACATGTGGAGTCCCACAAGGCTCAATACTTGCACCGCTCTTGTTTAGCCTGTATATGCTCCAACTAAGTCAGATAATGAGGAAGAACCAAATTGCCTATCACAGCTATGCTGATGATACCCAGATTTACCTAGCCTTATCTCCAAATGACTATAGCCCCATTGACTCCCTCTGCCAATGCATTGATGAAATTAACAGTTGGATGTGCCAAAACTTTCTTCAGTTAAACAAGGAGAAAACTGAAGTCATTGCATTTGGAAACAAAGATGAAGTTCTCAAGGTGAATGCATACCTTGACTCTAGGGGTCAAACAACTAAAAATCAAGTCAGAAATCTTGGGGTGATTCTGGAGACAGACCTTAGCTTTAGTAGTCATGTCAAAGCAGTAACTAAATCAGCATACTATCATCTCAAAAACATTGCAAGAATTAGATGTTTTGTTTCCAGTCAAGATTTGGAGAAACTTGTTCATGCCTTTATCACCAGCAGGGTGGATTATTGTAATGGTCTCCAGGCCTTCCAAAGAAGACCATTAGACAGCTGCAGCTCATCCAGAACGCTGCTGCCAGGATTCTGACTAGAACCAGAAAATCTGAGCATATCACACCAGTCCTCAGGTCCTTACACTGGCTTCCAGTTACATTTAGGATTGATTTTAAAGTACTTTTACTCGTTTATAAGTCACTCAATGGTATAGGACCTAAATATATGGCAGATATGCTCACTGAATATAAACCTAACAGACCACTCAGATCATTAGGATCGAGTCAGTTAGAAATACCAAGGGTTCACACAAAACAAGGGAGTCCGCTTTTAGCTATTATGCCGCAGCTGGAACCAGCTTCCAGAAGAGATCAGATGTGCTAAAACATTAGCCACATTTAAATCTAGACTCAAAACTCATCTATTTAGCTGTGCATTTGTTGAATGAGCACTGTGCTACGTCCGAACTGACTGCATTATTTTATGTATAATCCTTTTCTATTTAACTGTTTTAAATTTCATTTTAAATCAATTTCTATATCATTTTAAATTTCCTTATTTTATTATTTTTAACTCCTTGTGTCAGGAGAGATGAGGACTCAAATGCAGAGGAAATCAGGGTTTTTTAATAAAATGAAACAAATGAAGAACATAAACCACCCAAGGGGAAAAAAACAGGCAGGCAGAAGACTGGAGCACAGTCAAACATTTAACTCACATGAGACACACGAAGACAACGGATCAGCACAGGACTGCAGACACAAGGAGACTATATAGGAGACAAACGAGGGTAACGAGGAGACACAGCTGGAGCCACTGAAACAATGATTAAGTAACAAGATGGGAGGGGACAGACAATCGACATGGGAGCACATGGCACCAAACAAACAACAAGCCATGTGCTCAACACACAGAGACATCTGGTGGCCAGCCTGGGCACACCAGCAGGACCGTGACACCTTGTTTTTATTGCTGTGAATTATTATTTCACTTTCTTTTATGTAAAGCACTTTGAATTACCACTGTGTATGAAATGTGCTATATAAATAAACTTGCCTTGCCTTGCCTTCTACAATCATTACAAATGTTATATCAAAGCGCTATAGTTCTGCTATTGTTTTCACACTTAATCTTACACGTTTACATGCAAATAAGCAGCAACCTCTGCACATTTGTGCCACATGTGGCTACTGAGAGCTTCAGTTTCATGTGACACTGCTTACAATGTTTGTTCTAGCAGAAGCACATTAAACCGCAGCATGTTCCCTTATTTTTCCAAAAAAGAATTGAATGGGGAATGAATGTAGACAGCAAGGGACAGTTAACATGGCTTATTCTGTTAACAAGGAATGAGCAGTTACAATCCTTCAATTAGGAATGAGGTACAGTGATGTCATTCATATTGCAATACAGTATTTATTTGTATAGTGCTTTTTATCACCTTGTTACAGAGTAGATTTACAAAGAACAGAGCTTTACACAGCATTTCTGGATCTGATGTCATAAATTACAAAAGCAACAACAGCCGCACCCAACAGAACAGTGATGGCCAATCGGATCACAGCTTCAGTAACACCGCAACAGTGCATTTCTGAAGGAGAACATTAGGACTTCAGTTAGGTTGCTAAAGGAGGGTCATTCGTTTTGAGTTTTATTATGTATTTATTAATGCTGGAATTTATACCAGGTACCAAACAAATGTTAATATCAACACTGACGTACCTGCACATGTGTGACAGAGTTGACTTATGTCCAGATGTTTGGTCTGGTGGCTGATGGGATTGTTGAGCACACAGCTGTAGGTGTTGTTATCATGATATTCCACCTCCAGATGTAAAGAGACATTGCTGCTGAGATCAGACACATTGATGCTGGACAATAAACTGTTTCCTTTGTACCAGGAGAGAGTCACATGACCCACATTCACCACTGAACACAGCAATGAACAATATGATGATGATGATGAACATTGTGAAGATGCTCTGGTTATGACAGGAATGAGCAGACGAGCTGGAGAATACACAGAAATAATTAAACAAATTAGATGTCTTAGAATTTTTTTTGCCAGAAATACATTTATGCAAAAACCAATGTATGTATGACTCGGCATGAGCCCAGGAATCAGAGAAAACAATTATGCTTCTAGAACAACCAAAACATCAGAATAATAACCATACAGATATAGTATACAATATATACATATTTAACAATACTAACAGATACATTAGGTAGGCTACATGTTTGTTCCCCCTACTGAGACCTACTAAATCTACTTCCAACCAACTTATGAATCATTTTCAATTATAAGCATTTTAATATTATGAACTTGTATCAATAAAAGAGTTTGAAATGTTCAAGTTACTTACAATAGACAGTAACACTTAATGTCTTGACTCGGTCCCCTGGCCCTCCCTTGATGTTAAGTTCATAGAGTCCAGAGTCTGTGGTTCTGGTGTTGGTGATGGTCAGAGATCCGGTCTGACTGTCCAGCTGCAGTCTGTCTCTGAATCTCCCATCAGTACCATTAAATAATGAGACCTCATTGTCATATAAGAGAGCTATGAGAACACCTTGATCTCCAAACTTCCACAGTATCTTATTTCTCTGTGTTACAGAAACATCAGTGTTTAGTGTGACGGATTCTCCCTCCATCACTAACACTGACTTTATTTCAACGGCCTCAACGCCAAACACACCTGCAGAAGTTACAGACAACTGAAAAACCCCTGAGAGAAAAGAGCACTACTTAAACTTATAAACATTTATTATTATTATTTAAATAGCTATTTTTAATAGTAATGTTTCTGTGTCAAGTGTTTGATATGTTTTAAGCTAATAACAACGATGGGGGCTTAGAAGTGAGTATTTTAATCTATATCATAAGTGTTAAACTTGCAGTCATAATACAGACAACTTACCAACGAGATGCCACGCATGACAAAGCAAGACCAACAGGCAAAGCATGTTCTTCTTTTCTTCTCCAGTATAGACAATTAATTTGCAATTTTGCTCTTAAAAGTCCACCAGATATGTGATTACATACAGATAATCTGAGAAGATCAGTCCTGAAGTGATGTCGTGAAGCTCGACAGTCCGTGAGAATAAACTCGCCTTTCACTTGTGTCAAGTTCAACCCAGAAAACACGAAGCAGGACTTTAAGCCTGCCTCCGTGAAGTTGGCCCCCCACCCAACACAAAACGTCGCCAAAATAGTCTCAATCGTTTGTGCTCCGTTTGTGCTGGTTTGTGCTGTAAAAAAAAATGTTTGTGCTGCTTTGTTTTTTTAGATATTAAAATTATATTTATAGGTCATTCTGAGGTGACTCAGCCCCCCCACATGCTCCAAATTCACCCAAAACAGGCTCAATTGTTTGTGCTTCGTTTGTGCTGGTTTGTGCCGTTAATATTTTCGTTTGTGCTGCTTCGGTTTTTAAAATATTAGACATTGAAATATAGGCGATGACGTCACTAAGCCCCCCACATGCTCCAAATTCACGCAAAATGGTCTTGTTTGTTTGTGCTCCGTTTGTGCCGGTTTGTGCCGTAAAAAAAATTGTTTGTGCTGCTTCGGTTTTTAAGATATTAAAATAATATTTGGTGGCCGTTTCTGAGGTCACCAGCCCCCACATGCTCCACATTTCCCACAATAGTCTCGTTTGTTTGTGCTTCATTTGTGCTGGTTTGTGCCGCTGAAAGTTTCGTTTGTGCTGCTTCGGTTTTTAAAATATTAGACATTACATTATAGGCGATGACGTCACCAGCCCTGCTACACGCTGCAAACTCACCTAAAATGGGCTCAAATGTTAGTGCTTCGTTTGTGCTGGTAGAAGTTTTGTTTATGCTGCTTTTTAATTTGCTTTGATTTAGCATTTTATATTGGGTTCCTCACTTATTCACTTTCTTACCAAATTGTTAGATTCTAGTGATATTTTAATAAAACAACAACTCTTTATCAATGTTTTTGTAGTCGTTGTGGTGTTTATTAAAAGCAGCTCAATATTCATCTGCTGTCGGACTCTTTTCTGTCACATTCTCTCACTTAAAATGGTTTTGTGCGCGAGCGCCATCAAGTCGTAGCTTTATGTAACTTCAGCGCTTTTGTTCTCACCTGATTTACCTTATTTACAAGGAGTATCATCTGATACACTTCACTCCCACCACGAGGTGACACTTCTGTTCAAGATGCTCTTGTGGAAATTGAGTTAGTAGAGTTAGTGGAGGAAAAGTTGATACAGTTACAAACTCAAATTTCTGGCCAATGTAAGTATGTTTTAACAGTGTCAGTTCACAGTGTTATTAGTTACCCTTATACAAATTAACCATGGTGTTACTACAAATAAAACCATGGTTACTATAGTTAAACCATGGTAACCATAAATTAACCATGATTTTTGCTAACCATAGTTTAACCATGGTATTTGTAGTAACATTGTTGTACAAATGGAAATGAATATGCCAAATAATACAAATATTAATAAAAATACTTGGTTACTACTCTTTACTATACTAAAACAATGGTTAATTTTGTAAGGGTAACTTCAAGAACAACGGTAGAGCAGTGAGCTAAGATTGCCAATGATTACTGCTAATACTTATATCACTAACCACATTGCTAATACTTATCACTTAAATCACTAGCAATTAAATGCGAATTACAGTTGCACATATGACCCATGTTAGTTTTAGAATATGTTGTGCATTTAGGGATCAACATTACCGAATTGTTAGTAATACAAGATATAACGTCCTTATATATATATTATTACTATATTATCCTTATATTCGGACAATACAGTAATACAGGTTTATACTATACATTACATTTTGGAGTCAAGATTATTTAAGTGGGTTATTATGTTTTGCTTATGCCAGATGCCCAAGAAACCAGCAGTCGACAGGGATTGCATTTTCACAGTCCTGTGTTCATCAAAAGAGGCCATAGTCAAAATGGCAACATAGCTACTCCTAATCAAAGCATCTGGACAGAGCTTAGTAAGCAGCTAGAGAACAAGATCACCGCAAAGGCTCTATACACTTTTGTTAAATTAAACAGACACAACATCTGGACTGCTTTAGGGTTTACTCGTGAAAGTGATAATGAAACAAGTGGCAGTAGTGATGACACTGACTTTTGATCTTGAAGTTCCATTTCAGGAATGGATTGAATTTATGCCTGAAACAGTTCAATACAAAACAAGATCTCTAAAACACAAAAAGGAATACACAATTTTGAAGCCTGGCATCTGGACGCATGTGATAAATCATCATATTTGGCAAGAAGTGAAGAGCCCTGCACATTTGCCTTTAAAAGAGCCAAGGTCTATCCATCAGCCACAGAGAAATACATAGAAATCAGAGGCAAGTGTAAGTGTCATGGCCACATTCACATAAAATGTGACAGAGAGCCTGAAATGAACAGCCCAATGATGCTAAAGTGTTTCATTAAAAACACAGATGACTCCCTGCACACTGGCTGTTCCAAGCGTCCGATGTCTGGTAACTTGCGTGTGCAGATATCAAAAGAACTGTGTGAGGGTAGAATGGAATCCCATGTATGGAGGGCATCGGAGGCAACAAAGCTGATGGATTTTGGAGATCCTGAGCCAAGCCATCTTCCTAATTTGGCCACCCCTGCGCAAAGCAAAGAGAGAAATGCCTTAGAACAAGGCGACAAGGATCCTATTTTGTCACTGCAGATGTTAAAATACAGCGCACCTCACAGTGGTAGCATTAAAGACATTGGACTGGACAAGTTTTCTGTCACTATTGAGTCAAACACAAATGTATATGTACAAGTCATTATCCAAGACATCTACTAACCCCACTGTGAGTTTTGATGCAACTGGCTCAGTAGTGAGGAAACTACAGCGACCAAACGGCATGTCTGGCCATGTCTTCTTATATCAGGGCGTTCTGGCAGGTGATACGTGCTCAAGTGTCCCAGTCGTGCAAATGCTGTCAGAGAGACATGATGTTAATGCAATAACACATTGGCTGACAGAATGGATACGTGCAGGTGCACCAACTCAAAAGAGGTTGTAAGTGACTTTTCACTGGCTTTGCTCGGAGCTTTGGTCAAGGCTTTTACTCCTCATCCTGATCTTAAGACCTACATCAATGTGTGTTGTGGCGTCTTACTTGGTAAACAGTCTGCAAAAGTGCCTCCTTGTTTTGTCCGGGTTGATGTCGCACACTGCATCAAGATGATCTGCCAGTGGGACTGCTTGAAGAAAAAAACACATCGCATTAAAGATTTCTTTGTGAGGTCAATGGCACAGCTTCTTAAGTCACAATCCATGGACGATGCTAAAGAGCTACTACGCAGCATTACTATTGTGGCTCTCAGTGAAGCGGAGGGCAATGACAGCTCTGGAGTCCCCCTCATATCTGAAAGGTGCAAGAAATACCTGAAAGCCCGAATTGCAGAAGAGAGTGTCGTCATTCCAGATGTAGAGGGGAGGACCTGGAAAGCAGATCAAACGCAGTGGGCGGGTGACCAAACGCAAAACAGACCTACGGCAGTGGGTGACAGAAATATGTGAGGAAAGCAGGTCACTTGCCGTGGCTAATGGAGATCATGATAATATGCACTTCCTCCCTGAGATCATTCCCAGTATAATCTGGCTTGCAAGCTACTTACCACTCTGGACAGGGGTAATGATCCTCACTCGGCACCAACATCATCGCAAGTTCAGCCAATGTTGAAGCCGAGTTCAAAAACATTAAACGTGGCCTTTTCAAGCATGAAAACTTGCCGATTCGGGTGGATCGATTCATTGCTCGACATCTGTCCTTCATTGAAGGCAACATGCGCATTTGTTCTGCAAAACAAAACAGTAAAGAAAAAAAAGATGAAGAAGATGCAGCTGTTGCAACAGTGATAGTCAAAGAAGCCAACCCACTACCAACCATAACTTGCAGTGTAGATCTAAAACCAGAAATGGATGCTTCCTGTTCTGGGAAGTCTGGGAAGTCTGACATTGTCACAAACATCCATCCAACAGAGGAAGACCCTGAAGACCCTGTTGAAAACTGGAGAGGCCTAGCTCTTCCACCCAAAAAGAGAAAGCGGAATTCCTACCTTTCTCCGTGTCCTGAATGGCTCCATGCGGATCCATCTGTGAGGGGGAAAAAACTGAAAGTGGAACTGATGAAAAATGGAAATAATCAACAACCTGTTAAACTCAGGAAATCAAGAATCTCTGTGCTGAACACATGTGCATTTGATGCTTTTTGTCAATGCTTATGTTGTGCTTTCTGTGATAGTGTCACTGTTGCAAATTTTGTTTGTGGTGAGGACTCTAACAACCTCCTCCAGCTAGTGAAATCCATCAGCACAAAGGGTCTAAATGCACAGGCCTACATACAGAGGGCAGAGCTGCTGAATGGAATGTTCAAACCTGTCCAACTGAAGTCTGGTGCTCTCCAAATAGATGCACAGTGCCACATCTCCACAATCATTGAAAAATCAAAGACAAAACATGCATGTGTTTACTTCACAATACAGTGCTCCTCACAGCATTGCAGTCTCAGCACACAAGTCACAAGGGAAATACCATTTGTTTGTACTTCTGTTGCTGTACTGCAGGCTTCTGGCATCGCTCATCTTCAGACCGCAGTGGAAGAAGGCCTTAACCTTCCGGAGTCCCCTGCCTCAGGCCAATCCAAAGGTCATCACAGTGTCCTCTGCATTCAAGACAGACTCTACATCAGGAACAGAGCTCTGTGCAGGGAAGGTTTCTCACAGTTACAGTCTGGGAGAACTTCTGTGGATTGACACTGACATGGGAAGCAACTCCATAGAATTTCCTTTGAGTGAATTTCCCTCCAATCTGATGCTCCAAGGAGAGAGATTTACTTTAAGGGCAGTCATCGCTTTCAAAGGAGGCTTAACTCAGGATGCTCTTGGACATTATGTGGCCTACTGCAGGAGATCTCCATGTGTCTGGGAGATGTATGACGACCTAAGAAGTGGAGTGACAGGAGTGTCAGAAAAAAACTAAATATGCCCACATGCAGTGTTATACACAAAAGATTGATTACACTGTTTAAATTTAATCTCACAAGTATTTTGTTGTATGCACACACCCTTGTTTTCCACTCCTGTTTGGAGAAGTTGTTTCTGCTCTTCTGGAAGTCAGGCTTGATGGAGTTTGCACTTAAGTCTATTATTTTGTGTGGCACTTTTGGTTTGAAGACAGACAGTATTAAGTGTTTTAAGTTTAAGTTTTAAAGGTCCATTATTTGTGTTAATGGGTGTTCGATAGAACACTTTAATTCAGTTTCACAAGTAAAATATTTTGGCTTAATTCATTGAGTCATGAGTTTTCACATACATGCATGCATATACATAAAAAAAAAAGTTATCTTTCTCTTTATTTATTCCTTTCTAGCTTGTACTTATTTGAACAATGCCTGAGACTTGTTGTTACGAGCACTTACTCTGTCTGATTGCCTCTTTAAGATGAATGGCTTTATGTATTCCCCAATTATAAGTCGCTTTGGATAAAATCGTCTGCAAATGACTAGATGTAAATGTAAATATAATACACACACATAGCTTATGTAAGGACAGAGATACAGCAAACATATTATGGTGCGTGTATTTATGACATACTATTGTTATTCACATAATGACATACAGTAACAAGTAAAAGCATTTACCTTGGAGTTGGTGTTACATTCCACACATCTTGTGATTCGCTGTGTCTGTTATAAGTTGGAAACACACAGTCAATCGGTAACTTAACCAAGTTAGGATCCGTTTGGATCTTACTTCAACTGTATTGTTAAAAAAATAATAATAAAAAAACAAAAAAAACAAAGCCGTACAAACAAAACTTCAACCAGCACAAACCAGCACAAACGAAGCACTAACATTTGAGCCCATTTTAGGTGAGTTTGCAGCGTGTAGCGGGGCTGGTGACGTCATCGCCTATAATGTAATGTCTAATATTTTAAAAACCGAAGCAGCACAAACGAAACTTTCAGCGGCACAAACCAGCACAAATGAAGCACAAACAAACGAGACTATTGTGGGAAATGTGGAGCATGTGGGGGGCTGAGTGACCTCAGAATGGCCACTAAATATTATTTTAATATCTTAAAAACCGAAGCAGCACAAACTATTTTTTTTTACGGCACAAACCGGCACAAACGGAGCACAAACAAACAAGACCATTTTGGGTGAATTTGGAGCATGTGGGGGGCTGAGTCACCTCAGAATTACCTATAAATATAATTGTAATATCTAAAAAAACAAAGCAGCACAAACATTTTTTTTTACAGCACAAACCAGCACAAACGGAGCACAAACGATTGAGACTATTTTGGCGACGTTTTGTGTTGGGTGGGGGTCTTAAACCGTCTTTCCACAGTCACCTAAACATTCGTCGCGTATCGCCTCCTAGTGACAGTCGCATGGAACTTTCCATTCGGTCGTGAAGCAACCGCTACCATCCGCTTATGAATGAGCTGAATGATTTGTGTGAATTAATATAATAGGCTAATTAATGTATTAATATATCCACACAAAACAAACGAACCCGAGGCTTGAGACCCTCTCAGATGCATGTATTATTGAGCATGCATTTTTTATGTTTTCATTCTGCTTGAGCCATGAAATAAATTGAACAGCATATGCATAACAAAATAATAATAATGAAATAAAAAAATAGAACTGTTTGAAAATCACGACAGAGGTAGCTGAAGTATGCGATGCATGGTGTCCAGTTTGGTGCACACAACATGATTAGTCAAAATGTACTCGTATGAAATCATTGCTTGCTCATATGATCATTACTCCTTACTGACTCGTTTCAGGTCGAAAGAAGGCATTTTACAATCAACATCGTAGCTCAAAACAGAAACAGAGCTATAGCCTATATAAAAAATAAATAAATGAATAAAACATACTTAATTAGGCCTACTCAATGTATATATATATATATATATATATATATATATATATATTGAGTAGGCCTAATAGGTAATACTTAATTATTTTATTGAAATAATTATAGTATTAATTAATTATTACAATATTTATATATATCCTATATTAAAGTAAAGACCGTTTGTGCAAAACTGTACATGTTCTGACTGCTTTTTTGTTAAGAGAAAGCAACATTTAACTCAAATGACGTTTTATTTCTGCAATAGCCCTCACCGTGATGACGTCATGTTTGCTGCTCGCACCTTTATGCTCGTGCGTACGCGGTGAATATGACGATCTGGGCGTGTCTCCCAAACGACTGAGTTTTCTAGCCGCAACCTTCCGTATTAAACTCATCTCTCAATCAACGTCGAAGCGACATGTTCGTGTTTGTGGTGGTTTTAACGTTTCTATCCATGTTTGTCATTGAAGGTAAGTGTTTGAATTCAGATTTTCTTTAAAGCAGGTTTCGGTTTCACTTTTCACAAGGCCTGCACAAATGCTGACTTACGATTAACTCATTAATTCATTAGCATAAAACAAACTGCGAAGTTTGAATGATTACTTTAATGTGATATCACTGAAACACAACACTGAAATTAAAATAATAAGGCAAACAATTTAAAGGCTGCCAATTACTCTGTCCTTAAGACATCAATGATAAATACACTACCACTCGCCTTAGCTGCTACATTTATTAGATTTCAAATTTAAAGGGTCCTAAAGACAGGCAGCATATATAAAAACATTTGAGCATGGGACAAATACATTAATTCACATATCCAAGAATAGGCTATATTAAAAAACAACCTTTTACCTCTATTTGTACAAACTTGCGGGATGTTTAAATCCTGAAAGGGGTAAGGGCTTTTGAATTAGTGATAAACCGTAATACTCCATAATAAACTGAATTCAGCTCCTGTAAACAATGCTTAAACAAAGCGACTACATAGATGATATCACAGTAATCCAACACTGACAAGAAAGAAGTAGCCACCAATATCTTTCATGCTTTAAAGGAAAGACAGGACTTAACTCTGAAGAAAAAGCCCAACTTCAACATTAGTTTCTCCTCAAGTTGCTGAACATGAGGCCCAAAAGAGAGCGAATCACCAACTAAAAATACCAAATACTACTTTTATCACCAAGCTTTGGAGAGTAAGCGAGCATCCATTTATTTTTTTGAGGATGTAGACTATCTTTGAAAACTGGTTGGACAGGTTTTGTTCTGAGGAAGACATTACAGACATATTTGCAGACAAGTATGCACTTGACAAAAACTTTTATCCAAAGCAACTTGCATTACTTTCCAGGTAAACTGTGTTTGTTCAAGCACGCGTAGACATATGGGGACCCAAATGCGATGTCATTTGATAAATCCACAAATAACTCAGTATCTCTGACTGTTTCTGTTTGTTCTGCAGGTGTGTTTGGTGTTGATCCCGATGGAGTGAAGACGGTGAAAGAGGGAGATTATGTCACGCTACAGACCGAATTTACTGAAATGCAGAAAGATGGTCTAACAGAGTGGAAAGTTAATAACACTAACATCGCAACAATCAATAAAGGAACTGGTAAAGTTGAATACAGTGATGATAAACTGATGATGATGTTTAGCGACAGACTTAATCTGGATCAAACTGGATTTCTCACCATCTGGAACATCAGAATCAAACACTCGGGTGAATATAAAGTAGAGAGTATCAGCAGTGTAGGGACCAAATCCAAGACATTCAAAGTGATTGTGAAAGGTGAGTCAATTAAAACTGTTGATCTAGTAATTATCAAGGTAATGGACTACTATTGGACTGTACTATTGTTATTGACTTATTTTTTGAAGACTTGGGCTTTCTGGGCTGAGCTTGTTTGACTTTTCAGGAAAGTCATAGTTTAAGATAATTATATGACAATTATACATTTGGCATGCTAGTTTTACTTAGAACTTAGTACGTAGAATCAGTCAAATGTACTGTTTGCTATTTGATGGGCTAGCTGTAGTTGGGAACTTATTTGTGAGAAGATGCCAGCTGAAATAACCAACTGCTATGAGTGTCATCTGGCTGTGAAACTATTTTTGCAGAATCTCCACTCAAATCTGTTGAAGATAAAGATGAAATAAAGGTATTGTCAGCTACGAAGGGAAGTTCTGAGACTCTACACACTGATGATGAACTACAGAAACATGATCTAATACTGTGGAGATTTGGAGCTGAAGGGTCTCTCATTGCTAAAGGTGATACTGAAGACAATCATACGTCTTACTATGATGGTGATGATGGGATTCAGAGGCAGACTGGAGATGGACAGTAAGACTGGATCTCTGATCATCACAGACCTCGAAACTGAACATACTGGAGAATTTAGATTAAAGATCATCAGTGACAGAAGGATCTTGTTCAAAAGATTCATTGTTACTGTCTCTGGTGAGTCACTTTATTCTGAATTCTTTATTCACTGTAGTGTCTACTAATAATTTACATATTCAATTATTGACTGCCTCTCTTTATTATTACAGTACTAGGTCTGTCTCCAGGTGCTGTAGCAGGAATATGTGTTGTTATTCTGCTGGTCGCTGCAGCAGCTGTAGCTGCTGGTGTTATGATTTATTGTCAACGCGATCATTTCAAATTAAAAATTCTAATGTGTAAGTCGAACAAAAGTCATGCAGATGATGAAGAATCATGAAGAATCACAAAGTATCTTAGCATTTCTGATATGTTCATGTATTTCTGTTTCTATGTGCTGCTGTGACATGAAGCGAAGATCTCTAAACAACTAGAGGAAATGTGTAAGTATTACAGCTGATACGAGAGAAAAGTGAGGTGGATTGTGCTACAGTAGATTTTAAATGTGTAATGTGATTTTTTTTTTAATTGTCAATATTTATAATTTTCTGCTTGTGTTTGATTTAGTGCAGTGTTACACTGAATGACATACTCATGACTGAATCTCTAACATTACAACAAACTCACTTATAATCTCCTTATTTCTGTTTCTATGTGCCGCTGTGACATGAAGCGAAGATGACTAAACGACTAGATCAAATGAGTAGGTATTACAGCTGATGCAGCGGGGGGGAATTTGAGCTTTATTGTGTCACAGCCAAGTTCATTGTGCATTGAATGATTCTGAACTAATTGTATCTGTTCTCGAGTCAACAAGTCACTGATTCAGATGATTCGATCAGGTCTTCTGTTAACAATTCACTGAATCCTCAAGTCTGACTCTAAATGAGCCAAAACTGGGAGATCCTTGGAGCCTCAGAGTGTTAAAAACACATTAATGATGGATTTAACTAATGTTCCTGCATATAACATTACTGCTCATTAATATAAAGTCACGCAGGGCATGAAGTGTTTTTCAGAAGCACACAGTGTGATTCACAAAGTGTTGCTGTCATGTTCATCTGTTCATTCACTTACAATCTCCACATTTCTGTTTCTATGTGTTGCTGTGACATGAAGCCAAGTCTAATGAAAAGGACCTGGGTAAGTATTAAAACCGATGCAGCAAGAGAGTTTTATTGTGAATCAATAGTTCATAAATATGATATGAAAATATTTCTGTGCATCTAGTGCATTACAAAACAAACGATGAATGTGAAGTGATTATTTCTGTCATGTTCATCTGATTATAATCTCCTCATTTCTCTGTGTCTGTGTGCTGCTGTGACCTAAAGCGAAGGTCTCTGAACAAATCCACAGAATGGGTAAGTATTACAGCTGATTCAAAGAGAAACATGGCTTCATGATGAGTATAGAGTGAAATACAATACAAATGTTACAGATGTAACGGAAACCTGAACTAATTAAAATAAATTATATAAATTAATTGCTGTGAAAAGTATGTTTATTGATAATTCAATTATGACATTTACTAGTGGTCACACACAATATTACTGTAATTATAGATCATATAAAGTCATGCAGATGATGAAGTGATTTTTAGAAGCACATGTGTTCCTCTTTTCATTTACTTATCATCTCCTCATTTCTATGTGCTGCTACAGATGACGCGAATGTGAGTGAAAATGAAAAAAGTAAGTATTCATAGTCAATATATATATTATCTAGAAGTTCTGCGTTTGTTTCATATAGTGTGATAATTTCTGAAGTATTGAGCTGCCTGACATTAATATACTGATGTAATTGTTATTGATCATTAATAAAAAGCCATGCAGATGATGAAGTGATTATTAGAAGCACATGACGCATCACACAGTATCTTCTCAGTGTTTCTGTCATGTTCATCTGATCACTCACGTATGATCTCCTGATTTCTGTGTTTCTATGTGCTGCTGGGAAATGAAGAGGAGCTCTATGGAAAACTAAAACAAATGTGTAAGTATTACAGCTGATACAATGAGAGAACGGTGAACTTTATATAGCTACAGTACTGTTTAAATGTATAAAATAATTTCCATAGGCAATATTTATATTTTAAACTATAAGTACTTGATTGAGGTGTGATTGTCCTGTATTGAGCTGCATGACAGCTGTTACTGATCATTAATAAAAAGTTATGCAGATGATGAAGTGATTAATAGAAGGACATGAAGAATCACACAGTATATACTCAGTGTTTCTGTCATGTTCATCTGTTCATTCATTTAAAATCACCTCCTTTCAGTGTTTCATTCACTGTTCATTCACTTATGATCTCCTCATTACTCTTTCTATGTGCTGCTGTGACATGAAGCGGAGGACTATGAAAAAGCATTACGTAAGTTTCAAATCAGATACAGCAAAAGAGAAAGGAGTTTTATTGTACTACTGAATTTAAATGTATAATTTTTCATATTAATTAGTCATTATGACTGAACTCATTTTAAAACATTGAAACAAATGCAGTGGGAAGTATTGTTTATTCACATTAATGATGCTTTCACACACAACATACTGTAATTATTACTGATAATTCATATAAAGTCATTTACATACTGAAGTTAATTTTAGAAGGACACGAATAATCACACAGTATCTTCTCTGTTTCTGTCATGTTCATGTTTTCATTCGCTCATAATCTCCTCATTACTTTCTATGTGCTGCTGTGACATGAAGCCGAGATCTCTAAACAACTCGAGCGACTGCGTAAGTATTACAGCTGATATGAGAGAAATATGAGCTTTATTGTGCTTCAGTAGATTTTAAATGTGTAATGAGTTTTTCATGGTCAATATTTATCATTTTCACCACAAGTTCTGCTTGTGTTTGATTTAAGTGTGATTGTCCAGTATTGAGCTGCATGACTTAATATACTCATCAAACAACATGTGATATACAATACTATATTAATTGTTCCTGATTACTAAAATGCTGAATTTACATGTGTTTGATTATGTGTGTTTGTGTATCAGCTGTAGTGTTTGTTCATGTTGTGTTCTTCTGATATTGAAGCTCACATAACTCATTGTGTCAGTGTTTCTGTCATGATCATCTGTTCATTCATTCATAATCTCTTCTCATAATCATTTCTCTGTTTCTATATGCTGCTGTGACAGGTGGCCAGAAGATCCCAGAACGACTGTGTAAGTATTAAAACTGATGCAGCAAGAGAAAATTGAGTGTTAAGTGTTTAAATGTAAAATTGTTTTTAATATTAAATATTTATCATGTTCTGCTTGTGCTTGATTTAGTGCAGTGATTAAGTGTGTGATTGTTCAGTATTAAGCTGAATGACATATACTCATGGCTGAATCTTTGTGTTTAAAATGCTGAATTTACAACAAACTCATTTATAATCTCCTCATCTCTGTTTCTATGTGCTGCTGTGACATGAAGTCGAGCTTTCTGAACAAGTAATCCAAATGAGTAAGTATTGCAGCTGATACGAGAGAAACATTTGCTACATTATACGATAGTAGAGTTTAATATAAAAACGTCACCGGTGTTAAAAATATATAAAATAATTGTTGTGAAAAGTATTGGTGATAATTCATGTTAGTGATGTTTTAACTAGTGTACACACAATATTGCAGTAATTATTGTAGATCATTAATAAAAAGTAGTGTGGAGGATGAAGTGATTATTATAAGCACATGAAGAATCACACAGTATCTTCTCAATGTTTCTGTCATGTTCATCTGATCACTCAATTCAAGTCTAGTTTCTTTGTGCAACATTGACAGGTGAAAAGGAGACGTCTCAACAGGAAACATGTAAGTATTACAACTGAAAGTGTAAAATGTTTTTTTTGTTATGCAACAAGAAATGTTCAATGAAAAAGGGGTTTAATGCTTTGCTAAAACCCACATGTTTGTAGAAATATAGTAAAAATGCTTCATTACTTAGTATTTTTAATGTAGAAG
This sequence comes from Gymnocypris eckloni scoliostomus, assembly GCA_027564155.1. Taxonomy (NCBI): domain Eukaryota; kingdom Metazoa; phylum Chordata; class Actinopteri; order Cypriniformes; family Cyprinidae; genus Gymnocypris; species Gymnocypris eckloni. The sequence goes on along the minus strand of CM050418.1, from coordinate 6,568,549 downwards.
TACTTTGTTGACATTTACTTCACTACACTAAAATGATCATTTCAGAACTAATGTTCACTTGCAAACACATTTGATCTAATGTCTGCTTTGTCTTTACTACATGTATTATATATATAATTATATATGTTCCTGTGGCTCAGTGGTTAGAGCATTGTGTTAGCAGCGCAAAGGTTGTGGGTTCAATTCCCAGGGAACACATGTACTGACAAAAATATGTATAGCCTGAAAGCACTGTAAGTCGCTTTGGATAAAAGCGTCTGCTAAATGCATAAATGTAAATGTAAATATTTGTCCTCATGCCTCAGTATTTCTCTGTTTCTAGGTGCTGATGTCACACAAGAAGAGACACTGAGATCAGAGATCAGAGCAGGTGAAAGAAAACGTTTCATTGTTGTTGAAGAGACTCCCATAAGTAGAGTGCTTGGTGCTGATAATATACTGAGAGACAGTCGGGGCAGGAAGAGCATTGCAATCAGAGCTGAAGATGAAGAAGCTCAGACACATGGTGAGTAGTTGTCTTTTAATGTAATAGTTTTAATACAAGAAGGGTTTGTTCATTCAGTTGTAATCATGGGTAACACTTGTTCAGGTTTTCAGAGGTCAAATTGTAGTTTTGTGAGGAATAGGCCCCGATGTAGATTATTAATTAATTGATTATGTCCCATTAGCTGAAGTTCTCAAATCTCATTTTCACTCACTTAAACCTGACATGTCCAGCCAGGTCAAATATCATTGACAAGAGTTTGAATTAAGTGAATATGAGATTTAACTTACTGATTTTGTACTATAACAAAAGCTAGTTTACACGTGACCATCATGTTTAATAAACCTAAAGTTGTATTATCTAATTCATCTGTGGTTGTTGTTAAAACAGGATTGGATGGAGAATCTCCTGGAAATGAACTGAAAGAAGGTGTGATTATGTTGTTTGCACTGAATCTCTTCAACTTTAAAACAAGATCATGATTTGATGCGTGATCTGGCTTCATTCAGTTGATTCAGATTTATGTATATACACACACACATATATAACATTAACAGATGCATGCTGTAACAAGTATTGTTTATTGTTCTCATTAATGATGCATTTAACTAATGTTCACACACAGCAGTACTGTAATTGTTACTGTTCAATAATAACAATTAATGCAGATGATGACGTGATTATTAGAAGCACATGAATAATCCAATGCTATTTTGTGAACGATTCGTACATATCTTATGAGGTGGCTAATTCGGACAAACCTGTGTGACTGATAGGATTAGGGGCGGTCCTTCGTTTGAATTCCTACGAATTAGCCACCTCGAAAAAAATGTTTGGATTCTTCTTCAGTGTTGCTGACATGTTTATCTGTTCATTCATTTAAAATATAATTTCTCTGTTTCTGTGTGCGGATTTGACAGATGATGTGAAGATCTCTGAACAAGAAACACGTAAGTATTACAACTGATACAGCAAAATATTTTGTGTTTTTTACTTTTTACTTCTCTTTTTTACTAACACTACATTTTAAAGAGAAAACTTACCATTGAAGATCGCCACACACTAGACTGGATTTCTGGATTTAAGCATGTTTTTAAGATCAAAACTATGATAAATTAGGTATTCAAAACAAGGGATTAAAAGGGTTCAGTTCTGTAGATTTGTCAGCAAATTAGAAATGATTAACAAACCTTTACTTTCAAGGATATTTTCATTTTAAAGCTGCAATAATGCTTGTATATTCGCCATAAATCAACTGCCCAAGTTGATCTGCTCAGACATTAAAGAAGCTACTGCATTAAAGGCATTTTATTTTATTGTTGTATTTATAAAGCAAGCCTTGTCTCAGTGCTTTAGGTAGGTATTCCTACATAACATTTACACTTGCAATGTACTTTATGTGCATTTGTACCAGAGCATGTGAGCGGAGCTGAGCGGTGAGAATTTCCGCTCCCCGCTCACGTGAGTGTTCGCTCCCCCACTCCACCGCTCAAAGTCGGACCAGATCGCTCCGCTCAATTCCGCTCCCCGCTCATCTACAATTTCATCCCGCGCCGGTGAAATCGCTCCACGCTCGCTCAAATTTAAAATTACTATGCATGCCTAAGACCTGCCGTTTTCAACCGAAGCCTTACGCCTGGGACACACTGTCTGCATGGCAGACGTGGAGCGGGTTTGTTGCGTGACTGCTGCGGAAAAAATCCGCTTCACTTCTATTCTGTCGTGGAGCCGCAGTTGCGGCGTGGTTGGACCACACCTGATACGCGCGTATTCCGCAGGCAATGTGGCTGCTCTAATCTGTTTACATAGGTGCGAAAATGGAAAATCAACACGCAGCAAACCCGCTCCATGACGCGTCCGCCACGCAGCCTATATCCTATAAAGAACTCACAGCAACAGCAACATCAGTCACAATAGAACATATATTTATTTCAAACAAACACAACAGCGAACATCCAAGGTTTGAACATAAATTTAACAGTCTGAGGCTTCAAACAAACTAAAAAGCTAAACTAAACATCCATGTGTTGAACATAAATTATCGATGCAACCTCGAACTAGCCAACCATAGACCTATAAGAAATTTAGGCTATGTGCCTTTCGCACACTTTACGAAAGTGTGTGAAAAAATTTAAATACGAATCCTTACTTACTGAAATCGTATCACCACATTCCTGATCATGTTCAACATTATCATCTATTTTTTTGACAGGAATTGTGCACCTGTATGACCTGTCGGTTTGCTTTTGGAAATATTTAATGAACTCCATCTCTCCTTCACAACGAACGATTTTTGAAGTATAGGCTGATGGTTTTGTTAATTGATGAAGGCACAGGTGAATTCTGGATGGATTTGTGCATGCCCTAGGCTCGTGGTGTGAGCGGTATCAGAGCGGAACCGGAGCGAGACAGCGATCGCGCCAGCCTTTGGATAAAAACCCGCTCCGCGCTCCGACTATATTTTGCATGCTCCATTGAAATGCTTCATTGTCTAATTCATCTGTGATTGTTGTTAAAACAGGAACAGCTGAAAAAGCTCCTGGAAATGAACTGAAGGAGCCAAAAGAAGGTGCGATTTTGTTGTTTGCACTCAATTTTTTTAAAACAAGATCATGCTCTGACGTGTAATAGCGTCATTCTATTGATTCATTCAGATTTCAAACACCATTTTAAACTATGATTCGTTCAAATATTCAAAAAAGAAAAATGGCCAAGATGTAAATCTTTTAAAGCATCAACAGATCAATGTGAACTTTACATGAGTTTCGTGTTCTAGAAGATGCATGACTGAGTTCACAAATATAATGTCATGTTCATTTGTGAGAAAAGAGAATTTAAAATGGAAAAAGTGCTATTGAAATTATATTATTTTTAATGGTAATTTCATGTTACATTTTTGATACTCCTTTTGCTTTCTCAGAAACAACAACAGGATTGAACTCCAGATTTTTCTTTTTATTAATTTCTGTGATTTGTATCTGTGTTTCTTTTCAGAATCAACAGGAAAATAAGTGAACGAAGAAACACCTTTTAATGAGCCAAAATGAAGAGGATGGACCAAATGAGTAGATATGGAGGAGTTCAGTTTAATGAGATAAGACACGCCCACCAGTGTCAATCACTGTGACATCATCGACATTTCAGCTCCGCCTTTTATAAGCCTCTAGAATCCATCCAGTCGTAGTGAGAAATGAGCCCCCGTGTCTCTTGTGTAAAAAAGGTTTCAGACGAACAGCGAAATATGTTGATGAATGTCATATATAACTGTATTATTGTTACACTACATACCTGTTATCCTAAGATGTGCTTTACCACAGACGTATCTCTAAAAACCTTTGTACAGGTGCATCTCAATAAATTAGAAAGTCGTGGAAAAGTAAATTTATTTCAGTAATTCAACTCAAATTGTGAAACTCGTGTATTAAATAAATTCAATGCACACAGACTGAAGTAGTTTAAGTCTCATCTTTGGTTCTTTTAATTGTGATGATTTTGGCTGACATTTAATAAAAACCCACCAATTCACTATCTCAACAAATTAGAATACTTCATAAAACATTTTTTGTGAATTGTCGGCCTTCTGGAAAGTATGTTCATTGACTGTATATGTACTCAATACTTGGAAGCCCAGGTTTCTTTGACAGTGGCCTTCAGCTCGTCTGCATTTTTTGGTCTCTTGTTTCTCATTTTCCTCTTGACAATACCTCATATATTCTCGATAGGGTTCAGATCTGGTGAGTTTGCTGGCCCGTCAAGCACACCAACACCATGGTCATTTAACCAACTTTTGGTGCTTTTGGCAGTGTGGGCAGGTGCCTAATCCTGCTGGAAAATGAAATCAGCATCTTTAAAAAGCTGGTCAGCAGAAGGAAGCATGAAGTGCTCCAAAATGTCTTGGTAAACAGGTGCAGTGACGTTGGTTTGCAAAAAACACAATGGACCAACACCAGCAGATGACATTACACCCCAAATCATCACATACTGTGGAAACTTAACACTGGACTTCAAGTAACTTGGGCTATGAGCTTCTCCACCCTTCCTCCAGACTCTAGGACCTTGGTTTCCAAATGAAAGAGACTGCCATAAGTAAAGCGACTAGGACGCATGGTGGGAGTTTCAAACTAAAGGAAGGGAAAAGCATTGTAATCAGAGGTGTTGGAGTTTGTACACATGGTAGGTACTTGTCTGGTAATTTAATATTTTTAGTAGTTTTTAATAGTTTAACTGCTCAGTGCAAACAAGGGACCCATGAACACCCGTCACAAAACAAAAACAGTTGTGGATCAACCTAGTAATAACACAGTATTAAGTCAAGGCTATGCAAAACTTTTATAAATCCTGTTATTGTTGTGTTATAAAAATAGCATTTTAAACATACATGTTCAACAAGAAATATTTTAGCAAAATGTATATTTTATTCAAAACTATTTCACTCCTATTATAAAGCACTTAGTCAGTGTGACGCATTCATTGGATTCTGTTCAATTTAACTCAGACTCACTTTTATAGCTATTAAAAGCTGCTGTAAACTAAACATTACAATTCATCAAGCAAAATCCATTGAACATCTTGAGATGGACCTACCCAAAACTGAATTCATGTATTTATTTTTGAAAAATACAAGTCCTGTCATGTCGTTCCAAACCTGAATGATTTTCTTCTGAGGAACAAGAAAGAAGATTCAGTTCAGCAGCAATCTTCATGAAGATTGCCGTTTTAGGGAGGCCTGGACGAGTCTTAACTTTTATAAAGAATTGATCTTTGGTTTTGAGACTTTAGTCTTTGCAACTTCAGGAATCTGATCTATACACGAACAGCTTGTAACACTCCAAAGACAAATGAAAACTCGAAATCGCATCATATGACCCCTTTAAACCATTACTTCTGGGCAATGTTTTCTCCACGAGTCCATAAATAAAAAAAACTTTGTGCATATTTCTAAATTATATTATGCATAGAGGACTAAAAATAGTTTTAAGTCAAAACATCTTAATGATGGATTTGTTTCTTACAAACACCGCTTTGAACTTCACAAGATATTAACTGATGGACTGGAGTGGTGTGGATGAACCACATCAGTTAAAATGTCATTCTGTGCTAATGAATGAAAAGGTATCTGTATATTTTTGGGATTATATCAGCAACCTTCAGCAAACATATCTGGAACTGATTCTTCTGCTTAACTGATGTTGGTCTAACGTTACTCTACGGGTCGGATGGTGACGTCTAGTCTCTTGCATCCTGTTCTGCTCACTTCTTGTAGATGTGAAGTCATAAACCAGAAAAGCAACAGCAGCCACGCTTACCAAAGTAGAAGCAACCAATCGTATGACAGTTTCAGTAAAACCACAACAGTGGATGTGGTCTGAAAAAAGAAAAACACTGAGTTAGAATAATGCATTTAGCCTTTCCAACAGACTCATAGGTGCCAGTTTTATGGGTTGTTATTATTCGGAACTCAAGCATTCACAGCAAAGGCAGAACATCTACAAGTTTTACTGTGTGTTTGGAGGATTGCATCCACATTTTCTTTGCTTAGCCAAATAATAATAGCTAGAATCAATCACTATAAGCATTTCTAGAGTCTTTTAAAGCTTCAGTGACATCTTTAATCTCTGCTATCTTAGAAACCTTTGTGATTATGTCATTTCTTCTCCAAGATCTATTCTTTGCTTTAAGCAACACTTTTTTTTTTTAGCAACATGGGGCACCGCACCCACACGAGACTCTTGGACACCCGCTTCACGCCTCTGACGCTCATCTGTGGTCTGTTCTTTGTTCCAGTCAAATAACAAAAGATTTCAAAAAGCTATTGCACTTAACCCTCGTGCATGAACAGGTAATTATTTCTCTATGAATGCATGAGCTGATCAAATATAAAACTTGCATGCAATGTAAGGCACTTAGGATTAAAAGCATCTGTTTAATGCATAAACATAATAAAAATGAAAATGCTGCAATTTTAATGGGTTTATGTGGTTGATGATTTCACACCCATCTGCAGTAACATGAAGTAACACCTATGAATATGTGCTGCATTGGCATTGTTGTTGGTCACAATTGCATACGTGTGGCCTCAATTCTGACGTTAAGCAACTATGAACGAACACTGGATTTTAAAGTTTTATACCTGATGTCACGTTAACTGAACACATTTAACAGAACTCTATTCTCAAACTAACATCACAAGTAGTGTACCTGAACTTGACTGATGGAGTTCAGTAACATTGACATCTTCAGTCTGGTTGATGGTTAAATTGAACAACACAAAATATGAGCTTGCTGAACTTTCTGAGGATGTGGTAATTTGTGGAGTCTCTGAAAATGACAGATGTTACTGTGATATTAGTCTCATCACACACAGCTTGGATGTTTATTTATAACAGCATCGTATTTTAAATAGAATTAAGGGAATAGTTCACACAAAAATTACAATTCTGTCCTCATTTACTCACTCTCAAGCTGTTCCAAGATGAAGAAAGTATAAAGGCTTGGAATAACTTGTGGGTAAATGGCGAATTTTCATTTTTGGGTGAACTATCCCTTTAATACAATTAATGCCATGTGCATGTAAGGAACATAAACAAATAGAATGTAAAAATTTTAATGAAGAACAGTCATGGGAAATACTCACCATAAACTGTAACACTGAATCTCATGTATCTGGTTTCTCTGTTGACGATTGCTAGTTTATAAAGTCCAGAGTCTGTGGTTCTGGTGTTGGTGATGGTCAGAGATCCGGTCTGATCCAGCTTCAGTCTGTCTCTGAATCTCCCATCAGGACCATCATATGTTGAGTTGGTTTGCGTGAGCCTGCCGACTTCAGCTATTCGGGTGTTTCCGAACATCCACTGTATTAACAAATACTTCTGTATATCGGTAACATCATTCCATAGAGTGACAGAATCTCCCTTCATCACTGATATTGTCGTCACTTCATCTGTCACATCTAGAAGAATAAACAGAAATGTGTTTTGTAACAGACTAAATGCTCCCTATAACCATTATGTTGGTTATAATGACCAAACTAAATCTGATTATGAATGGCAGTAAACCAAGACTTTAAAGTGGGGTTTAATTAGACGTGAATTGAAGATTCGTGATTCCAGTGCTAAGTGATTTTTCTTCAGCACTCACTTTCATGCAAAACAACTCAAATAATATGTTTGTAAATAAGTCACAATAAACTGTCTGAACAACTTTTTTTATGAAAACCACCATAATTTATTTCTATCAAAATAATAATAATTAATACAAAAATTACATGAAAGGAAGTAATAAAAACATAACTTACCAACAAGACGCCACAAACACACAGTGAACAAAATAAAGCGTTAACCATATTAATTTGCGACTATTTGAGATCTCTGAGAGAAATAATGATATTAGCGGATGTCATGCCAAGTTGTTGACATAGAATTGGTTCATAGAATAAGAATGAACGACCTAGTAAAAACGTGTGCTCTGAGTCTACGCGCTGTTTTGCTGACTGCACTCCCTACATCCTTCTACTGACGCGTGGAGGCTGCCCTCTTTTGGAGAGGGGTCTGTCTGTCCGCGGACTGCAAGAGAGGGCGGAACTTGAAGGGGAGACAACGGTGACAATAATATTTCCCGAGATAATAGTTTACATTAAGTTTATTAATCAGTTTAATGTTTTGCAGTATTGTTTCTGGAGCTGATAACCTATTAAAACTTAACCTTCCTCCCTTAGTGTTGTTAAGTTAGCAACATGTACGTTCTTGCGGTGCAATAACACTTGGTGGTTAAAATAACTAAATAAGGTAGTTAAGTTAGGTAAGCCAGATGAACGGTTCTTTTCAAAACCATTCTCGCAAATAGATGACGTTAAATGTAGGCTATTAAAGACGGGGGTTGCCGTTGTAGTGTCACATAAGTTAACGGGATTTCTTGTGTGTTGTGAAGTGTTTTTATTGAAATGGTATAAAGTGAAATCACCTGCTGCAGGTTTGGCTGGAATGAAAACTGCATAGTGAATCATAAAAGTGCGGGTTGTGTCACTCTTAACAGATGCACTTCATCCTGAATAGAGGACTTAATGATCTTACTGAAATATGACACCTTTAGATAACATGACTCTTGTGGAAAGTGTTTTCGATCTGATGATGTGCGTAAAGATAATTTTTTTTTTTATTTGCTTTCAGCTTCATTCAACGATTTGTTGGGAATGTATATATATATAAATGCTATTTCACCAGGCCTGAACTACAAATACCAGTTCTGCAGCAAAATAGGAGAGTGTGCATATGTTGTGGCACATATGCAAACCCACGAGAAGACAGCTGTTAAACATGGAGGTATTTGTTATTTTAGATAAATGTTGCAGATAGTACTAGCACTCGTAATGTTAAGCTACTTATTTAAATGTTAATCGGTGTACAGTTTTAATTCTGACATTGGCATAATAATAATAATGTATCAGAATCGTATATACCTGTATTTCTCTTTGTTTGTAAGGTATAAAATGTACAGATGCCACGGTTTTTTCAAAAGCTATCATTATCACTGCTGCTATTGTGCGAGGATTATAACACAGCATCATTTATTTTTGAACCATGTGCATAAATGTGGGTTAGCTGACATGTCAACAGGTCCCTGGTCCTCCAGCTTGCCCTCCAGCATGTGTGCAAACACATTTAAGAAGCAGGTCCTCTGTCTTTTTAGCCTTTTGTAATCTTGCCATTGACTTTGATCTTTCGTATAATATTGAAGACTTGTTGACTCATTTCCAAGACTACTTTCCCTGTAGGTTATTAAGCAACTTAAAATAGAGATTCTGTTCCTGGATTCCCAATATTCAGACAGAGGACAAGCCAAGGCTTTACACATGGACCTTACCGAAACATCTTAAGGTTTCTAAAGGAAGACGTTTACTGGAAGCGTGTTCCCCAGACTTGTTCAGACTCTTTGAACTAATGTTAGTCGTGGGCACAAAAATTACAATTACATTTTTACACTATGTAATATGTATCTCATTCCGTTTATGTAAAGTAACCCGTCTTCTCAAACCCAAGCAAGGTGAAGAAGCCATGCAAAGTCGAGTCCTCTTCAAAGGGAATGGGCATTTTGCAGGCATGTAAACATGCTTGCTTTCCATTTCATACATACTGTATCTTAATCCAAGATGCAACAGTAACTACATATGCTATTTGCAGGACACAACTGTGAAGGGTATAGAACAAGCAGATTAAGAGGGGTCCTTTATATTGGTCCAAGATGATGATGATTTATTATTGAGCCTACTGATTTTGAAGTGACTCATGTTTTATGTTTACAGCTGCCTGAGGAAATTTTGCACAGAATCTTCATCATTGTGGTGCTACAAGTTGGTGACCCTGCAATCCGTACCCTGGCTCTCACATGCACACGTTTCTGGAGGGTAGTGAGAGAACAATCCTTCCTGAAGGAAGCACACTTATGCTGGCTTGACAGTATGTTTGGTCTCTTTCCTTCTGTCCTCCTATATTTGTTTTAGAGGCAAAGCATCTCTGAGCTATAGGTAAAAGTCACTCATTCACAGGATCACTGGGTGCACTCAGCTTGGACATGACGGCTTGCTGCTTTTTATTTTGCAGCAAGGGCAGAGCAAAGAGTTTAGAACTTGAGAAGGGTTTAAGAAGAGTTTGTCCATTTTTGTACCACTGAATGTCCTGCAAATGCCAGCAAAACAACACGGATGGCACCTGGAGTGGTCACTTCCCATTATTAAAATGTAAAAAATGTGTTGTACATAGATGTCAGCTGATTTGTTTTCTATACCAGTTTACGACTGTGATGCTTTTAAGTGATTATTCTACATTTGTCCTTTTATCTGTTTAGGGCCAAGTTATGATAGAAGTCTAGTTTCTAGTGCTAAAATTATTTTCATCATAACAATTATTTATGCGTTGGCCTAATGTTGTTTGACAATAAGTGCTTATTGTAATTTCACATTTCTCTTGCTGTGGTGGCTCGCCACTCCTAAAAAGGAATGGAGGGGGAACACATCTGATACTGTGGACGTTTGGAGCAGAAAACCTTCTTGTTGTTAGAACAGATTCAGAAAATACTAGTTTTAGTGAAGGATTCAGAGGTAGACTTATATTGGGAAAAAGGACTGGATCTCTGACCATCACAAACATACAGACTCTGGCCATTTTAATCCACAGATCCTCAACATTGAAACGACCACATTCAGAAGATTCAATGTTATTGTCACCGGTGAGTGGAACATCATTTATTATAATAACTTTTATTTATACAACAGTTCCATGTTTTGGTACTCTTGTGTCTTTAATATTGTGTAGCTGTAACACAATCTGTAAGCAGATGTACATAGAAAAACGTTTTAATGTTTACGATTGTCTCTGTATTTTCTGACTGATTCCACAGAAAACCAAGTTGGTGAATTAGCTGCAGCAGTGATGCCGCTGTTAAATGGAGATGATCTGGATGGAGTGAATGAGCAGGAAGAAAACTTTAATGAATAAGACACGCCCACCAGAGCCAATCACGTTGAAATCGTCAACATTAGACTTCAACAACATATTTCTACTTTAATGAAACTGAGAAACGAAACAGTATTATAGAAAAAGTTGGAAGGAATGCTTGTGACACTTTCGCTGTACTACACTGACAAATACGTTACAAAAGGGTGCTTTTGCAGTGATACGAACCAATTTTGATTCTCCACAAACAGCACAGTTCTTAAAAGAACAATCCTCCCCCCCCCCCTATTTTTAACTTAATGAGAAGAACATTTTAAATCTCTGAACACTGATTTTGATAGTTTCAGGAGTATTGTACATTACCGTATTCAGTGTTGATTTTCTTTGTCATGTCAATGCCCATAACTTTATCCTTATTATTTACTTAATCTTATTCTTTTACAGGCAATGTTGGGGACAGTTAAACTTAAAAGTAATACATTACAATATTGCATTACTCCCTGAGTCTCTAAGAAAGTAACTAATTGTTAATTTTACTTAAATGCATACCATATACACTGCCCTATCCCACTCATATGGTATTCATTTAACTTGTGTAGGTCTTAAAAATGGCGATTAAAAGTCTTACATTTGATTAAAAAAATTATGCAGATACCCTGTAAATAGTGTAATGCAATTCCTTCCTTGATATTTGTTTTTGATTGATGTTTTGACTCCTATCCAATGCTCTGCATAAAAAAAATTTCATGGGCTACCATAATCTGAAAAAATGTCTGCCTGAAGGACTAGAAAGGGGTTTTGAAATTTTACTGTAGTTTTACTTTTAGATAAATGTTTGTTTCTTGAGTCTCTCAAGACTGCATGCAGCTATCACTTGTAGCCAAAACAGTGGAATGGTACCATATTTATATCATCATTGAGAAAATTGTATGGTGAAATACCAGAAAATACCATGATACAATTACTCCCAATTTATCGCAACATAGGGACAGGAGAGCTGTCAGTCAATAAATGGAAAAACAACAGGCATTACTTATTTGAAAAATAACATGTAAATAAAAAAGTAATGTTACTTTACTAATTACTTGAAAAAAGTAGTATGATTAAATAACTCGCATTACTTGTCATGCATTACTCCCAACACTGCCGTTAATGCTGTTAATGTAGCATTTGATCTTTTTAGTAGGTTAAATCACATCTCCAAAAAACACATTCAGAATGACGATGTGCAGTATTTTCAAAGCTCTATGAGAGTACAAAAGCTTTTGAGATCATTCTATGCCATCGCGTATAGCTAATTATTTCATTTATAGCAATTTATTTAATTGAATAGATCAATAAAAGTCATATTCTATGCATATACAATCAATATATCGTCAATGAATGGAAAAAAATATTCTCTTAATAAACAGCTGTGCAAGGAACAGTAAAGGTGCAGAGCATTAATGTGTGTTTTGCTTTACATTTGGACATATCTGGAACTCAACCTTCTGCTCCGTTCAAACTGTATGTCTGGTGTTACTCCATGGGTCTGATCGAGATATCCAGTCTCTTCTGTTCTGTTCAACTCATTTCTTGTAGATCTGATGTCATAAACCAGCACAGCAACAGCAGCCACACCCACCAACGCAGAGAGAGCCAATCGGATCACAGCTTCAGAAAAACCACAACAGTGGATGTGGTCTGAAAAGAAAAAAGAACACTTAATCACAATTGTACATTTGCTTCTCGTTCAAACAGACTTACAAGTGAGGATTGTGTGGGATATTAAGAGCTCAAGCATCCATGGTGAAAAAATAATCCACAAGCTTAAATGTGTGAATGTTTGTCTGCACTCTTTCCCTGCTTAGCCAAATAACATTAGCTATAATTGCATGGCTCACAGAAGCGATTCTAGACTCTTTTAAGGGCCCCCTGAGGAATCTGTCTAATTGTGATTGCTTCTCTATGATGTTTTTTGCCTTGAGCGCTAATGTTCTCTAGAGCAGCATAAGACGAGTGATTCACTTCTCAGTTGCTTCTCTGTCATCTGTCTTCTGTTCCTGTGAAATTACAGAAGCAGATGCAAGAAAATGTTCCTCATTTAAACCCAGTGACTTACCTGAACTCGGCTGATAGAGTTCAGTAACGCTGGCATCCTCATTTGGGTTTACGGATGAACTGTTCACTGCATAGCTGGAAGAGACACAATCTGTGCTTGATGTTCTTTCTGAAAATGAATAATTTTGTAATTAAAGCAGTCAATATCATAAAGTGTGTGTTTAGGACATTTTTAAAATAGAAAAGAAAAATTTTAAAATATGATAACAAAGATATAATTCAAACCATACCATAGACTGCAACATTATAATTAATGTATCTAGTTTCTCTGTTGACGATTGCTAGTTGATAAAGTCCAGAGTCTGTGGTTCTGGTGTTGGTGATGGTCAGAGATCCGGTCTGATCCAGCTTCAGTCTGTCTCTGAATCTCCCATCAGGACCATCATATGTTGAGTTGGTTTGTGTGAGTTTGTTGACTTCAGCTATTCTTGTGCTACCAAACATCCACTGTATTAACAGATATGTCTGTGTTTCAGTAACACCAGTGTTTAGAGAGACAGAATCTCCCTCCATCACTGATACTGACTTCACTTCATCTGTCACAGCTAGAGAACAAACACAAACATTCTTGTTACAGACTAATGGCATTATGTTGGTTATTAATGACCAAATTACTATTTAAATCTTTATTATTTTCCTAATATGAATGTTGAATGATATGTAAACCACTAATGAAAGTTTAGGAGTTCAATGTGAGTTTGTGTTACTTAAGCACTTTCATATGCAAACAGAAGTGAAACTAAACACAAACAAAACACTCATCTGTGGACCTGACTGTTTTAAAGTGATAGTTCACCCAAAATATTACTATTTGTTTCCATCTTTTACTCCCATGACATCGTTCCAAACCTGTGTGAATTTCTTTCTTTGTTCTGTTGAAAACAAAAAAAGCTAGTTGCTGATCCCTGGTAGCCATTGACTTCCATAGTATGTTTTTTTCCTACTATAGAAGTCAGTGTCCACCTGCAACTGTTTGGTTGCCAATATTCTTCAAACTATCTTATTTTAGGTTCCACACAATAAAGAAACTCACACGTGTTTAGAATAACTTTGTGAATCATGACAGCATTTTCATTTTATCTCTTTAACTTTCACATTCTTAACTGTGTCGTTTGGTCAAATGCAATTGAAGACATTAATATCACAAGGAATACTACAATATTACAAATATTACAATGACAAAGATATAATTCAAATGCAGAGCAAATTATGCTGTAACTCTCTTACCAAAGACTGTTACATTATAATTAATATAGCTGGTTTCTCTGTTGACGATTGCTAGTTGATAAAGTCCAGAGTCTGTGGTTCTGGTGTTGGTGATGGTCAGAGATCCGGTCTGATCCAGCTTCAGTCTGTCTCTGAATCTCCCATCAGGACCATCATATGTTGAGTTTGTTTGTGTGAGTCGGTTGACTTCAGCTATTCGAGTGCTACCAAACATCCACTGTATTAACAGATATTTCTGTGTTTCAGTAACACCAGTGTTTAGAGAGACAGAATCTCCCTCCATCACTGATACTGACTTCACTTCATCTGTCACATCTAGAGAACAAACACAAACATTCTTGTTACAGACTAATGGCATTATGTTGGTTACTAATGACCAAATTACTATTTAAATCTGTATTATTTTCCTAATATGAATGTTGAATGATATGTAAACCACTAATGAAAGTTTAGGAGTTCAATGTGAGTTTGTGTTACTTAAGCACTTTCATATGCAAACAGAAGTGAAACTAAACACAAACAAAACACTCATCTGTGGACCTGACTGTTTTAAAGTGATAGTTCACCCTAAATATTACTATTTGTTTCCATCTTTTACTCCCATGACATCGTTCCAAACCTGTGTGAATTTCTTTCTTTGTTCTGTTGAAAACAAAAAGCTAGTTACTGATCCCTGGTAGCCATTGACTTCCATAGTATGTTATTTTTCCTACTATAGAAGTCAGTGTCCACCTGCAACTGTTTGGTTGCCAATATTCTTCAAACTATCTTATTTTAGGTTCCACACAATAAAGAAACTCACACGTGTTTAGAATAACTTTGTGAATCATGACAGCATTTTCATTTTATCTCTTTAACTTTCACATTCTTAACTGTGTCGTTTGGTCAAATGCAATTGAAGCCATTAATATCACAAGGAATACTACAATATTACAAATATTACAATGACAAAGATATAATTCAAATGCAGAGCAAATTATGCTGTAACTCTCTTACCAAAGACTGTTACATTATAATTAATATAGCTGGCATCTCTGTTGACGATTGCTAGTTGATAAAGTCCAGAGTCTGTGGTTCTGGTGTTGGTGATGGTCAGAGATCCGGTCTGATCCAGCTTCAGTCTGTCTCTGAATCTCCCATCAGGACCATCATATGTTGAGTTGGTTTGCGTGAGTTTGTTGACTTCAGCTATTCGAGTGCTACCAAACATCCACTGTATTAACAGATATTTCTGTGTTTCAGTAACACCAGTGTTTAGAGAGACAGAATCTCCCTTCATCACTGATACTGACTTCACTTCATCTGTATCAACACCAAACACACCTGGAGAACAAAAGGAACATGTTTTGTCACAGACTTTGAGCTTTGGCCCCAATCCATAATACATCTCTGTGTACATTAAACTCTTATTTAAACCATGTCTATGCCAGTGTTGATCATTATAGGAGAACAACTCTGAGAAAAACGCTGATGAGCATTACTGAACTGCTTTGTTCCTCCTCAGTGTTGTTTCGTCTGCACATTTTGATGTGTAAACAGAAGTGAAACATAAAACATCAGACTTGAATCAGACTTTAAGTTTATTCGTCGAACTAGTTACAGTTACTGATTGACCCCGTGGACTACGTTAAATGCTTTAGGCCTAAATTAACTAAATGCATGACTGAAACATGTTGAATATTACAACAATGATGTCAATTTGTGTTAATGATCAATGTTTAAAAAAGACACATTGTTTTTGGTAACGTAACATATTGCAGAACTCCTTCAAAATGTCTACAAAAGTACAACTAGCATTAGTTTTGTAAAAAAATCTAACAAAACATATTAAAGTGATTGCCTGAGAAACTTTTTTTTGGAATAACAGTGAAACTGTGCAGTTTGATTTCAACCTGAAGGTTATTACTCTTAACTTAAACTGCAGGACGTGAAGCCAAACAAATGTATATCTTACCAACCAGACGCAAGCACAATGAGAACAGAACAAATGGATGAAGCATATTCTCTGGCCGTTTGCCCACCATTCAAATAACTAAACGTCCCGTTCACACCTCAGCAACTCTGTGCTGCATGAGAAGACTCGCGCTGCCCAGAATCGTGTCGCTGGTAGGCGTTCCCACTGGTTGCTTAGTGACGGCTGTGAGTGACAGTAGCGGATGAGACACGTCGTTGACGGTGCATTCGTTTCCTTACCGCTTAAAATAAAGATTTCATGGAATAAGCCAATGGAATGGAATGAAATGCAAATATATATTAAGCAGAAAATGAGCAAATATTTTGTCCAAAAGAAAAATATATAGTTTACAGATTAGTGACTCAGTCAGGACATGTACATGCCTATTTCTCGAATGCATATTCTTTCCTTATTTCTTTAATGCTTAACTATTAACGTGCTTTCGAGGAAAGACAGCGCGATGAGATCATTTGTGAATTAAAAAATATGCATAAAAGGTGGGAATTAATACATACTTTAGTCATAATTGTGACATAAAAAGTCGAAATTATGATTTACTAAGTCGAACACACACACACACACACACACACTCTCTCTCTCTCTCTCTCTCTCTCTCACACACACACACACACACACACACACACACACAAATCATGCATAAAAGTTTTTTGCCAAATAAATTGGCTAATTTTGACATAGTAGACTATCTCTATTACTTAGTCGTAATTTCTGCTTTTTAAATGTCATAATTGTGACTTTTTGTAAATTCGACTTTTTATGACACAATTTACAGCTGTGTCATATTGCATTTTTTCTAATGTGATGGAAATGGACTTCCATATCCTACGTTGCTGCGTTTGAGAATGTCAAATAAAGACGACAAAATGCGTGAATTGGAATAAAAAGGAAACCGTTTAATTTTTACATAGGTGAGAAAAAAATAAGTGAGAATAAATAGAAACATCACTAAATGTGTAATGCTTTTACTTGTTATAATAGAAATTGCATTAGTTTTAATGGAAACTGCAATGGTCCCTGTGGGTCTCTGCTGGTCGCCTTCTATTGGTGTCTTAAACCACTAAGTTAATGGAATATCCCACTACAGGAACCCACGCTGATCGATCCGCATTTGACTGGACGCAGTTCAGAGTCAGACACACAACGGATCGGATTCAGCGGAACAGAATAATCTACATCTCCAGAGATCATCTTCATCAAGATTCTTCACACCTCCACAACAACATGTCTTTGCTCGTTCTGCTGTTATTGTTCACGGACTGTAAGTGATGGATTTCTTTTCTTTCGGTTTAGACACTGCAGTATTATTACTCAGCTCTGCTTTAGAGTTTAATCTGTAAAACTGATTAAATATGCTCTAGGTGTGTCTGGTGCAGGAATAGATGAGACGATGTCAGTGATGGAGGGAGATTCTGTTACTCTACACACCGATCTTACTGAGATACAGAACGATGATACCATACTGTGGATGTTTGGATCTAAGGGCTTGGTCATATCCCAAATAACGAGAAAAAACGATTTGACCTCATTTTTTGTCACTGATGAGGCTGAATTTAGAGGCAGATTGCAACTAGACCAAAAAACTGGCTCTCTCACCATCAGAAACACCAGAATCAGACACTCGGGACAATATAAACTAACAATCTCTAGAGAACAGACTACGACCAAGACGTTTAGTGTCACTGTCTTCGGTGAGTCTTTCAATGTAATAATGATCTTGTTGGATTAGTACTGTGTTAATAATTATGTCATACACCATCTCAGTTGTGCTTGAAATAATTTTATTTACTGTTAAATTAGTGAAACTTAAATGTATTATACGTAAAACATCACTTGTGATTTCTATTCCAGAGGCAGTTGCTGAGACGGATGGAGTGAAGTCAGTATCAGTGACGGAGGGAAATTCTGTCACTTTACACACTGATACTGACTTACACACGGATGATCTGATCCTGTGGAGGTTTGGAGATAAAGGCATCCTCCTGGCTAAAATCGATGTAGAGACTAAAGAGACCTCATTAAACGATGCCGATGAGAGATTCAAAGGCAGACTGCAGCTGGATCAGACTGGATCTCTGACCATCAAGAACAGCAGAACTGAACACGCGGGACTTTATGAACTACAGATCAGAGGCCGTGAGAGATCAGAGCGATTCCTTCTTTTTGTCAGTGGTGAGTAACTCTAATCTTTCAATGTAATGACATAAAGTATAATTAGATCAAAGACCAGACAAATATTCGATTATATGAACATGATGAATGAGAAATATGTCCGAAAATCATAATTAATTGTGGAAAATGAAGTCTTCTCTAATGATGTACACTTTAGTTCACACTAACTGTCTTACTGTTTCTCTATAGCGGTTTCAGAATTGACCCTGTCTTCTGGTGAAATAGCAGTGATAGTTGCTGCTGTTCTGCTAGTGGCTGCAGGTTTAGCTGTCGTGGTGATTTACTATCGCCGAAAGATTGCTGAACTGCAAACGGGTAAGTATTATGGTGAATCCCATTTCTCTGTCTTACCCCTTCCCCTTCGTCTTACCCCTAGCCCTTGTTCCTCGAAACTGAGTGGTAAGCGCTAGGGGTGAAAACATTCCCCTATGAAATGAGACGCCACTTGGTTACTGTTACGTCATCATACATCGTCGCTAGCTGCTGCTACGTCACCAGAGGAGACAAGTGTTGATCACAAACTTCTCGTCTGCAAGTGTGTGTATGGCCCTGTCCCAAATGGAACACTTCGTGTGCACTTGCGGTCTTACGGACTTACAATGGCTGTCCGTTAAGTCCACGAGACCGTAGAGTGTCCCACTCCTCATTTTAGCTTCAGAAGGGTGCTCGCGAGCGCCCCATTTGTGGCCGTTATGCGCCCTCGATCCGCACCTCTGCCGAGCCTGCACTGGGGCGAGCTCCGCAGTAGACTTCTACTCGACAGTAAAAGCGTCATTACATCACGAATGTGCGGAATCAGAGGAAGACCCGACCGTGAGGGTTTAGGGTGCCATTTGGGACAGGGCCTATGTCGATTGCGTGGGTTTTAATGATATTTTTATCTAGTCAGAGAAACGCGGGACTGTTGTGCAAACCAGCAATGTAACCTTAGCGTGGAATAATATCGATTTTCAAAAATGTTTCAATTTAGAACATGGTTGCAAATATATATGTACAGGACTGTGTTGAGCACAAAACAAGCCTGTCGTAATTTTAAATCAATTATTTAAGCCAAAAATACTTACATTTATGGGACTCTCTGGATGATCTGGCCGCAGTGTCTTCTGGGTACCCCTTGGTTTCAAGTAAACTCGTGAAAATGCTTGGTTTTAAGGGGTATCTACCCCTTCCCCTAAGCCCGATCAAAACGAGAATTGGGACAGCCCTTACTCTCACGTGAATGAGCAAAACTAAGGGGAAGGGGTAAGACAGAGATTTGGTATTCACCCTTACAGCAGGGCCGACCCTGACCAAATGGGTGCCAGAGGCAAGATTTTAGCTTGTATCATTTGAATCAGAGCCAATTCAGCCACCGATCAATCCCACAGAAATGGCATAGCTTTACAACAACAAATTCTACATGCAATATAAATATGAGTACTGCACAAAAAAGACATTAAGCTTTATTTAGATTAAAGAACTTTACTAGTTTCATCCAAAGATGGCTATAGTACATGTGTGATATTTTGTGATATAAATACAATATGTCGTTTTTCTGTAATGTATAATGTGGTATGAAAAAAATACAGAACTTTTGACCAACAGATGTTGTTCAAGTAGTTTTGGAATTTGGGAAAAACTTGAAAAAAGAATGGGTTTCACTCTTTTCGAGAACGAACATAAACCTCTTTCAGTAATCATAAAATGCACAGAATAAAAAAAAAATATCTTTCCACATACATTTTCATAGGTGACATTCCCTCTGTTCAAATTTAGTATGTTTATTTTTTTATCACTCATTTGGGCGCCGGGTGCTCCTAACATCTCCCTTTTCCACCTTTGCCACGGACCAGTTCTGTATGGTTAAGACAGTGAGCTTTATTATGCTACAATGGCATCGTTTTCTGGCATCATTTACTCACAACATGTCTCACAAGTCATCTTTGTAACTGAGATGCCCACCTGTACAGTCACTTGATCTCATGAACACATTTCTGTTCTCTGTTTCTGTGTGATGCTTTGACGGGTGAAGAGAAGAAAGATTCAGTGGCCGAGGGAGATTCTGTCACTCTACACACTAATGTTACTAAACTACATAAAGATGATGTGATACAGTGGTGGTATGAAGATGAAGATGAAAAGAATCTCATTGCTAAAATCGATAAAGTGAAGAAAAACAAGCCTGATGTATATGATGGTGCTGATGGGAGATTCAGAAGCAAACTGGTGCTGGATGGTCAGACTGGAAATCTCACCATCAAAGACATCAGGACCATTCACTCTGGACTCTATAAACTCAAGATCAGCAGCGGTAAAAGAACCAAATACATGACGATTTTTGTTCCCGTGACTGGTGAGTACAGTATACCAGTGTGTTAATGATCATGCATTGTGTGAACAGTTTAGATGATCAGAAATGAGTTGCTCAAAATTAAACTAAATTGAATTACTTACAGATTTGAATGATTTCAATTAGTACCTTGCTACAAAAAAATAAATAAAAGATCTTTCAAGAAAAGTTATAATGTTATGATAATAACATCATAAAAGGAGAGATCAAGGGCATAATATTGCATGAATAAAGTAGCCTACTATTTTGAGGGCGGATGGGTCACAATATTATGAGAAAAAGCATGATCAGGGATCATTATGGTAGCATCATTATTCATGCCTTAAAAAGTTGAAATTATGACAAACTCAAGTCATAATTACGAGATAAAAGTCTAAATTCATAATTACGAGATAAAAAGTGTGTACTGAACTTGGTCCTCCAAACTCTTTTAATTCAAGTTCATTCATTTTAGACCGTCTCGTTTATCATTAGACCACTATCCTGTGATCGATGTGTTTATAAAGTCATTAAGTCATAACTTCGACTTTTATCTTGTAATTATGAATTAAGTCATAATTTAGAATTTTTATCTCATAATTTCGACTTTATAAGTCATCATTTCGATTTATCTCGTAATTTAAACCTTTAAACTCATAATTATGACTTTTAAAGTAATACATTTGTCATAATTTGACTTTTTAAGGCATAAGTAGTTTTTTCTTACATGGCGTAAATGAGCTTCCATAAATCATAGATAGTTTGTGATTTAGAATTCAGTTATTTTGCCATAAATTCATCATATGGCTTAAGCATGTAAATAATACAGCACATTATACTTTATGATTTGGGAATACCTCACTTTAATGTGTTTTTTTATTTCCTTATGATTTTAATCTCAAAACATTGTGACTTTATTCTCGTAAAAGGTCTATGAGATTATTCTTGTAACATATACTACAAAAACATTAATACAGCTGCTTTATTGAATCAATTTGACGTTAGTTTGAACATGAATTCATTGAGTTTGGTTTGAGTAATTCACATCTGTTACTCTAAGAACATCTCAGTGCTCAGTGTGCAGTATAAGTGACCTGAAATGAACACAAGTTTACTAAATTAAACAATACGTAACTGTCAAACGATTTGTTGTAGTGTGTTGACAGCATATGCTCCGTAACAGACATTAAAGGGTTTGAATCTGCTTACTAAATGATAGAAATTTTAAATGAAGTTTAAAAAATGTCATGTAACTGATGTCGAAATTGCAAACTAAATTCCTTATTATTATTATTATTATTGTTTTATCTTGTGAATTTCCCTGTTTCTATGTGCTGTTGTAACGTAAAGTGGAGACAGAGAAAGTGATGCTGGGAGATTCTGTCACTCTCTCGACTCATGCTAGAATGCAGGAAGATGATTTGTTACTCTGGACGTTTGGAGCTGAAAAGAGTCTCATTGCTAAAATTGATTCGAGGACAAATAGAACTGATGAGAAATTCAGTGACAGACAGCACCTGGACGAGGAGACTGGATCTCTGACCATTAGAAACATTACAGATAGAGACTCTGGACAGTATAAACTACAAATCATCAACAGTGAACAGACCACAATCAAGAGATTCAATGTGATTGTCAACAGTGAGTAGAACTTCATTTATTCTAATAACTGTATTCATTTATGCAGCATTTCCAGTCCTCAAATCTGATTGGTTGAGCAGCTCTTTAAGAGTGCTCATTAAAAATCAGTTCATGTTCAGTAAGCATCTCTAGAATGGACAAAACACCATTATTCAGCAGTCCAGACATATGATGATGCTTTTTGTGAGGAACAGACCAAGATTTGTTTCAGCATGTTTGTTTGTTGAACTCTTGCATCCTCTTTGAGATTGTGTAACATCATCATATGTAGATGTATATGTAGCATCACTGTTTCTTCCACTAATTTGTACCATTTCTGTCATTGTCTCTGCATTTTCTGACAGATTCCACTGGAAACAGAGAGAATGAATCAGCGACTGTGTCTGAGCATTTGTTGTAGGGAAAGAATAAGCAGGTGGAAACAAGTTCATTTTGATGAGATGCCCACAAGAGTCATTCACTGTTACCTACATTTAAGTACAAAAACATATTTCTGCTTTTATTTTATACATCTGGAATTTTTTAATATTTGTTTGACCGTATTAAACCTGGTTCATCTTGGGTCCGTTTAGAGTCCTTGAGATCCAATGCTCTATAATCCTAGAATCTGCCCAGTAAAAGTGAGAAATAAAGTAGAATTCTTGAAGATCAATATGCAGAACGGTAGTTAGGGTGAGCGATATTTGAAAAAAATGCATCAAAATCACATTTATTTGATCTGTCCTTCTATCAGTTTGCCCCGTCCTCTTGAGCTGAACAAACACAACGCTATTGTAATTCAATTTACCAACAAATGACTCAACAGAGCAGCTTCTCTTAATGATTTATTTTCACTCACGCTGCTGGTTTAAATCATAGTATTTATTTATTTAGCATTATCACTTGCATTTGCAAAAGACGAGCAGCACAAGCAGAGAAATCCAAGAGTTAACCATTCGCTGTTCACACTCTGTTCATGCATCCAGAAGTCTAAAAAGTACCTGAAAAACATACTTCAGTAAAGGTACATATACCTTGGAATGAAAATGACACCATTACAAGTCATCAATTCCAATACGATTAGAGTAAGAGTCTTAGAGTATCTGATTTCAACAGAACGTAAGTATTTTACTCGTACTGAATGTAGGCTCAAACATGCAGTCCTCAACACCTCATCAAGAGATACGCCAGTAGAATAACACGAACCAGTTGACTTGTGAGGAGAGCAATCGCATGTTTATTTTCTACAATCAAATAAAACTGAACAATTGCTAATGCACTTACATTCAAATGGAAGTCCATTTCCACCACTGAATAAAAAAAGAGTAATTGTGACCCCCACAAATCGGACTATTTCTTGCAGTTCTGACTTTTTTTTCTTCTAAGAATGGCATAATAAAAATGGTAAGTTATAATTGTGAGATGCAAACTTATAATTTCAAGTTATAAAGTTAAAGTTGTGTGATAAACTCACAATTGCGAGAAAAAGGTAAGAAATGTGAGATACATTGTGAACATTGTACATCTCGTAATTATGAAAAAAGTGTCAGAATGGCGAGTTTATATTCTGATTCTGAAACGTAAACACACAATTGTGAGATAAGTCACAATTACCTTTTTTTAAATAAATAAATTCAGTGGTGGAAACAGGCTACCATACATTTGCATAAAGTCACCTTGTTGACAAGTTTGGGTGAGTAAGGGCAAAACGCACTCAATATAGTACCTTCAATGTCCAGATATCACTTCTTTTGTAGCAGAAATAAACTGCTGCAGAAAAAGTTAAATATAACAAATAGCATTACTCATCACAAATGTATTGGAGTAAAGAGTAAATTGTATATACTTATTCAAAAAATTTAAGTAAAAAGTAGTGTAAATGTTGCTAATATACTGACAGTCAAGTACAGTAACTGATTACATTTACTGAAATATTAACACCACTGCATGCGTTGCATTATTGTCCGTAGAGCAGCAGAACGTGTTGTGACATTTGTCAAATTATCCACCGTGCTAGTATTACAAAACTGTATTATCAAACCTAGCAATCCTGTTTGACACATCTGAAGTAATTCTGAACAGTCATGATGGTGCAGTGATTTAGTAGCTACAGATTGTAAAGGTAATTGAACATAAACACCATAAGCACTAGAAATGAGACTTTCAAATGACAGGTTTGCTATCAGACAGTATACACAGTTTATTGAGGAAAGTATAATCCGTCAAGAAACAAACTGTGTTCTGTTTGATCTCACATTGGTGAGTTTTGGTCCAATAATGTGTTTTTCTGAATTAGGCAGTAGAACATGAATAGTCCTAAAGTTTTTACAGTCCATTAATTCTGAGGACTGGTAGATTTCATGTGGCTCGAGGAAATAAAGCTGAGTATCATCAGTGTAACAATGAAAGCTCACTCCATGTGTCCTTATAATGTCTCCCAGTGGAAGTGTACATTACATTACTTGCTAGATTACATTACATTACTTGGTGCATCACTTGAGCTTTTCAAAATGTGTTTGTGATAATGATTATGAAGGTTTGCTTGAATTTTAATCAATGTGTGTTATCAAATGTTTCCATATTTAGTATAATATGGGGAGGTGTGCAGAGGTCATCTTTGAATTAGCAACTTGTGTGTGTGTGTGTGTGTTTGTCTTGGTGTAATAACACTTGTTGGATTTGTGCTACTCAGATAAAGTTAGATGGAGTATTGAGAAAATAACATTATTAAATAAACTAATGTTACCATCACTTTGTTTCCTGCTTCCTGCTCTTTCCCTGCCTCTGTCTGATTAATTAATTTACTTTAATATTCAAAGCAGAGTGGTTATTAATGTGTCCACACTGCCAGCATATTGACTTAAATATCACCCTGAAAGAGCTGCTTGTGTTGAGTAGCCCCAGATTGCACTAAACCCTGGATGAGGGGCGGGGCGTCACATTAAGCCCACCCCCCAATTTCATTGGTTTATATTAGTGCAGAGCTTATTGGTGTAGACGTTTGCGCACAAGCATTCTTTTACAGGTATATACGTTTTTATGAATGATCTAAGCTGTTTTGCTGTACTACAGAAAAATTAAGTGCTGACAATAGCGATTTTATTTAGAATCAATTAGTCAATGTTTGTTTTTAAACTTATGACGAATTAGTTATATTAAGTTCATATCAAACGATTGGTGGAGGAATCTCCGAGTACTTCGGGCAGAACAGAGCTGTGTAATATGTGCAGCTCATGAATTAAGTCTGGGGAACAAATTCTTAATTCGTGGCCATGATATAGTCCTACCTATGCTATAAACAGCCTCACCTATGAGAAATATGAATTATGTTTATGTGCAGTGTTGGGGGTAACGCATTACAAGTAACGCAAGTTACGTAATAATATTAATTTTTTCAAGTAACTAGTAAAGTAACGCATTACTTTTTAATTTACTAGAAAATATCTGAGTTACTTTTTCCCATTTATTGACTGACAGTGAGCTGTGTGAACATGATCTTACTGTAGATCTAGACTAAATGTGAATGTGTATTAATTCATCCCACTCGTAAAAAACAGATTCAGTATTCATCAAAATTAATTAAAACAGTGAAATGCAAACTCAGGATATGACGCCAACCTGAAATAATTAAATGTTAAACAACACAAATATATCTAATAATCCCATCTTATTAACCAATGTGTTTGCTGCTGACCTTTGATGATCAGTTAAACCATACTAATAATCAAAAATTACTTTAGATAAACTAACAATTGAGCTTCATTGTTGTTGTTTTTTTTATTGCTGAAGAGTGTTGAACTTCTCCTGTGTTCTTCTGTACAGACGTGATTTTACTTTTCCTTCAGTCTGAGGTTTATTCATTACACTTTTTGGTGTGAAAGGCTTTTATATTTGCTATAAATAGATCTTCTTGTATTAAAAATAAAAAATCAAGCCCTGCTCATATTTAAAAAGTAACGCGAAAGTAACGCAAAAGTAATGTAACATATTACTTTCCATAAAAAGTAACTAAGTAACGTAATTAGTTACTTTTTTAGGGAGTAACGCAATATTGTAATGCATTACTTTTAAAAGTAACTTTCCCCAACACTGGTGATGAACGTAAATAGTGGTACTCAATCTCAACAGGTGTGTTGCACGTTAAATGAAGTCAGATATTATTAATGCACTTTTCACTGTACACGAAGCAGACTGAGCAGTTTTAGCTGGGCGATACTGATAAAAATGATTCTCTGTTTTGAATAATTTATATTCTTTAGTTTAGGATCTTGGATAAGCAAAAATTTAGGATATGATGCTAATTCACTGTAGTTCAGTTAGACAGGACAAACCCGCAAATGTTTTTCTTTTAAAGAACAACTACGTTGACAAATAAGACAATAATATCAACTAGTCCATCAGCGTGAACTGTGGTTTTATGTGTGGATAATCGGAATAAAAAGCCCTTGCTTTGTTATTTTTTGCATATAGGCCTATTTTAAAAGTTTTTGTTTAGGAATCACTTTAATTAGGCCTACTGATTTGAGATTTTTAGAAGTTATTATAGTCTTTAATAAATTAAAAATATCAGAGATGTCTCTTTTACTCAATAAAAGTGCTCACGTACCGATTGCACAGATTTACAGCTCTGAGTGATTTTAATATTCAATATTGATCGAGTGTTAATAACTGAATCTAAATTCATCCCGTACACAGATTAGAACACACACACACACAATGAGGTCGTAGATACATAAATCATTGGATTTTTAATATCTGATGTCATGGTCCTGACACTTATTTACTATAAGATAGGAGCTTTTAAAAACTGTAAGAGAATCAATATAGGCTCAAATATTTTATTAAGGTATAAACAAGGAAACATTGTGCTTGCCATGAAAACATTTATTAGCACTTTATAACCTACAAGTTTGTGACACATTGAGCAACTATCTTTAAACAACAACAAAAACATGTGGTTTAAAACGTAAAATCAGACGCTTGTGTTCGTGTTTGTCTATCTCTAAAATACAGTAACTTATCATAATTTGCATATAAAATCCCAACTTAGTGCTGATCCGCGGCCTGTGGAGAGTAGGAGGAGGCTGCAGACCTGGAGCAAGGTAGATCTACGGCCCAGGCAATACTTTCTGCTATTTTAGATTAAAAAAAAAAAATCCTTCTGTGTGATTTATAAGCTTGTTTCCTCATGGTGATAAAAAAAAATCACAAAAATGTACAGGTATTCAGGTATTACTGGCAAGGCTGTCCTTAGCTGACACGGGGCACTGTTTGAGGTAGAGAGCAGGGCCCCCTCTTTCCTATCAAGATTGCATTCTGGGGGAGGGGTAGGGTCCCCTCGGTCCTTTCGCCGCGGGGCCCCCTCAAAGCACGGGCCCTGGTTTGACCAAACCAGTTGCACCGTCCAAAAGATGGCCCTGATTACTGGTATTACAACGCTATCTCACGCCAATTCGTACGTATTTTACGAGGTGGCTAATTCGTATGAATTCGTACGACCTCACTCGTAAGATTTAGTACGATTTGTCTAAACCCCAGTGACGGGTAGGTTTAGAGGTGGGGTTAGGTGTAGGTCATTCGTACAAATTCATACGAATTGGCAACTTGTAAAATACGTACAATTTAGCAAAAATCGTATGAATTTGCTCGAGTGAGGTCGTACGAAATCGTACAAATTAGCCTCCTCGTAAAATATGTATGAATTGCCGTGAGATCGGGCTGGGTATTACTATCCTCGTGGAGTCCCCATAATTTAGGGAGTATACTCTCTCTCTCTCTCACACACACACACACACACACACACACACACACACACACACACACACACACACACACACACACACACACACAGTCATTTGGATGTTGGCTTATATGTTTTTATGTGAGAAAAATGTATACATGAGGAGTTATTTGTAATTAGTAGTAGTTATTATTTATGCATTTGTTTTATTAGGTTTTTTTTAGATGTTTGTGAATAGTTAGAACCAGTTGTGTTTTATACTTGTTGAAATAAAACGTTTTTAACCCTTTGATGCACAACATGGGTCTAAAGTGACCTGACTGAGCTTATTTTCTTCTATATCTTTGCAAGAAATTAATGTCATCATTCAGTATTCCAGGAATTTATCAATTAACTTGTTTCTGATCATCACAAATCCATATTTTCATTTTTACTTTTTAAAAAAAATGATGCATATTCATTTCCTATGTTATTTCAATCATGGCTGAGTATTTCTTTGCTGAATCTCTGAAATAAATGCATTTTATAATTTACTATGCAGGTATTCAAAAATCATTAAATATCTTGTTTTGGATTTCCACAAATCATTGTTTATTTTCCTTTTTTTAACTTTATAAACAAACATATTTTTAGTATTTCTACGTCAATTTAACACACACGGGTTAAAAAATACCCATATAGAAACCTTTGGTATTTGCAAGTTTTTTGCAAGTAGGAACATATTTACTTCAGAAAACTATTTGTCACAAATCCGGTTCGGGATCTTAAGCCCACTCACCACCAGAGGTCACTCGCTCACCACATTGACTCTCACACCACACACAACGTTACATATTACCCTGTACTACATTTCCCATAATTCATTGCACTAAGTACACACGGCTGTCTCAATCACATGCTCACACCTGAGAATTATCCCCACAATCACACACCCTACTTAAGCCTTGGACTTCCTCTCTGTCTTTGCTGAGTATTGTTTAGCATATAGCATTCTCCAAATGTTAGCTACAACCAAGCCTTTCCGTGTTTTGTTTTCTAGTTTTAGTTAGTCTAGTCTTTTTGTGTTGCCTTGCTGTCTGGTTCCTGACCTTCTGCTTGTTACCTGGATTATCTCTCTGCCTTGCCCTCTGTATATTGTTCACCAATCACGGACCACGCCCGTTTACCTGAGTACTCTTCTGCCTTGCCCTCTATATACCTGTTTGCCAGTTGTTCGACCCTGCCTGTGTTTTTGACCATGCCTCTTAATAAAAGCTTGCAAATGGATCCGCACGCCTCTCGTCTTGTCGGCTCCGTTGCAGAATTCACCTGCCCCACATTTCACAACTCAACATAGCTGCTTTTGTATATTTGATGTAAGTCTTATTTATAATTTATTACCACAGAAAAGATTTAATACATTGTGAAAGATATAACTAGACATAACATTTGAATGTTGGGTTTAGGTTACCTTGTACACTGTGTGTACTGAGTATATGTGTATTCTGCACATTGTATTCTGTATAAGTCTGTTAGTATAAGCTGTCTATATGTAAATAGTTTCTGCACTGTCTGGAGCACCCTCTCAAGAATTTCACTCATTAAGGCACATGTGCTGTGGTGATGTGACAATAAAAGGGATTTGATTTGACTTGAAATCCATTATTAGTGAGACAGAGAAACATGTCCAGACTTCACTTCATCTGTATCAGAACCAAACACACCTGCAGAATAAACAGAAACAATTTCTCAGAGATTAAGCTCATATAATACTGCTTGCAATGCTAGCCAACAGATATCTAACTGAGATAATTTAGTCTTGCCTGATGGTGTAATTCCACCAAGGAAAGAAAGAAAATGATCTTTATTCTACTGATCTGGAACTTCGCCAGTGCATTTGGATGCATGTGAACTGACGCTGGCCGGCAATGTTACCATCGAAATAAACTTGAGGAAAAATACAACATCAGCCAGTGAACAAATGAACAGTGTCAACATGAAACCGAACATACTTTTTATGCACTAACTGCACATAATCAGCAAAAACAGAAAGATTTTGAAAGTCCTCTTCATAACGTTGAAGATTCCAGCAAAATTGGATTTCGATGGATATTATGAATGCTCGCTTTATCTTCATCTCTCATTACATTTTAGCACATTTGTGCATTCATGGCTGTTGAACCCTGTAAAAAAACAGATGTTTGGTCTGATCAAGTATCTCTATTGTTAAATTTGTTGTTTGGTTCAGTCTTAGTTTCTATGCTCCCTAAAAACCATAATTGTACTCCACAGACCAACTAACCGAGTTACATCAGCTGCATCACTGAATGAACACATGGCAAGCATTTTAGAGAGAAACGAGTTCAACACAACAATCTGAATGATTCACATTAATAAAACATAATTTTTTGCAAATATAGTAGCAAAGATCAAATGATAGCAGATGTGGGAGAAGAACTGTAAGTGTAGAGATACTTTACCTTCAAACACTCTGTGGTTTAATGCGCTTCTGCTCAAACTAATATTGGTAAACATCTCGTCTCGTGGGATTGGAAGCACCCAGGAGCCAAAATATACAAAGGTGCAGATATTTCTGCTTATTCTCTTAACAAAATGTAGTATACTTCAAGCATATTTTTAAGTATACTTTATGTAGTAAGTATACAAATATCAGTGTACTAGTAGTATACTTGTAAGTATTTCAATACACCTTGGGACTAAATTGGCCCACCTTTTAGTATTTAAAAGCATACTTTTAAGAATACTTTAAATATAACAGTGGTAAACTTTGAGTACACAACTAGTTTAGATAAATGTTTTTAGCTTGTACTGCAGCTAAACTAAAAGTGAACTAGTTATACTGATAGTTTACTAATTAAATACTTGTAGCATTTTTAGTACACCTTGAAGCATAGTCCCAGTAAACTACTAGTTGAGTAGATGTATACTGCAAGTATCCTCTTAAGTTAACTTTACATCATACTTTAAGTATACTATGTCCCTATTTAGGTATTAATTTGTATATATTTTGTTATATGAATATCTGAACATGCAAAACATCAAGAGAAAGAACAGGGTCTGCTTGTAAAAAAAAACCCATTTCATTCTAGCTTCATGCATTCTTTTTTTAAACACATGATGTTTTATTAACAAGGTTCGGGAGGAGCACGATCAGATAATCAACCAATTTGGCACAGGTGCAACTCGTTTAGCTAACCATCCTAATGAGCACAATGCGTACATATATATATATATAGATACAGCCTGCCTACCTCTGTCCAGTGACAGTTTTCCGGCATTCCAGCTTTCTCTCGTCTGCCAGAAAATGTCTGAACTCGAGTCGTTTTCGTCTGACAACGAACCCGACGCTCCATCACAAGCCACTCGCTCTAAGGCACGGCTTGGTCAAGCCTCCGGCTCCAAGGCACCTCCTTCTGCAGGCTCCAAAGCGCTTCCTCCTCGGCCAGGCTCCACCGCCGAGCCCCAGGCTTCAGCGCGCGGGCGGAGGCCCACAAGGCCAGCTACTCCCTCTCCTAAGCCACGAAGTCTTCGTTCACCTCCACCATCAAGACAGCCATTACAATCCCCATCATCATCATACGCTTCAGCTTCACCATCCATCCCTCCTATCGGGAAATGGACCGTCGCGGGATTGAGACAAGCATTGTCAAACTCCGACGTTAAGTTCTCCCGGAAGATGAGCAAAGCTCAGCTCTTCGATCTTTACGTCTCTCTGGGGAAAACCAACGCATCCACCTCAAAAAGGTATCCAAAGCCCGCAAGACAAGAAACTATCATGTCTCTCCAACTTCGTCTTCTAGATCAAGTTCCGGCTCCCCGCAAGCGTCAAGACGCAGCAGGCTGTCAGCAAGCCTGGGCCACGCCCCAGACTCGGCCGTTCCTCGCACGGTGCCGCCCCCCTTTTCTTCTCAACCAACCACCGCGGCACCCTCAGCCACTGCGTCACGCGCAGCACCGCACACGGGCATAACTTCCCAATCTCCTATTCTTCCCACTCCCTTCCTTCTTCCCTCGGCCGCAGACGCTAGCGTGAGGCTGCCTCCGCTAGCCGCTCAAGCCCAGCCCCCTTACTATTACCCTCCCGCTTCTTCTTTTTCCCATCAATGGCCAGCAGCCCCCGCGGCAGACGTCCATGCAGGAAATCATCAGCCAGCAACACAGTCTCACTGGCCCCCTCCCTCTTTTCTTCCCACTTCTCTCTATGGGCTCCCCCAAGCATCAGGGGCCGATCCGTGCGTGAGGCTGCCTCCGCAAACGGCTACGACCCCTCCCTCCTTCCCTTCTACCTCCTCCTACGTGCTTCCCCAAGCACCAGGGGCTAATCCGTGCGTGAGGCTGCCTCCGCAAACGGTTACGGCCCCCCTCTATCTTCCTTCCAACCCTTCTATCCCATCTAAATCGCAGTTCACCTTATTCACAGCAGTCCCCCTACCTACCCCGTCAAATGCTGCTGCTCTGGAACCACCTCCCGTACACAACACCATCAAACCCAGATCCTCGCAGGTACGGACATCGATCTCTCATCTCTCCTCTCTCTGCTACCGCCCTCCGAAACCCACCGTCAAATTGATTGTGGAGATTTTTCGGTCACTTTAAAAAAATCCAACTCCCAATTCATCCCGCCCCCTCTCATTTTCCGAATTCACTATAGCTTTCGGCCGCTACACGGAAACAGTTTGCTCGTTTTTTCGCCATAGACGGCGCGAACTTAATGACTATCTAGCGATAGTTGCGGAACTCGCTGTCTTATGGCGGAGCCCATTTTACGTACCATAAATTATTTTCAGCCAAATGTGCGATGCGTGTTTCTCAGTGGAATCAGTGCCCCTATTGGGCGCACTGAACTCTGATCTCCACAATAGAGTATTTTTAGTTTTCCCAATATTTCGTGCGCGTCTGCAGGTCAGTAGCTCACTCAACCATCTCATGCCCCCAAGTTAATTCTGCCATAATACCCTGCCCAGAACCGACGCAAGCTAAATCCACCAGCTACGTACCCCGCTCTACAACCACTAATCCAACATTGGATTCCAGGAGAGAATCTATCCCATTCTCCGGTAATCAGCAGGTATGCGGAAACTTCAACAGAGGAAGATGCACAAGACAGCTGTGCAAATATCTCCACGTCTGTAGCTATTACGGCGGGGCCCATGCCCGCATAGTATGTCCTGTCTCAAAAGCCACCAATAAAAAATCCAGAAACTACTTATCGACTCCAGTCAATATTTCTCGTCTATCCTCTGAACTTTCACATCACCCAGACACTAACTTCACCAGTTATCTATTGTCTGGCCTCAAACAGGGCTTTAATCCCGGCACTACATGCCCGCTCTCACATAACATCATTTGTAATAATCTCCAATCCGCACTCGCAGAGCCAGATACAGTAGATAATCTAATCAAAAAAGAAGTCGAGTCAGGTTTTATGATCGGACCCTTCGATACTCCACCCTTTGAGACTTTTCGCATCAGTCCTATCGGAGTGGCTACCAGGAAATTTTCGGGGAAAAAACGTTCAATAATCGATCTATCAGCTCCACACAATTCCCCGTTCTCTAGCATAAACAGCCTCATACCCCTTGAGGAATATTCTCTACACTACCACGATATAGACCAAGCGATCACCATGATCAAAAATGTAGGTCGCGGTGCGTGGCTGGCAAAAGTAGACATCACTTCTGCCTTCAAAGTGATGCCTATCCACCCAGATTTTTGGCACTTATTTGGGATCTGCTGGCGTGAGAGGTTTTATTTCTCAGTACGCCTAACTTTCGGATGTAGAAGTAGCCCAAAAATTTTCGATATGTTATCAGAGGCAATCTGTTGGATCCTGGTTAACAACTATTCAACTGCTCGACGACTTCCTTATCATATCTCCTCCCGATGCCATCCCAGCCGAAAACATCACGACAGTCCAACGAATTTTCGCGGAGCTTGGAGTCCCCATCGCGCAGGAAAAATCTTTAGGTCCTACACAGCTCATCGAATTTCTGGGCATTAACCTGGACTCAGTCAAATTCCAAGCTTTGTTGCCCAAGGAAAAAATCGATAGAATAATCCTAGTGGCTTCCTCCTTCACAGAGGGCCACAATTGCTCCAAACGCGATCTCCTGTCCTTGCTCGGTCACTTTAACTTCGCAATGCGCATAATTCCCCAAGGCCGCCCCTTCATCTCTCACATGCTCGCACTTGCATCCTCCGTACACGCCCTAGACGACCAAATTATCATAAATCAGGCTTCTCATAATGAGATCAGTTTATGGATCACCTTCCTTAAACAATGGAACGGTCTAACTTTTTTTTACAGCGATCTGGTCCTTCTCCCCGACGATATTCAACTGTTTACCGACGCAGCCCCATCCGTCGGTTTCGGGGGATACTACCAAGGGCGTTGGTTCGCGTCTCCATGGCCCCCCCAGATGCGCGACTCTCCCCAGTCCTCAGCACTGTTCGAACTCTACCCGCTAGTTATCGTCTTTTATGGGGAAAAATTGGACATCACGCAGCATCTTGGTGCACTGCGATATGAGCGACTGTCCACTGCATAAATAAAGGCCGTTCCCATTCCCTCGCTCTCATGCCACTGCTAAGACGTCTAATCTGGATTTCAGCATGCGATCAATTTATTATAACGGCTAAGCACATTCCCAGATCCAAAAATCAAATCGCTGATTCTCTCTCTCGTTTTATGTTTCAGAAATTCAGAGCGCTGGCTCGGCGGACCCATCGCCAAACCCCAGTACCTCCCTATTCGCAACTCATATTCCCTTAACTCATCCCCTAAAACCTCTCCTCGATTCGTCTCTTGATTCTATCCTCAAAGCAGTTTCACTCAGAACCATCCATTCATATCTAACAGCTTGGCGATGTTTCAAAGCATTTCACCTCTCCTACAACCTGCCATTTCGATTTTTCTCTCCTGGCAATTCGTCATTTATTTCTTACCTCAATTCCATCAAGAATCTCCAAGCCGGATCCATCAAAGGTTACTTAAGTGGCGTTAAATTTTTTCACAAACTAATTTACGGCTTCCCCTCCTCCGAAATAAATAATTCCCAAACTTCTCTCTTAATCAGAGGAATTCAGCGCTCTCAACCATCTAGCCCAGATTCCAGACAGCCTATAACTCTGGACATCCTCACAAAATGCATCCGAAATCTCCGCACAGGATACCAGTCTATACACACCGCTCGTACCCTCGATGCCATGTTTCTATTGGCTTTCTTCGATTTCCTGAGATGCTCAGAAATCGCTATAACCTCCAAATTCAACCCCAAACTCCATCCGACCATCTCTGATTTGTCCATAATCGATAGCGAAACTATCGCCTACTTTATCAAACAAAGTAAGACCGACCAAGAAAGGAAAGGCCACTTCATATACATTTTCAACCTCCCATCTCCAATCCAACCCTATCAGGCTCTCTTTTCTTATTTCCAAATCAGGAACGCCCAAGCTAAATCCACACTGAACCCTCTCTTCGTCGACGATTCTAACCACCCCGTGACACGATTATGGTTCCAAAAACACCAAAAACTAATCACTCAAGCAGGCTTACCCGCAGGAAATTTTTCCTGCCATTCATTTCGCATCGGAGCAGCAACTACAGCAGCTCAAAAAGGCCTCTCTCAGAATCAGATTCAGACCCTCGGTCGATGGTCATCAGACGCCTTCAAAAGTTACATTAGGTACAATCAACTCCACATAAGGGAAGCACATTTAGCCCTGATCAGTAAAAAAAAAAAAACGCACCTCATATCCAGCCGCAAGGGGGACTCTCCTCCGGTGCAGCAGAGCCGCAGCTCCCTTCGACGCGGACGCGAGAGTCCCTCCATCAGTCGCGTCTCTTTGCTTATCCAGCGCCGGACGGGCTCCCCTTCCGGTGCAGCAGACCCACGGCTCCCTTCGTCGCAGTGTGGCGCCTCCGTCTGTCATTTCGAGTTGCACTGCGTGCTCGGTGGCGGACGGGGCTCCCACTTCCGGTGCAGCAGAGCCGCTGGCTCCCTTCGGTTGTATTGGGAGCCCTTCTTCCGACGTCAAACCGCGCCTACATCAAGCCAAGGGGACTCTCCCTCTGGTGCAGCAGAGCCGCAGCTCCTTCGACGCAGTGAGAGTCCCTCCATCAGTCGCGTCTCTTTGCTTCTTCAGCATCGGACGGGGCTCCCCTTCCGGTGCAGCAGACCCACGGCTCCCTTCGGTCGCAGTG
The DNA here is from genome assembly GCA_027564155.1 of Gymnocypris eckloni scoliostomus. Taxonomy (NCBI): domain Eukaryota; kingdom Metazoa; phylum Chordata; class Actinopteri; order Cypriniformes; family Cyprinidae; genus Gymnocypris; species Gymnocypris eckloni. Next base: position 6,532,272 of record CM050418.1, on the reverse strand, counting down.
TGACGCCTCCGTCTGTCATTTCGAGTTGCGCTGCGCGCTCGGTGGCGGACGGGGCTCCCACTCCCGGTGCAGCAGAGCCGCTGGCTCCCTTCGGTTGTAACGGGAGCCCTTCTTCCGACGCGCCAAACCGCGCCTTGCATTAAACTGAAAAGGGGGACTCTCCCCTCTGGTGCAGCAGAGCCGCAGCTCCCTTCAGACGCAGTGAGAGTCCCTCCATCAGTCACGTCTCTTTGCTTTTTCAGCATCGGACTGGGCTCCCCTTCCGGTGCAGCAGACCCACGGCTCCCTCCAGTCGCCGGGTGAGCCCTCCGTCTGTCGTCTGGGCTATGCTGCATACTCTGCGGCGGACGAGGCTCTCCCCCCCGGTGCAGCAGAGCCGCTGGCTCTTCGGTTGCATGGGAGCCTCCATCCGATCGTCAACCGCCTCGAATCTCCTTGCCTATTCAGTGTCGGACGGGGCTCTCCCTTCTGGTGCAGCAGACCCACGGCTCCCTTCAGTCGCCGGGTGAGCCCCCCGTCCGTCGTTGGAGTTATGCTGCATACTCGGCGACGGACGAGGCTCTCCCTCCCGGTGCAGCAGAGCTGCAGGCTCCCTCCAGTCACAGTGGGAGCCCTCCATCCGACACGTCAAACCGCGCCTCGTTTCAGCTGCAAGAGGGACCCTCCCTTCCGGTGCAGCAAAGCCACAGCTCCCTTCGGACGCAGCGAGAGTCCCTCATTTGACATCTGCCATCGTGCTCCTCTTCTAGCGGCATGTAGGGCTCGCCAGTCCGACGCCGCAAGCCGCAGCTCCCGTCGTGCACTGCACGAGCTCACCAGTCGCCCTGCCTCCTTTTCATTTGCAGACTCCAATCCATATCTCTCCACAGCAGGCATATTTTGGGGAGCAATTAACTCTTGCTCTCTGGCCGCTGTCCCATGCCTCAAGCTTCTTTTGGGGAGTTCTCTGGGTTCGGGCCATGTTCCGGGCTCGGAGCCCTCCCCCAGGACAGCAAGCCAAAATATGCTTACTATTTGCTATCAAATGTAAGGGTGAACTCGTGAAATGATGTTTTATTAACAAGGTTCGGGAGGAGTACGATCAGATAATCAACCAATTTGGCACAGGTGCAACTCGTTTAGCTAACCATCCTAATGAGCACAATGCGTACATATATATATATATATATATATAGATACAGCCTGCCTACCTCTGTCCAGTGACAGTTTTCCGGCATCCCTCCTCCACCCCAACTCCTCACCCCTAATCTATTTTATCCCACATCAGGGACGGGGGAGTTCTCTGGGTTCGGGCAATGTTCCGGGCTCGGAGCCCTCCCCCAGGACAGCAAGCCAAAATATGCTTACTATTTGCTATCAGATTAAATGTAAGGGTGAACTCGTGAATTGAATGTGGTAAGTTTCATAAATAAAAAATAAAGAAAATTTTGAAGAAAAAGCAGAAAAAGACTATGATATAGATTCAGAATGATAATCAAAACGTAGATGGAGTCAATCAGTCCAACCCCAAAAAAAGCTTAACAGTCATTATCACTTCTTCATTGGTCGACATTTTATTCCATAACATTACACAGTTGATGCTATCTTATGTCAGATGATCGTGTTAGATTACATGTGGAAGTATCTGTTGTTTCTTTTACTTCTTTACTTGTGTTTTTTGGAAATTCTGTACAGAAGATGTGTACTAGCGCCCCCTACCATATAACAATGAAAACACAGATTCTAGGAGCACAAGTATAGCTCAAATATATTTAGACTTGTTCTAAGTATAAGTCAAGTATACTTAAATGTCATTTTAAGTATATTTCTGAGAAATACATAAACTAAAAGTATTTATTTTTAAAGTGATACTTATTTTTAGTGTAAAAGATGTAAAGGCCTACTAATAGCACACTTGAATAAACATATTTTTTCATAAGGGTTTGCAAGTGAATGTGTGAGAAAGATGAGGTATGAAAGACCAGAAATTGACAAGTGCATTTTTTTCAGTAGTGAACAATGACATACAGACCAGCTTTATATAACATTCATAGTGTGTTGCTATATAACATTTTAGTGACTATAGAACACAGTTGTGTTTGTGACCCTGACTGTCACTGTGAATGATTTAGACTAAAGGTCAAACAGTCAAACAAACAAGATATACTAAAGAAAAATGGTAAAACTAAACAAGTTCAGGGTTGCCAGAGGGGGACTAGTTCAGTGCTTCACAACCACGTTCCTGGATCTTCAGGTCTTCAGACTCAGAGTAGACGTTTAGCATCCAACAGAGATATGTAGAGAATTATGCACAGGGGAAGAGAGTTTGCACTTTAAACAGCCATCAGACTGAATCTGTTCTGGAAAATGAACACAGTAAAAACATAATTATTCTCTATTTTAGTTTAAAATCCAACAATTATTCAGATGTATCTATTAACACATGAAAAACGTATTTAGCTCCATCTAGTTGTTGTAAGAAGAATCTGATTATAAGCGCATATGTCACTGACCTCTGACCTGGTGGCATCAAATCTGAGTACAGGAAGGTGAGACGACGTCAAAATATGAATTTTATGATGACAATGATAAAATGCGCCACTTCTGGCAAGTTGAACAACATGAATTCGAATCGAATCCAGCCAGTAACATCAGTTTAAGTAAAACTGACAAAGAAATAATCAGGATCAGAATCACGAGGTCTCACAGTACTGCCTTGATCTCAGAAACACGAACATCAACACAAATAATATTGGATGAATAGAATGAAAATGTTGAGAATTTGTGTTACAAATACTCAAAGAAGCAAAGATATTATTAATAATTTAGCCTTTGAGAATGTGGTTAAAATAAGTGTTTTAATATTATGTCACAAGGGGCGCTAAAAATGACGCATTAGAGCAGAGACGTGTTGCTGTACATACCCCTTGTGAAAAAAATCTACTATAATATAAAGAAACTTTATATTATAAACAATTATGTGTAGCAGGCCATGCTAACCAAAAAGGAAGACAAAACAATACACATGAACCATGAAAATACTCAAATCTACTGTTAAAAATGATTGTCCTTCAGTCAGTTTTTGTTAGTCTGCTGATATTGAAGTTTTCTCAGAAGTTCTAATCAAATCAGAATATAAATCAAATCAGAATATAAATCAAAGCAGAACCAGGCTGTGACTGCATGCATAACTTATATAGGAAAATATTAGTGCTGTCAAATGATTAATTGCATCCAAAATAAACTTTTTTATTTACACAACATATGTATGTGTACTATAAATAAATACACAAACATTCAGTATATATTTTGAAAATATTTGCATGTATATCCATGCATATATTTAAATTATTATATTTTATATTATATATAAATATATCTAATATATAAACATAATATAATTTCTTAAATATATACATGCATGTGTTTGTATTTATGTATACATAATAAAAATACACAGTACACACTCATATATTATGTAAACAAAAACTTTTATTTTGGATAAGATTAATCACAATTAATCACTTGACAGCACTAGAAAATATATATTTGAATTGATCGTGGAAATAGTGAATAGTTCATCTTCAGATGTATACTGTTTTAAGGCCTTTGACACAGTTGTTTTTCTGTGTTCAGTCACTAGTTGGCGCTCCAGCAGGGTCGAGTTAAAATGACTGAATCTGCAGTTCAAAAATATTCTGACATGTAGACTGAAAGGTGATATGTAGATGGGTTATAAACCCCCGATAGGCAATTTTGTACCTAGTCTAAATGAATCTTACAGTAACATTCACAATAAACATAAATTCTAAATGGTACAGATGTCAAGTAAAATCATATTTCAAACAGTAATACTGCATAAGCAGAGGTGGAAAGAGTACAAAAATATTCTACTCAAGTAAAAGTACCATTACATTACTGAAATTGTACTTAAGTACAAGTAAAAGTACCAGTCTAAAAATCTACTCAAGTAAAAGTAAAAAGTAGCTCGGAGTAAAAATTACTTAGTTACATTTTAACAATGGGAGGGAGGAAAAAATGGGATAGACCAAAGGTGTCAAACTCAGTACCTGGAGGGCCACAGCCCTACACAGTGTAGATATTACCCTAATTAAACACATCTGATCCAGCTAAACTAATCATTTAGGCTTATTTGAAAACTACATGGTGTGTGTGTTGGAGCAGGGTTGGAACTAAACTCTTTAGGGCTGTGGCCCTCCACTTCCATGCTTCCCCATTAATGCAAGTGTTGAGTTTAGTCCTGTGTGTCCCATCCTTAATCTAGAAATCATTACTTCTTCCTTTCTGTGCCTTCCATAAAACTGTTATTTTTTCAATACTGATTTTACAATATTATAATACCACCTACCTTTGCTGCTATTTTCCCATCTTTGTTGCCATATTCTTATTATTTTCCTATTAATTACTGATTTTATCTCATTCCTTCCCAGAGGTACCTTAACATCCACCAAGTTTTTCTTTAATACTTTTTTTGCTAACTTATCCGCTGTTTCATTCCCTACTATCCCGATATATGCCGGTACCCAACAAAAGTATACAATTATACCCTCTACTTTCAGGCTTTACAGTAATGTATAAATTTCTACTAGCAGGTCTTCTCTATCAGTTTTTGTCGACTTTATACTTTTAAGAGCTGATGAAGAGTCTGAACAAATTACAATCCTATTTGGCTTAATCTTGTAATCCTATTATTATAGCAGTTAATTCTGTAGAGTATACAGACAATTTGTCACTTAACCTTAAACTTATTTCCCTCTTAAATCTTGGAATATACACTCCTATGCCCACTTTTTGTTCAATTGGATCTTTAGATCCATCTGTGTAAATCTGCACAAAATAATAAAATTGTTCCCTTATCAAAAGCTACTCTCGATGCTTTTGCGCGCCCCATAGCTTTCAGCGCATCTCGTTCCCACTTTTCAGGGAACAGGGTTACATAAACATTGATTTCATAACTATTACTATATCTTTCTTCTGCTTTCTTCTTCTTCTTCTTATTCTTCTTCGATTTTATGGCTGGTAGCACCAACAGGTGATAGGTGCATTATCGCCACCTATAGGTGTACTGTATTGGAGTCAGTGTGGACCAGAGTTTACTCATTCCATAAGAAATATATATATATATATATATATAAACTACATTCTCTTAATCAGCTCTGTTCTCTTGAGATAAAGAAATAAACTCTCTAGTCCATAAGTAACTATATTTTTCATTCCCATCTTTCTAAGGTCATTTTTCATTATTTCTCGTTCATTAGTACACTTTTGACAAACACATATAACATGTTCTACTGATTCCTCTACTGCACAGTGCTCACGTAATCCTGTTGGATGTTTATTTATTATTTTTAAGGTTTTATTCAGCATAGTATGTCCAACCCTTAGTCTTGATAGAACAATTTCCTCTGATGCTTCTTTTAGTTATCTTCACTACTCATACTTCTTGTTGTATTTCATAAAGATGACATCCTGTATTTACTGTATCTCATTTATGTTGCCATTCTTTCATGGTATATGCTTTTATTACTGCTTTTGCTTCATATTTACTAAGTGAGATATTCATGACCTCCTCTTTTGCTAAACGATCAACCTTTTCATGACCTTTTATCCCCTATGAGCCGGTATCCACATACATATTATCATGATGTTCATATTCTTAAATCTATTCAGATTTTCATATATCTCATTAACTATATCCTGTCATCTGTGAAATGTGAATGATTTCAATGATTTTAATGCTGAACATGAATCTGATTTGAGTCTCTTCTATGCACTGTAGTGCTGTTGCTATTGCCATCATCTCTACTGTGTATACTCATAAATGATCTGATGTTCTCCTATTAACAGAAATGTTTAAGGATACTGAAATCAAAACCTGTTCTCCCTGTATTAGGATCTTTAGATCCGTCAGTATATACTGGGACACATGCTTGATATACAGTTCATAGTCTGTCTTCAACAACAGCTACAATATTTCCAGATTCTTTCATTAACTCTAGCATGCAGGAAACAATCAAGGTGGAGTTATTAATCATTGTACTGTAGGAATGTATCTTTTCTGACTTAAAATCATTTCTCTAGCTTCTTTGTCACTATTCCATGCAAAACACTTCTGTTTGGACCTTTCCTCTTCCCAGCACGGAAGGAGTACGTTTACTGTTGGATGGCGGTCTTCTGAATGACCTTGAAGATTTACCCAGTAGTTCATCATTGACTGCTTTCGTCTGATTTGTAGTCTCTAAACACAGCCGCGTCTTCTTTTGGCAACCAGCAAATAGATACATTACCCCACCTACTGGACTGGAGCGTGGAACAGTAGCTCGTAACAGTAGCACACATATATATATATATATATATATATATATATATATATATATATATATATATATGTATACTGTATACTGCACAAAGCTTAAAGAAATAGAACGGTGAGGGAAATTATTGGTCTAATTCTAGTGGAAGTAATCTTTTTGCACTATTTGCAAATACTATTTTAAAATATATTCTTTGAAATGAATAAATGCGTTTACACTGCCAGCAACAAGCACTAAGCGACACAGTGGAGGGTTGAGGATTTCTGACAACACAAGTGACATTGACCTTTGGCAAAAGGATGTAGCTGTGTCCACCGACGGGATAAAGTTGAGATAGCTACTGTTTATCTTTATGTAAATGAAATTGACAGTTTAATTATTACAAACATCTACTGAAATTGAGGAAGCAATAAGAAGTAGTAGACTATAGCATAAGTCTTAAAGATGCTAAAGAGGTATTAAACTAAGAAATAACTGAGAAATCATGCTCTTTTGCACGATAGTCAATCACTCAATAGACAAAAACATACAAAAGATACATGTTGACTTTTTTAATTATTATTATGATTTGGTTGTTTCTGCTCTGGCTGCAGTAACGTCGTGTTTCCTGTATTTGCAACACAGGAGGAATCTTACATCATTTCTCTTTGAAAAACATAGTTTCAGTTGAGCAATATTATTATGGACAACCTCTAATAGTGTATTCTCTTTTGTTAAATGTAAAAGTTAAATTACTCCCGTGCTTCATCTGTCCATGGAATATACAGTCAAACCAATATTTATTCAGACACCTTCAACATTTCTCACATTATCAGTTTATTCACTATAGTAATACAATATGACAAGAAATCAAGAGTTAAACTGTGTCAGAACAAATTTATCTTGATAATGTCAGATAACTTTGATAGAAAGATATGTAACAAAACATGCTCAGGTCAAAGTGTCAAATGAATTGGTCCCAAATTTGTATCAGTTTTACTGGTAGTCCTCTGCATGAAGAATTTGTTGCTATAATGTCACAGTTGACTTTATTTTGCTATCTTCACTTACATAAATTAATGAATTAATGATGTTTATGCTGAAATTTAGGTAGAAGTAAATAAAGCTCTCTTTCAGAGTTCCCTTTCTTTCTTTGAAATTGCTTTGCAATATTGTTTTGGTTTGAAAACAGACACATAAGCTAAAGTTTTTGTTTCTAGACTAGATTAGTGAATTAAACGAGTCATTACAAGAGTGAGATGGGTCATTATCATTAATGTGATGGCATGTAGCTCTACGAAAACATGAGAGACTGTGGTTTAGAAAAAACAGCTGACTAAGAAGTACAGCCCCCAACAGACACGTACTATCACAAACAGGAACAGTTTTCTTCTAAAGTAATTACAGACTTCTCTGTAGGAATTTAGTACATTTCTCCTTTTCTGTGCTGCTGAAGAAAATGTATTGCTGTTTTGTTTTTTGCTGTTTGTGCTTTTGGCTTCTGGTTGGTAAATTAGAAATCATTTTTAGAATTTGTATTATTATTATTTTTTTATTGTACCAGAATCATAAATCAAACTAGCATTTCACTCTGAGATCTAGTCTGTGTTTAGTCTCACATTCAGTGTATTTTCTGTTGACATCTTAAATGATGGAATCAGAATTTTTACAGATAATGCAGCTTTACTGATTGATGTCAGTCTGTGTGTTTGTGGGACTGTAATACTATTCATTCAACACTAGAGATTCTGTGAAACAAATGTGTTTCTTTGTTTGCTCCTGAAATAACTGATCATTATTAATGGCCGTCTGAAAGAAGATCAAACTGTTGTGATTTGATGAACACTGAAGGCTGTTAGTGCAAACATTTGTATTATTTTATGCCTTGTTGTTTTACTAAATATCTTCTGAACGATGTCTTGTAGAGTGCAGAAATAAATAAAAGAGTGCAGAGTGAGAAATAAAACATTAATGAAATGACAACAGCAGAAGAACTAGATTGGTGTCATTTAAGAGTTTAAAAAAGTCACCTTGTGAAAATACTGCTATAGAAAGGTGAAATTGAGAGATCTGTATCAAAATGGTGTTCACACAGACTATAAGATAAGATCATGACTGATTAGGTTTTTTAATATTTTTGCATTGCTCCACATAAACCTTCATATACAGTATGTTGTTGTTACGATGCCCTGTTTTCAGTAATTCTTGCCTAATATCTTCACCAGAGATGCTGCTGTCAGTCAAAACAGATCAGTCTCTGTGGTGTTTTGTCATAATAGCTGCTGCAGTTTTATTTCACTTCTGATGTTTAAGTTCAACAAGGGCTGAAGCTAAAGGTCCTTCACACACAATCTGTCCTGAGCTGAAACAGACTACAATCAGCTCAAAGAGTTTCACTTTACTGCTGTGTTCAGAGTCTCACTTTAATGTCAAAACCAAGAAGAAAGCTTGTGATATTTATTTTTACTTTAACAATAACTTAAATGTGTGACAGTGAAACTCTGTTTGTTCTCCAGTGTTTGCTGATACAGATGCAGTGGAGTCAGTGTCAGTGACGGAGGGAGATTCAGTTTCTCTAAACTCAAGACTTACTGAAATACAGACAGTTGATATAATAACATGGACATTTGGATATCCAGAGACTAAAATAGCTGAAATTAACCGAGAGGATGGAATTGTCTCTACATTTGATGGTCATGATGAGAGATTCAGAGACAGACTGAAGCTGGATCATCAGACTGGATCTCTGACCATCACCAACACCAGAACCACAGACTCCGGACTTTATACAGTAAACATCAAACGTGCAAATTATGAGACCACATACAGATTCAATGTCACTGTCTATGGTGAGTCAGGATTACATGTTTATTCCCACTGTCTGCAATGTATTAGTAAAACTAAACATAATGTTTCTTTCCAGTGATCAAGCAGGCCAAAATTAAAAAACACTTAACGGGGCACTTACAAGAATGAATGCAAACACATTAAAATATAAAACCATAAGTTCACTTTTTTATGTTAGTCTGATAGGCATCTTTTCACAAACTATGAAAAGTTCAGTGTGTTTACTGTCTGTCTTTATATAATACGTCCATAAAGGATTTCACAAATACCTCATTCTGTTTACTTGAAATGAAAAGTTGAATTCTGTTTTGGCTAAATTTGGGTTAATAACATTTTTATGGCCGTTTCAAAGCTCAAAGCTGCTTTACAGAAAGTCATATGAACACATGCAATGTAATGAATGTTTGCAGTGTCTCTGACTCATACTTGAGTGGTCAAATATACTTCAGACATGTAAATACTGTATGAATAGTTTTGTTTAGGCCTATCTCTCATGGCAGAGAACAATGGGAGTGAGTTTTGCTCAGATTCACATTTCCTTAAAAATATATAAAAGTTCAGTTTAATATATTTTAAAATAAGCAAGTATTTCTGTAAGTTGTGCAGTGCTAGAATTAATATATTATACAATGTATTATAACGTTCATAACATTAAGATTTCAAGAAGTGTCACAATTTATAGCAACACATATAAATACAAAATAGTCGAGCATAAAGAAAGAACTGAACCTAGAGACAGATTACTGAACAATAGCTATATCAAGAAGAAATCCCTACAAATGATTCTCTTTATTCCAGCTCGTCTGCCTGTTCCTGACATCATCAGAAACTCTTCACAGTGTTCTTCATCATCATCATCATCATCATCATATTGTTCATTGTTGTGTTCAGTGAATGTGGGTCATGTGACTCTCTCCTGGTACAAAGGAAACAGTTTATTGTCCAGCATCAGTGTGTCTGATCTCAGCATCAGTCTCTCTCTTCCTCTGGAGGTGGAATATCAGGATAACAACACCTACAGCTGTGTGCTCAACAATCCCATCAGTAACCAGACATCAGTAATGTTTTTTACTAAAGCTTGTTAGCAAAAATTCATTCAATTTCCTATTTTTAATTTAACTATGGCCTAATCCTGGCTTGAATACCTGTCTGTGAAAACGGGCCTATGAGTGTGATTACTGCTTTTGGCCTCAAAGAAGTGCAGTGAGGTGCAGTGCAGGTCAGAGCCAATCCACCCGGCAGGGGCAAGTAGGCCAACAAATATCAGCCCTGAACCTGGCAGCACAATCAGAGCTGGCCAGAGAGGACCAGTGAGGACCACACCAGAACCCATCTGCAGCAGACAGATCATGAGCAGTTCTTCTTCCCTCTTTATGTCATCTCACTTGTGTTGGGGCAAATTACTTTTCACCATGCCCCCAACCCCCGACTGGATCTTAGTCCCCCGTGCCAATTTATTAATAAAAATCCTAGAATCGCCCCTGATTTCAGGATAAAAACATCTACAGCTGTGTGCTCAACAATCCCATCAGCACCCAGACTCAACATCTGAACATCAGTGGACTCTGTCAGCCATGTGCAGGTACAGCAGCACTGATATAATTCACATTTATGAATCAATTTTTTTATTTTACAAAGACTGATAACTTAAGATGCCAGAAACAAGATTCATTCATCAGAATCAGAAATAATGTGTCTTCTCATATGTTGTCTGCTTTATAAACTACAAAATGTCCATTTGCTCTACATTGATCACTTGCTACTCTTGCACAGAAATGAATGTCTTAGTCATGTACTGTAAAAGTATTAATATTGTTGTATTGAACTCATCTCTTACTGAAATCTTTACAGTGACTGATGCAGCTGATGTCAGTGGTTTCATTTGTTCTGTGGAGTTTGATTATGGTTTGTGGGAAGCAGAGAAACAATAACTGAACCAAACAAGGATTTTATCAGCTGAACACAATGAAAGGAGATACTTGATCAGACCAAATATCTGTAGATCAGTATAAGTCCAATGGAAACCAATGGGTTCAACAGCCATGAATACAACAATGTGCTAAAACAATCTTAATGAGAGTCCAATATAAACTGAAGAACAAACTAAGAGTCATGCATTTATGCATTTATTTCTGTGACTGCGCTGATCAGTTCTTTTTTCATCGTCTCATTTCACACTCAGCGTTTAGTTCTGAAACTTCTCGGAAGGGTGTGCTTTTAATGGAAAACCCACATCCATGATGCTTTTTAAAATATCTATCTTTCTTGTCTAGATTTTTATTTTTATTTTAGATGAGCTGGTGGTGTCTGTATTATTTTCTGGAGAAAAATTGATTTAGTTGTAAATAAAATAAAATGTAAAATAATAATGTTATTAATGATAGCCAGTGAGATATTGTGTATAGATTAGTTATTGTTAAAGGTTGTATTCTGTATTCTCAATTCTTGTTTGGTGCAACAAATTGAAAATGCAAAACTGTTCATGGATTGATTTTAACTTGGGATTATTGAGACTAACAGACTACAGATTTGACTATAAACAGTGAACAAAGATGAATGATGGTGTTGTGTTTGCAAACCTGGTACAATTTTCCAGTGGCCAGAAAAAAGGCAAAGTAATCTGATTATATGAAAGCATGTTTATTTAATATTGAAATAAAAAGCACATAAAGTTGAATAAAGGCATAAAGTAACGGGGCCAAGCACTCCAGCGGCAAAATAAGGAGATAAGTATAGCATGGAGCATCAGACCAAATACAACAATTATTACTAAAAGCAATTTTAGGAAGATTTCAATTGAAATGGCTGAAAAATCATAAATACAACCTCTAGTAACATGATTAAATGGATTATCACTTTTGACTAACAGGTGATACTGCAATCAAATGATTTTGGTGTGTTCTGTGTGAGGTGACAATGGCACACACAAAGTTTGTTGTCGTTATGTCAAAGCTTTGCAGAGATATAGAGTCATTTTGGCACCATGCCTAAAATTTGTAGTGGAGCTGTACAAAAACGATTTTGTCTATTAACACGAAATCCATAACTTTTGTGTCAGAACGGTCTGAAGATGATCTGACTCAATTTTGGTTAAAATCGGACAAACAGTTGAGGAGGAGTTCGAAAAAGTAGGTTTTCAACATGAATCAAAATGGCTAACAGGAAGTTCGGCTTTATATGGGCGCTACTTTAAAAAAGAACGTGGGTAAAACTTCCGGTTAGAACACTAACGGATGCAATAGGTGCCATCACACCTTCGGTGCTTGGCCCCTAAATATACTGCATATCAATTTTTAATATCAGATATATCTTGCATAGCAACCTTTAAGAATGTTTACACTAGACAATCACATCGAGAGATGTTAGTGAAAGAGATGTACAGAGACATTCATTATCATTTAGCATTTTAATCTAATAGTGATTGCAATGGGTTTGCAAGGCACTATTCTTTACAAAGGGAAACAAGTAACACAAGAGCGGATACTTTATGAATGTGAATGTGAGAAGTGTGAGGTTGCAAGTGTAATTCACTTCGTTATTTTAGCTGTACAAAAACACTCTTTTATGATGCTTGTTATTACAAACTTGCATATTTCCAACCATTTTTTTATTGTATTCATAAACTGACTGGTTTGTTTACTGCATCTTGATAATTGGTTAGTTATTTACTTAAATCGGCTAATGAATCGGAAGTCTCACACAGAAAATAGGCCTAGCTTTTTTTCCTTCCAAACATGTATTTTTCCACCGGGTACAAACTGCTTGAAATTATATTTTCTCAAAGGATTTCTTGTCAGATAATGGCTCCAGACGTTCAAGGACATCTACATCTGATGGATCGGTGTTCGTTGCTCTTGTCCGCACGCTCTTCTTCTTTTGAGGATTTCTGTTTCTGAATTCATAAACCAGAATGACCACCCCGGCCACGCCCACCAGAGCAGAGAGGACCAATAGGATCACAGCTTCAGTAGAACCACAACAGCGACAGTCTTATGAGAGAAGGGTTAAAAGAAGGTTAGAAAAACAAAAATACGATTCATATAGTTTGGGGAAAATACAGCAAGGGACATTAGTGTCTGAGTTCAGTAGGAGAGTACAATGTTTGTATTGATTTATTGTGGAAACACTCAAAATCAATCACAGCACCAGCACAGCAGATTGATGATTAATGGACCATAGACTGGCTAAACCATCGCTAATAAGTCACTTTCACTTTTCATTTTAATATCACAGCTAATGTACAGTACCTGAACAGATTTGAGTGATGTCCAGATGTCTCGTCTGGTTGCTGATGGGATTGTTGAGCACACAGCTGTAGGTGTTGTTATCCTGATATTCCACCTCCAGAGGTAGAGAGAGACTGATGCTGAGATCAGACACACTGATGCTGGACAATAAACTGTTTCCTTTGTACCAGGAGAGGGTCACATGACTCACATTGAACACTGAACACAGCAACAGAAATGTTGATGACCTTTCTGATGATGATGAACACTGAGAGTCTCTTGTGATGACAGGAACAGGCAGATGAGCTGGAAAACATTGCAGAGAAAGTACTTTGTCATGAGCGACGGCTAGCGATAGGATGTAGCTGCACAGAGATGCTTTTTATGCTTAAAGGTGTGCAATTTTATTCACAAAATGAGTATATACGTTTAGGGCATAGTACAATTAGGTGAATTAGGTGAAACGTGAAGGTTGAGAAATCTTTATAGAAATGAAGTGAGTGTGAAGGGTGTGCAGCTCGGTAGGTGTACACATTAATAAAACATAATTTAACAGGTAGCATTTTTCCTGTCAAATTGTACTACCTCACTGTTTTAATGGCATGGAATCAATAGACATCCCAGAACAATGAGTGTAGAGTGTATCTGAGTGACTGTGAGTGAGTGAGATGTTTGCCTGTACTGCAGTGCTCTGCCTGCCTGTTTTCCCCCTCAGGTGGTTTTCATTTTTGTTGCTTTTTATTATTAAAAAGAACCACTTTCTCCTGCACTTGAGTCCACGCCTCATCTCTCTTCCGGAACCATGACAGAACGAAACAGCCAAATGAAGACTCAGCGGAGAATGGGCTCACACCATCCACCAGCCTCTAACGTCAGCAGCCCACTCTACCAACGCATCCACCAGTTTCAGGCCCTGTGGTAGGTGTCACTTAATAAAACATTTGCCCTGAGAACCTCAGTGGTGCAGCAGAGAGGTTGGGGTACAATGATGCGGCTCTCAAGGACCTCTTCAATAGTGCCCTTGATGAGCCCCTCTACTGGTGGAGGATGAGGGGGCTGGACCACCTGACGTTTAGGGAATTTGTATAGTTACTGGCACATTCCCCAGCTAGGGTGGCTGGTGTGCCTGAGGCAGTGCTCGCTGAAGCTGCAGCGCCCCCAGTGGCCCCCAGGCCTCTGTCGCTACACGGGCCTGGCCCACCATCCTTCCCTCTGATCTGCCTCCGGCCCACCTTAGACATTTTGATTTCTGGTTTAGTGTTTGTGGAGCATCTGGAATCCGCTTCTTATAGGGTGGGGGTTGTGTCACGGTCCTGCTGGTGTGCCCTGGTTGGCCACCAGATGTGACTGTGTGTTTGTTTGAGCACATGGCTTGTTTTTTGTTGTTGGTGCTATTTGCTCTCCTGTCTATTGTCTGACCCCGCCCTTCTTTTTATCTCCTTATTGTTTCAGTTACGCCACCTGTGTCTTCCTCATTACCCTCCTCGTTTGTCTCCCCATTTAATCTCCTGGTATCTGCAGTCCTATGTGGTTTCGTTGTTTAATGTCAGATGTTTTACATTGTGTGTATGCGTTATGTTTGCCTGTACTGCAGTGCTCTGCCTGCCTGTTTTCCCCCTCGGGTGTTTTTTTTATTTATTATTTTTTATTAAAAAGATCCACTTTCTCCTGCACTTGAGTCCTCGCCTCATCTCTCTTCTGGAACCATGACACAGACAATTAAAACTGTGAATGGTCTTATTTGTGTGTAATATACATGTATAGGCCTACAGTAAAATGATGCATGGAAAACAATCTGTTGGAAGTCTTAGAGTTTGATTTATATACATTCATAGTTAATCTGGTTAATTAGCAATATGATACAAAGAGCAGCTGACATTTGTTTCTGCACACATGAATCTATATTGTCATTATCAGACTAATTTTGATCTTGATTGACAATGTTAAAAGGTGAATATACACCAGACAGCTTATACTTACCATAAACACTAAGACTGAATGTGTTGAGTGAGGTCCTTGTTTTAGTGCTGATTACTTTATAATCTCCAGAGTCTGTGGTTCTGGTGTTTGTGATGGTCAGCGATCCAGTCTGATTGTCCAGCTTCAGTCTGCCTCTGAATCTCCCATCAGCACTATCCTCATAAAATGTGTTCTTATTGTTCTGTTTGATTTCAGCTAAGAGAATGTCTTTCTGTCCAAACCGCCACTCGATCTCCTCGTCTCTCTGTATATTTAGAGTGACTGAATCTCCCTCCGTCACTGACACTAACTTCACTGTGTTAACACCAGACACACCTGGAGCACAAACAGAAATAATTGTTGTAAACATATTTTTAATTATTATATTTTATAATTGCAGCAGCAACCCCTTGACATGAATTCCAATGCATAATCAAAATAAGTTAACATTTTTAGTAAGATTAGATAAGATAAATGTAAACACTTGTTTTACTTGAGTTGTTAATCACATTGATTGATTTACATTCATCATTATACAACATTAACAGCGCATGCAAACTCTTCTCATTGATTCTGTGCATACTGACACCATAAAACATTTATAACTTACCAACTAGACACCACAAGCACAACTGGAACAAAATCAGGTGAATCATTTTCTTCAGTTTGAACATCAGAACAGTTTTCGAATAATAGTCC